>OZ024909.1:54045706-54411397 GCA_964017125.1 Flabesymbios commensalis | reverse complement strand
TAGCAATGGTTCAATAAATGTTTGTCTCCTAAATGCAAATCTTTTATGCTGAATTATATTTACAGAACGTCCTGTTCCATTCGCGTGGATAATTGACACCATACAACACCAGCATTGCCGTTTTCCAGAGACACTGCTAATAAGCGCAGTGATTTAAAGTGAAATAAATGTGGACCGAGTGTAGCATACCACTCAGCCAACGATATAAGTACCACTACTACTATCTGCATTATGCCTCTTCTCATTGAAATATGTTTTACTGGTGTATAACTTAAATGCATAATGATGGCATCGGACATTACTTTTTTGCAGACGTTTTCCTCAATATGTGGGTTTAATCTTTGCTAATAACTGCTGCCTTCGAAAGTTTATCATGAGCAACGTCTTAAAACTCAAAACATTAGGAAAAGTCAGTGATTGTTCCTGGCTGTTTGCTGCTGATGGGGAAGGACCTCCAGAATGTAGCTGACTTCTCACTGGTGTTCGCCATTATGTGCCCATAGTATCATATATTTTCTATATGCTAGCAAGTACATATACTTTTAACATTACTATACTAACAATATAAATCTCTCATTAAATATACTTGGCTAGTATTATCAAATTTTATCATGTACTATTCTAGTATGAATATATTTTTTTTAAAGCAACAAAAAAACATCTGAAATATTACACAACATTTTAAATTATCAATTGTTCGGTTCTGTGCGTTGTAGATAATTATTTATTATCTATAATTATGTATTTATCATTAAAGTATTCCAAGACACAGATAAGAATGAAGTAATATGACCATGACAAAGTCGACATAAACTCATTTGAGGTGATTGTCATGGATATGTCATAAAAAAACAATTTTAGACCCTGCCTTCCCTTTGCAGGCAGATCAACCATATTACCCAGCTTTTGACCATTGGCAACACGTCAACATGTGTTATGGGCCTCAATGAGCTTCGTAATGCACATTCTAGCCAAGGAATCTAGATTCCTTGTTCAACTATCAGTGGGACAGATCTATATCTGCTACCATTGACACCCTTTTAATAACTGAAATATTGCTAACAATCTAAGTATATTAGCCTGTTGTCTCTCACAATCCACAAAACAATACTGACGGTAACGTAAGACAGATTTGTATGCCACCTGGTGGTGAATAATGTCTTTAAAACACGTTCGACCAGTGCTCTAACTGTGTTAAGTTCTTTTGTAATATCGTTTTTTAGCGACCTAAGGGTGGGGTTCAAACAATAAAAATTCCACATGTGTTTCGACTTGAGTGTATTCAATGACGAAATGTGGGAAGAGTGCTAATAAAGCTGTTTATAACTATACAAATGAGGATTTTGTCGTCAAAATGTAACTAGTAAAAGTACCCCATTCGGACCTTTGACCTCCTAAATCTTTCATGCAACAACTTATGGGTTGTCAAATGGGACATAGTGGTACCAATTGAGTGATGGACCAAAAGAGGTAAGCATACCATTGAATGCTCATAACCATGCAATTTTACAGGAAACGGAAAAGTTACATCTGGAGAACAAAACTACCTTTAATTTGGAATATTGACTTTTCGCGCGTAAATGGTGGGTTTAATTTGAAATATATCAAAACTTTAGTAATATGTCATTCTGTGTGTGATAAAAGCAAAATAGGTTTTACAATGATTTGAAGATTGTTTAAAACCTTGGAGTTTTGAGTTTTGAATTACCTGGTGTTTTAAAAAATGCAGTATTTAGGTTTGAGGGTACCCTTGAACATGACTCATTTCAGGGACTTTGCTGCCACAGCAAAGTTATACACCCACCCTAATGATGTCCTAGGGATATTTTCCAGTCATAATAACAGCTCAGACCTTTGACACTTTTTGGGTCAAGCGAAGTTATAGGACTTGGCTCCCAGACTACTTTGCGAAAGTGGAATTCCTCCACTGTTTCATTGATGCTAAAATGCGTTTTCCAATTATTCGTGATATCTCAACATTGACTCCTTGCTGGGCGTCATTCCATTAGCAATGTTGAAAAGAAAGTTATTCTGAGCAAATGGATTTTTATCTATGATAAATATTATGTGCTCGCTAGTTCAATATGAAACACCGGTCAGTTTTTGCATGGCTTCATTAACATTCGCACATGCTGGCATTGGATCTCTGTCATTCCCCTTCCTCTTGTTAAGCCATCATGAGTCTTCACTACGCATCAGTACTTGCTCAATTATAAGGTCTGTGGAGAGTCCAGCCCAAGATCGGTCACTGCGCCTTACAACATAAAATCCTGCTTCAAATTTTTCGGTAAAGATCAGGATGCAATCTTGGTAGTTCAAGCATGGTTTATAAATAAACTTGGGCAGATTTTGCATATAGTGTGTGTCCTTATGCTGCAAAGAATAGTAACATCTCACGTACTGATTCAAGGTGTAATCTCCAGTTGCCTGTTCGTTCAGCTTTGAGAAATTTTCTAAGTATGTCCACCATTTTTAAATATTGCACCCAGAGCAACCCCGTCCTTGTGGTTATTGAGTTTTTCTTCTCGCTCAAGGTAGATTGAAGTTTCTTGAAGACATCTGATGAACGCGACTCTTCGACTGACGGGCGGGGGCCCTAGGGTAGTGGTTAGCACCGCTGCCTTTCACGCTAGAGTTCGGGGTTCGGTTCCCAGTCTCGGCGGTTTGAAAGAAACAAAAATGTTTCTTCTCCATCCACGTGTAAAACTGGGGAGCCTCCGTGACCGAGATGTAGCGTGCTCGGCCTCAGACCGCCAGGGCTCGAATTTCGAGTCCTGTGTCTGGAGAACAGTGTCATCTCATTCATCTCACCATCCTCAGGAGGCTCTCCTGGCCCAGTGTAGCCTATATGTGCACAAATGTGGCCTAAAGCCCGATTCATTTCTTTTCTTCGACTAACACTGTAGAATCAGATGTTACTATTCTGCCATAGAGCAATTTTGCCTCTGTCAAATCTGTTACAACAGTATCACCTGCAACTTGCATCTCCGCAGAATTTACATCATGAGACCCTTTGCTGGTTGTTTCTTCTTCAGGTTTATATTAGTCGTCCTCAAGAGGCAGTGGCACATGCATCTGCCAGGAGAATAGTGTGGAGAGCAATGTCTACTAGCAAATGTCCACGTAAAGCTCTGGAAACAGCCTTAACAGACAACATATGGTTGACAGTGTTGCTAGCATACACAACCTGAAGTATCTCTTGTATCCCTGAGCATGCCATCAGGTTGCCGATACTACCCAGGAAGCTCATCTCCATGTGAAACCCACCCAGTCTTAATACCACGTCTTTAAGAGCATTGAATTATTGTTAGAGCTTTCCAGTATAAGGGCTGATCAAATGTGAGGACGGGTGGATTGAAGGAGTAGAGATGCCTTCCACAGCACATCTAATTGTGATGTTGGATCATACGCTGTCACAGGTTCAAGTTGTAGATAGGTGAGAGTTGGGACTTTTGGTGGAATATTAAAGTATTCAATATTTATACGACCTACTGCTGTAATATCTGCAGCCCTCACAGTACGTTGGGAATTTTTTTTTTGCAACATAATATTGCAATTGTACTCACGTTCTGTGAATGTGGCGATAAATCAGAGTGTTCTTGTGGTGGCGCACATGTCATGCTGCAATCTGGACGGAATCCCATAAAATATGACGTCATTGACAATACCATTTACCAGGTCGGTCCCAAGGCCACATACAACGTTGTGTAAGCAAGAAATAAGACCGCTTAGATCATGTAAAGTGATTCCAGTAATTTCTAAGTTGATTAAACTATGCCCCACACTGGGCCCACAGTATAGCACCTATTACCATTAACAGAAACGCACTAATGCGAATTAGGCTACGTATTGGCATTAACGATGACAGAAAAGTACTGCAATCCATGTTTTATTTTTTATGTCAATGAGTTATCATACAATTGAACTATAAAATCGTTCAAATAAATCATTGTTGCCAAAAACCTAATCTGTAACTTAAGATCACTCAAATATATCATGTAGGAGAAAAATATCATCGCGTATAGATATTTGGCAGTCATTTTGAAAAAGAAGAATAAATATTCATCAAATCAAATTATATTATTGTTTATTAATATCCTTGTGTCTCAAAACCCTAGTCTATAACTTAAAATTACTCAAATACCTCATCTGAAAGCAAAAATATGGTCGCATATAGATATTTGGCGGCCATCTTGAATTTATGCAAATTTGACCTGTTTTCCATCAGCGGATCTTTTAGGACTTTTTTTCTGGTGTTCTGGGGTCCTTAAGGAAATGCTTTGTGAAGAAAAATAATTCTGTTGCAATTTGTTCCAAATTGGATGAAGAAATAGCTTACTTTGCCTGGACTATAGTACACCAGTAGCTAGCATCATTTGTTGAATAATCATATTAATTTTGACCTTAAAATTTACGTTATTTGAATCACCAAAATAATAAAATATATTTTCGCAAATTTGACCTTAAAATTGACCTTTTGACCTTGAATATATGACCTTATATTATCACACTGCAAAATCAAAAAGACGCCTATTGGAAAAGTGCAACGCTTCTCGGCGCCAAATTGTCAACTTTTTCAGAAATCTTTCAAAACATCGTCTGAAAAAAGGCCAAAATGTTCAAATTATGTCAAATAAAGGTGTGCACGGAACAATAGCACATCTTACGAACCTCCACACATGAAATTTACATGGAAAAATTTAATACATTTCACAGACTAGTGAAAACAGTTTTAGTACCCTACCTCAAAACTGGACACGATTCCATTTAAATGGGTTTTTTTTTAAATCTATTTGCATATAAATCTTCTATAATGTGATAGATTATGTTACATTAAGTCTGTTCTACGCCACTGATATCTCATTTATTTGTCTAATGACCTGCATAGACAATAAACCGTTGAAATGTTGTAAAATCAGTGTTGCACGCCTATTGGAGCAATGTGAAGACGCCTATTGGTGCAACTATGTATAATTTTGGTAGTATTGGTAGGCCTAAATGGCTATATTAGGTACGAATTTTTTTGTAATCTACGGCTATTTTCTTTAACGGGATAGGCCTTAAGATCATTGTGCTATGTAGCCTACGGCTGGAATAAATACATTTAAATGATATTTATAATATACACTGATAGTCTAGACTATAGCCTAACAAAATGTGCGTTAATAAGCAGCCTCCGCCGCCAGCGCAGTTATTTGTTTTCAAGATAGCCACTAATCTATCAATATAATTTATCTATACTTCACATAGCCACCCCATACCACTAGCAAATTGTTTTAGTGACATTTTGATCCCCATATCATCAACCCTTTAATTACTATGGCCACTAACGAAGAAATGCTCGTTAGCGCGTTTCAGGAAAAAGTTTCCATCAGATCTTCTTTTAATATGGCAAATATGCTCAGCTATGTCAGCCAATGACCTAATTCCCTTTTGGGAGCAAAAATTTAAAAATGGCCGTTTAGCGGCCATTTTGAATTTGAGTAATTTTGTGATATTTAAGTGACTCAAAAAATGCAAAATAGCTGGACCATGAATATAAAACAAGATGGAAGGTCTCACCCAATGATAACCTATGACAAATCTCGCACTAATAAAATCCAAAATGGCCGCCAGTCGGCCATTTTATTTTTTCCCTCATTATCTCGGAAAGCTTGCATGATAGCTGATCTAAGAACTTCTGCTCTCTCGTACTTCACATATCCATCACATACCACCGAATAACTTTTGGGTACATTTTGATTCCCATATAATCAACCCTTTCCTTACTAGGGCCACTAACAAAGAAATACTCTTTAGCGCGTTTCTGGAAAAAGCTTCCTGCAAATCTTCTTTTTATTTTGCTAATATGCACAGCAATGTCAGCCAATGACCTGATTAACTTTTGGGAGCAAACGATTATAAAATGGCCGCTTAGAGGCCATTTTAAATTTGAGAAATTTTGTGATATTTACGTAACTCAAAAACCAAAGCAAAAAAGCTGGACCATGCATATAGAACAAAATGTGAGGAATCACACAAGAATAACCCATGACAAATTTCGCAGAAATAAAATCCAAAATAGCCAAATGGCTGGCGGTCATTTTTAATTGTTTTTTTCTCATTAGGGCCTATCTCGGAAATCTTGCATAATACCTCAAGCGGTAATATAAAATAAAACTTGAGAAAGTTTGCTGATCTATATCAAATTTAAAATGGCCGACTCATCACGATAACGGAGGGATGATTTTGTGTTCGTTTCCGAACAACACTCTTTCTAGTTAAAGACAGTTATTAATCTTACTACATAGTCTACTGGTCCTACCACTGTTCTGCCATTGATCTGTTGATAGGTATAGGCCTGTAGGTCTACACGAGGCATGGTGGTCTGATAGTGGTCCTAATATTAGGCCACCGTGGATGGGGTCATTACACTAAGTGATTAAACTTATCGTCTTTTTTTACACTTTTTGTGAGCCTTCAGTGCTCTAAATTGACATTTTGCGCCGAGAAGTGTTCATCCTTCGCCAAGAAGCGTTAACTTTGCGCCAATAGGCGTCTTTTTGATTATGCAGTGTGATTATTAAAAGAATATAAAAACGCATTCTCCAGGCAAAATCACACCAAAAGTAGTATTACACTTGTTCCTATAGCACAGGACATTTTTGTCAATATATAGCCGAAGCCAGAACTACGAGATTTTTTCACCAAGTTGTGTAGGCCTATAAGGTGTCTAGTATCACGAAGAAAAAGTCTTAAGCTCTACTCGTTGGGGAGGGGGGGGGGATTTTTGGGCCACGCCTTTTTCCATCCAGAGAAATATTCCAATTTCAGAGATGCGTCCACCTTTGAACGTAATTGATCGATTTAAATGAACTTGGGGCCTAATTATATAGAGTTTTATTTGGTGAATCAAATAAAAATATTTATGTGACCTTTTAAGTTCAATTCATCGGACAGAATCGGGGTCAAACACAAAACGTATGCTTTTAACTGTTTTAGCTGTCTTTTTCTGCAGGACAAACGTTTCTAAAATAATAAAATATTGTATGTATATTTCATAGCGGCTATTGACTAAATAACTTATAGGCCTAAAAAATAATTAATGGTCTAATAACATAAATTCAAAATGGCCACCACTGACAATAAGCACAATTAATTAGTCAGGCCTCTGTCACCTGAGACTTCCTCAATTGACCTATTGAACATTTTCAAAAAACAGAAACAATGGCTAGACATGTTAATTCATTTTTAATCACTTATGTATCTATGCAAAGTTGTGTATCTAACTTACAGTTAGCCTAATACATTTTCTGCATAATTTCACATCAACAATTGTTTAATCCCATTTCATTGCATAGATTTTAATCGTCCGTATATAAACTATTATTATATTGTATATTGCAAGTCAATTATTTAAACATACTGTGCTTAAATTAATAATGAGCTTAACATAAAAAATCGGAGATACCTTATAACTAGTTTTTTAGGAAGTAATATAGGCTTAAACCTAGTGTCTCTCATAATGCAGCAGTCAACGAATTCCCCGACACCCCCCACCGCGGGGCTATGTGGGGGATTTGCTTTTTGGGTGTCCCAAAAACACAAACGTCCCCACAACCAGGGGCACATTTTATGTCAAAACCCCCTGATAACCCCAGGTAAAACCCCCACCCAACAGGGTGGGACAAATCTCCTGGTTTGTATTTATAAATGATTTCTATCAATAATAATCATTACGACAGACTTACCTCATTGCGTAACGTTTAAATTAGCATTTTAAATTAATATTAGGACACAATTAGAATACAATTTGTAATCAACTAGGCTGGTTAGTCTAGTAGGCCTATTTGGCCTACATGGCTAACGCCCCTCACCTCCTGACATCACCTTGAACATGGCTGACGCCCCTCACATCACCTTGAACATGGCTGACGCCCCTCACACCATTGAACATGGCTGACGCCCCCCCCCCCCTCCCATGCCATCACCTTGAACATGGCTGACATCCCTCACATCACCTTGTACATGACTGACGCCCCTGCACCCCTCCCATCACCTTGAACATGGCTGACGCCCCTCACCCTCTGCCATCACCTTGAACATGGCTGACGCCCCTCACCCCTCCTATCCCCTTCAACATTGCTGACGCCCCTCACCTCCCTGCAATCACCTTGAACATGGCTGACACCCATCCCATCACCTTGAACATGGCTGGCGCCCCATCTCCCCCTCCCATCACCTTGAACATATATGACTGTCGCACATCAACCCCTCCACTGAACTTGAACATGACAGCTTCAATGTTTTGTAAAATTAAAACTTTTATTTTATAGCAGTCACTTTAATAGTCAGAAAGATTTTCAATATAGACAAATCCCGTGATTCCAATCTGGGGCAAAGCTTGAGAAAACCCCCACACCCCAGGGGCTTGAACAAACAGCAAACCTCCAGGTAACCCCCAGGCTGCCCCGCGGTGGGGTGGGTCGGGGAATACATTGACTGCTGCATTACTCCACTTAGGAGTGACCGGTGTCAATAGTTTCATATATGCTATTTAATTTGAATGTGTGATTCTATAATGTGTATATCGGCTGAGACAATAATAAACATTTATATATACGCAGCTCCCGCAGAGCATAGCAGCTATTGGCTGCAGTCAGTGGGATATTTCATAGCGCATGAAACATATTTTCAAAGCAATATATATTTTTTTCATTCTGATACATATACAAAATTCTACAAAACAGATAACGGCATACCGTATTTAAAATGTTCTAGAACAAGTAAACTGATATAATATGCAGCTTTAAGTCTATTGAGCCTGCAATACGATACGATAATTTCAGAAAAGAGCTCAATTTATGTCCACAAACACTGCATGGCTGTATACTAGCTAGCCTGTGCAACAGTCCTCTCATTGCTCTTTCACTGACAGCTAAATTTACGATAGAGTCGGAATTTCTGTCTACATACTAGCCTACTTCAAGGCCTGCCACCATACAGCGTCTCATCGCAGCAGGATGTTTATCATTACAACATCATACAGGGTCTGCTCGTGGCAATGGTCAATGACTGAAAATTTCTTCGATGTTTGAACCGCAATTTCCCCACCATCACGGAATAGTTGGCGCGATAAAGTGCAAAAATCCATGTCCGATTGTTTCTGGTCAGTGATTCCCGGTACACTGACCTACACTCCATGTCTTTGAACAGTTTGGAACAATGTAAATATGATCAAGCAAGAAGAGCAACGCGAGTACCTGAATTAATGAGATTTAAATTCTGCACTGATCTTAATTAGCACGGTATAGGCCTATACTAGGGGAGACCGGGGCACCATTACATGAAGGCATGTGTAAACTATCGCGAAATATGTGTTTTTGGTGGTTAAAAGTAAATTTTGGGGATACACGAATTTTGTTAATACATTAAACACTCATTAGAACTAAGTTAAAACAAGAATCACATAATAACTGGTAAATATTGTGCTTTTTCAAGAACCATTGGTGATAATGGAAGATTCTACCTAAAAGCTACACTTTTAACAATCGTCATGATGGGGCACCATGGACGGGGTACAATGAACATGCTACAGGGCACCATGGACATGTCCATGGTGCCCCATTATTGGCATTAATCTCCATGGTGCCCCGTCCTCAAAGAATATATTTTTAAAATTTCACTATTCTTTAAAAGAAGATTTTTACAATTAAATATGTATTTATTTATTTTTTATTTCACTTTTAAAAATGTGTTGATTGACACAGGAAGTCCCTCCAACATGCCTGTAGACATGTCCATTGTACCCCACCCTCATGTTCATGGTGCCCCGAGCTCGGGTCACCATGGACATTTGCCGATTTTGTTTAAAATTGATTTTTAGGTAACATCCAACATGAATACAGGCATTGTATTCCAGTCAAACATTAGGATAGTCCAGCGTTACCTATTGGTTGATGATACGTTAATGTGCTACAAATATATTTGACGCTAATCCAAAATGAAAATTAGGTGTCCATGGTGCCCAGGTCTCCCCTACAATCACATTCTATAATCGTTCTCCCGTGCTTAGGTAAACCTCCCTTTCTCTAATATGAATCATATTTTTCACACAAAAGAGTCAACAAAGAATGCTATTTATCACAATATTTGGACTAACAATTTATTATTTATTCTGAGCAATGATACATTTATCAACGCTTGACATAAATTAAACATATGGCTAGAAACTCAACACGAGTTGAGAAATCTTGTGTTTGTGGGGTTTTCTCATGAGACACTTTTCACATCTATTTCAGTAAAGTTTATTTATGCAAAAAAGTGCAGACCCGTGAGATAATAATCTACGGGGTTTTACTTTCAGTTGTGCAATTTGTTTGTGTGTACTTTGAAAAGTTTCTAGTTTAGAAGAAAATATTCTTAGGCCTACATTTTTCACATTATAATCTTCATGGCTATTTTCATGAATTCCACGTGGAAACCACCAAAAATGTTTAAAAAAATATTTTATTAAGCTCTTGTTTCCCACTATGTTGCAAGTTAACATATCAAAGTAAATAGTTCTACAAAAAATAATAATGTAGGATTCATTTAACATAAAAAATATTCACCATATATATATACGACATGATACACCATTTTTGACTACCAGAACGGCTATAACACGTGCTTCTAGCAGAGGTAGTTTGTCTTCTCCTCTAGCAAAAAGTTAAACGACTATTGTCAGCAAAAATATATTTTGTTACAGTATATGTATACATATAAGCACAATGTATTAGTTATTTTAACTTTTTAATCTGTTTTAGAAGTCTGATGACAAAACATTGTGGCAATGTCCAAAACTTAGAAATGTCAAATCACCCGGTGTGATCACGTAACGAAATTGTTGGAAAAGGCTTATAATTTTATTGATTTACATTAAAAATAAATATTAATTGTTTTTCTCCTTCCATGGGTCAATTCAAAATTTAAAAATATTTTACATTTTGACGTACTGTGCCCTATATCTGCTAGAATTACGTTACGTGATCACATTTTTATAGTGTAAAAAATCATGTTAGGTGATCACGCATTTTTGATATGGGAAGCTACACACCTAATTGGGAATATTTTGAAGAAATGCTAGTATCCAGCGCTAAAGACGTCATAATACACTAAATAAAATAAAAAATACAAATCCACATAGACCAAACTATTTGCACTTTTACTTGAAATATGTGAGATTAAAATAAATAGCCAGTGAGCACGTAACAAATATTGCTGTTAGAATAAACAACTTCTTATCAGGTTGAATACAAATAATGTTCATTTATTGGGTTAATTATTGATATATCCATATATATTCTATGAAAAACATCTCCTATTACTTACCGTTTTTAAGGTGATGAACATTCAATTATGATGTGATCACGTAGGCCTAACTGTGATCGCGTAACGGTTTTGTGTTCAATTAATTTTCTCCTACACAACATTGTGATATAAACCAAAGGCTTACGGAAACGAGTAACGTAGAAATTAATAAACACATCGAGTGGTTAGGCTGATAATTCATTTTGACATCAAAAGGAAACTTCGCAATTAAAGTGATCACAAAATAAAAAAATGACAGTTTTTTTTAATTTCCACAAAATGTTCGATATAATTAAAATCAGGTCTATTCACCCTTTAACTAGATATAATGTTAGTGACTTTGGTATTAAAAAAAAATGAAAAAAATCGATAACGTAACGCTGATATCCATGATTCCATTGCAAGTATTCTTTATTCTCATTTATTTGTAACGGTGATCACGTAACGACGTATTTAAATTTTGTTTTCCTTACAATGTAAAGATGTATGGTGTCACATTGATTATAGGCCTACAAACCTCAAACATAGCGCCCAAGTGTTCTTTTCCGGAAAAAACACATAGAATAATATTATCATAAACACAATGAGAGCAGAAATATTAAAACGCACAAAGCCTTAAAAAACCATGTCCATTTGGCGTGATCACGTAACAGTACTTTTGCATGGCTATATTAAATACATAAACGGGATTTAGTATAATTATTTATAGCCAGACTGCGCACAAATGGCAACTCAGAAGAATAGACACGACAAAATAACAAAATGGTTAAAAGCTTTGAACTATTTGAGAAAAAAACAAAAAGAAAAAAATGTGTCACGTAACGGAGGAATTCATGTTTTACTCCCTCAAGCTATTTAGACCTCTATTAAACTACCTACCGATTTAAATAAAAACGCGTGGACTCTATGAGGGATCTATCTTTTAATAGGCCTAATTATTTTATCAATAGCTGGACAACAAACGTTTTATTCAAAATAATATGCCCCAGATATGAAAACGAGCGTCCCCTAGCATTGTTCACTGTCCAATGAACGACTAAAAAGCCTAACTGGTTTTCTGGCCGGGCTCGGCGGCGCGCTGAAAATTTCACATTTTGTTACATTTTGTTTATATGGAGCAGTTCTTGAAGTAAATTATTTATTTCACGCAGAGTCCGCCCGAAATTATTTTTTTCAAAAATACTCCTGCCCCCCCCCCCCTGGGAATCTAATGGTGGCCCCCTAATGGGCCTTCTAACTAACAGATCTACTGACAAACGGGCCTTCTGACTAAAAGGTGGACACCATTAAACCAGCCCAGACCCCAAAGAGGAATTCCCCCCTATATCACTCTATGTAGCCTACTATGATAGGCCTAGGCTACTTACTCATGCTACTGGGACCTATAGGCCTACAGTTGACTTGTAATGTTGAAGTTGATGAGTAGGCCTATAAAAATACACTAAGTTACAGGCTGTTCTGTTTTAGTTTGTTTTCATCATCTTATAATAAATTAGCCTAGTTTAGGCCTATTATAGGCTATGGACCTACAATTCCAGTAACCCTTATGATTTTAACGTTAGGTCTATGTACGGTACCGTACATGCCGTAGGCATACTACTGACCAGTAAAACAGAAACATCTAAACGCTATTTTTTACTCTTATAGTAGCCCTACTGTACCCCCAGCGTTTTATCTTATGGATCAAACCATTTTCAATGAGAGTGAATCCTGAGGTATTCGTGACGTCATACATGTAGGCGTTATTAGTCTGACTGACATGGCTCTGCCTTTGGCCACTCTTGTCACTGAGGCAGTATAGGCCTACTCTAAATGAGTTCACTGTGCATGCTGCAACAGACGTCTCACAGACACAGGTCTCGTGGATACAATGCAAGTTGGCATCACAATAATTATTTTCAAAATGTTTTGTAAAACCATAAAACTGTAACGTTAGGAGGTAGTTTTATGGTGAAACACAATGTCAGCTTCATTTTGGATATGCGTTTCAGGCTACTTTCAGGCAAGTTGGTAGACTAGAGTAGATAAAACCCATTAATATTATTTTTTTTAATAGTGCTAACGAGTTGCCAAAGCCTGCAAAGGGAATTGTGTAGCTCTTGAAAGCATGCTTTGAGGTATGGATGATTTATTATGGTGGATTTTGGTTCTAAGGGATGTCCTGAGCAGGAATCAGTCGGGTACCACTATGGCACCCTTGGCTTGGGCGAATTTTTTTCTGGGCAAAAACGAAATGGCCGCCATATATATTTCACGGTCAAATATGAATTTTCAACAAATTTGAAGAGCTCTAGGAAAAGTGTGATAGACTACCTTATTTTTAATTGATTTTGACCGGGTAGACTAATCGATTTTTTTTGTATTAGGGGGCCTATTTTCATGACTTAGGCCTATAGCCTAGGTCATACGCCCAATATCGCGAACCACGTTTTTTGCCATTTAAAAAATATTTGGTTACTAAATTTTATTTTTTTCAACTTTATTTAACTTTCCAAGTTATCCGGCGCCTATTTCTGCCGTTTTTTCGGCAAAAAATACTTTACATCGTCTGATCCTTTCTTTGTCATGTATAATGACAGGTGCAAGTCATTCATCATTAGAGCGGTGGGCGATATTAAGTGAAATTCGCGAAAAACGTTATACATAACAAAGAAAGGATCTCCTAGGTTAAAATATTTTTCAAACAAAAATTCTACCTGGGGATCGCCGGACATGTTAGTGAGTTGAATAGAAGTAAAAAAAAATAATTTCAGCTGGTAAATATTTTTTAAATGGCGAAAAACGTGGTTCGCGATATTGGGCGTACGATGTCTTCTTTAAGGGCAAAAAGTCAATTTCAAGGTCAAGTAAGCAAAATTACCATTTTTACAAAAAAATAATAAAGCTAGGTCTAGGAACATGTGTATAGGCCTACCTCGTTTTCATGTAATTTTGACTGGCAATCCATCTGGAAATATTTTAATAATTCAGGGTCATCTTCAAGGTCAAAAGGTCAATTTCAAGATAAAGTAATAGGAACTATCATTTTTACCAAATACAGTCAAGAACTTGTGTGATACCTGTTTTTTAAGGGATTTTGACTGACAAACTCAATTATGGAATATTTTAGTGATTCAAGGTCATCTTCAAGGGCAAAGTCAATTCCGAGGTAGAAAATTTAAGATTTTTAAGCAACATAAATAGCGAAATTGTAGTACGACTTTTTAATGTAATTTTAATTTTGACTGAATAATCCATTTATGCTCTTTTGATGATTAAAGGTCATTTTCTAGGTCAGTTGGTCAATTTCAAGGTCAGATAAGCAAAAATTTGATTTTTAACAAATTAAGCTTGGAACAAGTGTAATACTTCTTTTTCGTGCGATTGTGTCTGGACAATCTATTTCTGGTATTCGTTTGGTGATTTGAGGTAATCCTCTAGGTCAAAAGGTCAAATTTCAAGGCCAAATATGATTTTAACATAGAATGTTACAAATTGGAGCACATAATACAATGTTTTGGTGTGACTTTGACTGGATAATCTAATTCTAGAGGGTTTTAATGATTAAACATCATCAAAGTGGAATATTCAGATAACGAGAAGGTGTTTTTAAATGGTGACGGAGAAAAACTCGTGGCACCAAGTGCTGTTTGTAATCCTTAAAAAATAAATTATGTGTGATAGCTCGGGGCTTAACCTCCTGAGTCACCCAAAAAAACGAAGACCATATGGTGATGTTCATGTATTCAGTGGGTCGAAACAACAACAACAAAAAACTACAACAAGTGTACAATAATAAGACATAGTCAAATATATTTTCCCGACTTCAATGAATACTATCTTTTTTACTGACATGTATATTAAAAAGTACAATTCACCATCACTGTGAAATTACATTTATTGGTATACAATTACATTATAGCATGGTTACGAGACTAAATTAATTAAACCAAGGTACAATCATCATTCACGTAACGTAATCCTTCACTGTTTCGACACAATGTGTCACTTCAGAGTCACATACACCAGCTCAATATCAGGCCACACACAATACCAATGACCAGTCTAAAGAAACAAATATAAACTGTCAAAGTAATAATGTTAATAATCATAATGCAACCTTTTTACAATAACTTAAATCAATTACATCAAATTCCATCCAACGTCTAATTTGCAAAGCTAAATTAATTAAAACTCAGCGAGTCGATATCTTCCACAAGTTATATAAAACGAGGAAAAAATCTAATACATTACATGTATGCTAAACGAATCTAATAGCACATTTATACCTAGATCACAGATCTGCAAAGCCTAGAATACCTCTTAACAAAGAGACTGAGTCCAATGGAAAATAGAGTAGAACAGAGCGGTATAGCTCTGTTCACAACGACGGTGACGAGTCAAGTGACTTCAATCTCGCGGTGAATTAAAATTACACAACTGTGGTTTACATTTACCCAGCACACGGGCGCTGTCAGGGGACAAGGAAACAATGGCAAGGTCTCACCACACTATACTTAATAAAATAATCTAAGGTAAAATAACCACGGCTACATATGTTTAAACCAACGAGCCACGAAAAAGTGTAACAGGTCAATGGGGAGGCGCTAAAAAGCGACAGGGAGGCGGTAAAAGACAATGGGGAGGCATTCAAGTGAGGCGCTAAAAAGGGGTTAAAAGGGGTTAAAAGCAAATAAGGAGTCGTTAAAGGGCAATGAGCTAGGAGGCGTGAAGGGAAATGAGGATGCGTTGAAGGGCAACGAGGAGACATCAAGAGGTGAAGAAGGGGTGTTAAAGAGCACCGGGAGGCCCTAAAAGTTGGCAATGTGACATGAAATGGCTATGGAACGGTGATAAGGAAGCATTAAATGACAGTGATACGTTAACGGGTGATGGCGAAGTGCAAAAGGGTGACGGATATGTGTCTTAGGGCAGTGAGAAGGTCGCTAAAGGGTAAGGAGAAGCATTAACGCTGAGCTCCTGGGCACACTTGGATTCCCACCGCTGAATTCCTGGGGGGTAAAAAAAAATAAGAATATTTTATAATGTCAGATTTGTATGAAGACACCAGCAGGATCTTAGCTTATGAGCAAATAATAACAGGAGAAGGAGTTGTGCTTTACTTGTGCATAAGACCAAGGTCACATCAAGGTCATTGCAAGGTCAAACAATATTGAAAATACCCACTTTTTATCTATTTCAAGCTGCTTAGTGGTGCAGTCATCTACTAGAAAGAACGGATGGTGACACATTCTCGGTCGGGTATCATTTCAACACACATTTTTTAGGAAATTAATGGACACTGCTTATATTGGGAGGGGTAATACCCCCATGTCTGCGCCTATTACACCCCCATTCTCAAGGCTCAATTGAACAAGCAAAATTACAATTATGCAGCAGCGTGTAGCATCAGCTTGGACTTCCATCGCAATAGATTGATAAGTAATTGGGTATAGAGTTGACATGGGTTGAGGTTGTGCTTTACTGCATGGATAGCGCCCAAAATAAACATAATGGTTATATCAAGGTCATGTATAATGTCAGGTTTATCAGTTTATGGGAGATCTGTACTAAATGCCTAATGATTAGCTGTGCAACTATGTAATCCGCACTGCTGCGATATCTGTCATCTAAGTCTTATTATCTATGTCATTTTAAGCATGATAATGACGCCAAAGGAAGGTGTCGTTTGTCTTGTTCTATTCCTTAATAACATAAATATATGGTTTGGTGAAAAAAATCAAGTCCCTATCTCAACTATTGAGAAAGTTATGATAATGTTATTGATTTAATGGCGGGCATTTTGAATTTTTCGTTCTAAAGAAATCCTTTAAGAATGACAGCTCTTCATCGGCCTAGATATTATTATGGAGTGCTATCCATGCACAATCAGAAAGAAACACATTTTTATCAGCAAAAACAAGGTTGCCCCCATGATTGCCACATTGATTTTACAGACAAAAATACTAAAAAACACACTCGGCCCTGAGATATCCCTTTTTTATCCGAGATGTCCCGGTACCCTCGCTAAAAGGGTTAACCTTTTCACTACTGGCAGTAATGTTCCCCAGAGTACTGGGCCCAAAAATATGACGTCATATAATTAGGCCGTCGTGGCAACGGCCCACGTACTTTAGTGTACCCAATTTAGGCCGTCGCGGCGACGGCCCACGTACTGAAAAGGTTAAATGGTGACGGAGAGACGTTAAAGAGCGACGTAAAGGGGTTAAGGGCGAAGAAAGTGTTAAAGGTGATGTAGATGCATTAACCCTTTCACAGCGGGTGGCGCTGAAAGGCGACTACATCAGTAATCACAGTTTTTAAGAAATAATTAATTCAGCGCTCAGGCATTTTATGACATTATGATTCAACGGTGAAAGGGTTAAAGGGTCATAGAGAGGCGCTAACAGGCGCTGGAGATGTGGTAAATAGTGATGGGAATGTGTTAAAGGGTGATGCTGAGGCGTTAAATGGTGATGGGGAAGCGTTAAATGGCGATGGGAAGGAGATAAATGGTGATGAAGAAGAGTTAAAGTTTGGTGGATAGGCGTGTGAGGGTGAGAAAAAGGCATTAAAGACAACGGATAGTTACTAAAGGGTGATGGAGAAGCGTTAAATGATCACGGAGACGTCAAAGGGCGACGGAAAAGTATTGAAAGGTTGATGGAGATGCATTAAAAGGTGATGGAGAGACGCTGAAATGTGCTGCAGATGTGTGTTAAATGGCGATGGGAAGGCGTTAAAGGGCAAAGAGGAGGCGTTAAAGGGCAATGAGGATGCGATGAAGGACAATGATGAGGCGTCAAGGGACAAAGAAGAGGCGGTTAAAAGTGACGGGATGCCTTAAAAGTTGGCGGGGTGGCATGAAGGGTGATGGGTAGATCTTTAAGGGCGATGAGCAGGATTTAAAGACGATGGAGAATCGCTAAAGGGCAACTGAGAAGAGTTAAATGGGGATAGAGAGGCATCAAAGGGTAACATAAAGGCACTAAAGGGTGAAGAAAGAGTGTTAAAGGTTGATGGGGATGCACTAAAGAGTGATGGAGAGACGTTAAAAGGCGCTGCAGATGCTTTAAAAAGTGATGATAAGGCGTTAATGGGCGATGGAGAGGCGGTAAATGGTGATGGGAAGGCGTTAAATGGCGATAGAAGCTAGTAAAGTCAACGAAGATGCGTCAAAGGATGACAAAAAGGCGTTAAAGGACAAAGAAAAACGTACAGATCAAAAGCATTGTAGGGTAAAAAGAGGCGGCAAATGTGTCACAGAGGCATTAAATTGTTCTAGATTTGTTGTTTGAAGGACCATGGGGAGGCGTTAAAAATCGATGGAGAGGCGTTGAAACGTGACGGAGAGACATATCACACTTCTTCCTATTTTGTTTCATATTTTTACATTTTTGACGTTGGAATTGACCTTTCGACCTTGAAGATGATCTTGGATCATCAAAATAATATCATAAATGGATTTTTTTCAGTTAAAATCGCACGAAGAAGATGTATTACACATGCTCGCTTAGGCCCCATTCACCTTGAAATAAGGCTAGTCTATATTATCACTGATTTAAAAAACCCAAATCTGAAACGAAAAATGATGCCGCACTGGAGAAAAATAATAATTTAAGAAAAAATTGTATGGATTATAGTACTTGGAATACTTGCCTTCCTTTATGAAATAGAAATAACCTTATAAGACATGTTTAAAAATCATGAGTGCATGTCCAAAATACTGTAAAATGCCCCTCGGACAACAGCTGTCAATTGGTTGTTAATTGGTTGATTGTGTTATTCTTATTGTTTATGGGTGATGGATATCAAGGTCATGTGCAACAGGTCGAGGTCATTGCCATGTAGGATTACAAATTAGACCAAATATCGGTTTCGTGCATATTTTTTCGGTTGTTTAAATATAATATATGCTGATACTGACTCTAATAGTTGTAAATTAGTTGTTGATTGATTTTTATTTCTGATGAATAGTACAATATCAAGTGTTGTAGCCTTGGCCTACAGGTCAATGTACGATATGATTTATAATATCGCTAAATTTGTTGTTAATTGATTTTTTTTATTGTTTACGGGTGATAAAATGTCAAGGTCATGCTGAGAAGGTCAAGGTCATGGCCATTTAGTAATCAAGATTAGTTCTATTGTTATTTTTGAGGGGTGATGAATATCAAGGTCACAGGCCGAAGTCATTGCCATGTAGGATTGCAAATTATCCCAAATATTGGTTTGTTGCATATTTTTGCCAGTTATTTAAATAAAATATAAGGTGATACTGACGCTAATAGTTGTAAATTAGTTGTTGGTTGGTTTTCATTTCGGATTAATAGTACAATATCAAGTTCGCGTTGTACAGGTCTAGGTCATGGGCGTCTACATGATCTAAAACATGAAATTAGCCAAAATTTATCCCACATGCATATTGTGTTTATTTATTTCAATAAAATATAACATGATACTGACTCAAACAGTTTTAAATTGATGTGAATAGGGAACGAGCTGTTCTGTATATATATATAGGTTGCCGCTAAATGTCAATATTATGATTTAAAAAAAACAACAAAATGCCCCACAATGCCTATTGCTGGATAAATTAATTGGAAACCTATCCTTCATGCATGAGTATATTAACTGGTTAACAATATGATCACTGAACGACGGTATCAATTACAAGCACTAAAACAGTGATAAGTGCAGCTACATAGCATAAGAACAATATAAGAAGTTACATTGTAAGGCAAAAACGCTAAAGATGTGGGAATGAACAATATATCTACGGTACATGTAGCCTTGTTTTCTATCATACACGATAGCAACAGTAGACCATCATACATGTACCTATTGAAATCACTCAGTGCATTGCTAAAAAATACAATTTAGATAACAATACTACATAAACCACTAAACCATGACTACACAACTAGAAGAGGCGCTAATGGGCGCCAAAGAGGCGATGAAGGGCGATGAAAATGTGTTAAAGGGTGACAGGAACACATTACATTGCGACAAAGAGGCGCTAAAAGGCAACAAAGATGCAATAAAACGTGATGGTTAGATGTTAAGGGGCGGCGAAAATGCGTTAAGTTAATGAATGGGCGGTAAAGGGCTACGATAAAGTTTTAAAGGGCACCGTGGAAGCGTTAGATAGTCATGTGAAGAGAAGGCGATAAAAGCGTTGTGATGGGTTAACTGGTGAATATAGGCGTCAAAGGCGACAGAGTGACGTTAAAGGGCAATGGGGAGGCATTAAAGGGCGATAAATATGCGTTAAAGGGCAATAAAGATATATTAACCCTTTCAGGTCTATCATGACGGGTATACCCGTCATGGATTTGTGCAACCTATGGACTATTATGACGGGTATACCCGTCATACCTTTAACACACACTTGAACAGCTATCTGCGGAATAAATATAGCCGGATACGTCACAATTCAGACCATATTTCACAAACACTACCTTCCCGATAGTTCCCTACAGCGGCTTCATGGACGCACAGTCAATTATGACGTCATGAACTAAATAGAACATTTTTGATCCAGTACTGCACTTTTTTTTGGTCCAGTACTGCACATGTCATAATGGATGGAGCTAAAAGGGTTAAAGGGCAACGGCAAGGTTTTCAATTGCAACAAAAATACTATGGGGCTACAAAGAGGCATTAAAGGACGACGAGGAAGCATCAAAGGGCGCAAATAGTGATTGGTGTAGAGGTGTTTAATGGCCATAGTGAGGAATTGAATGTCGACAGAAAAGCATTAAAGATCAATGGGGGAAGGCGTTAAAAGGTGCCAGTGAGGCGTTAAAGGGCAATGGGGAGGCATTAAAGGGAGTCGAATATGTGTAAGGATGGAGATTCGTTAAGGGGCAGCGGAAAGGCCTTTAATTTGCAGCAAAAAAAACAAAAACGCATAAACAGCAACGGAATGTCGTCAAACTCGTTGTTATGAGGATGTTTTAATAGGCGACGGTTATGCAATAAAGGGCAATGTAGAGGAAGTAAAGGACGACAAAAAAGCGTTAAAGCTTGATGGGGATGAATTAAAGGGCGATGGAGAGGTGTTACCTCATAGCAGTCTAAGTCCGAGCCCAGCTCGGACCTGGAATTTATGACGCTGCAGTCTAAGTCTGAGCCCAGCTCAGACCTAGCAATAATGCTTGACCATTCACGAAATTACGTCACTTACACAACTATGAACACCGCATGGGGGACCTAGAACATAAAGAGTTGATTTATCTGTGTCACAACCATTTTTGAACTAAACATTGAACTCCAGGCTTAGATGAATACGAGGTTTTCGGCATTTCCCTGATGAGTTGGGAATGTCATCTCAAAATATGAAATCTGGTATGCCCCTCAAGGGATTTAGAAAGATTACTATATCCCATGATGATAACTTATCTACCCTATTAATTTGTGTGTATAGACCTATATTGAATGCTTCTTCGTCTGTGATGTATTTTAATATATTTTATGTGAATTGATATAATGTTGTACCCCTGAATCTCCGTGGATATCAAAAATAGCATTTTTAAACAAAATTTCCGAAAATTTCACTATCTAATTAGCATATGGCTGTCCGTTACCATGGCAACATCACATTGGCCAATTAAATAAAGTGTATTCTGGTTATATATTGTATGTGTGTTCCTTTGGTGTATGGGAAATATATATAATATCATTCTAAATGTGTATTTGGAGTTTCAGAATATGTCTCAAAATCACAAAAATGGCCAGACCACACAGACGTCCAATGTCAAAACGGCCAGACTGCTATGAGTTAAAACGGTGACGAGAAAAAGCCACAGAGTCGTTACCTTTCCGATGGCGACACACTAAAACGCGATAGGCAGTTGTTAACAAAGAGGCGTTTAAGGGACCACAGAAAAGCTTCAATTTGTAACAAGGATATGTTAAGGCGCTATGAATATACATAAAAGACGATGGATGCATTAATAAGGTAACGGTTATGCATAATTCAGGGCGATGTAGAGGCAATCAATTCGAAAAATGCATTATAGGTCGTTAGAAAGGCACCAAAGGGTAATGGAGAGGTGCTAAAGAGTGATGAGAACGATTTAAAGGGCGACACAGAGACGCCATATGGCGATGGGAAGGCATAGGCGAAAGATAGGCTTTAAAGGGCGACAAAGACGCCTTGAAGAGCTACGGAGATGCATTAAATGGCGATGAAAAGGTCTTCAAGTGCAACAAAAAAGGCGTTAATGTGCCATGGAGACGCAAAAAAGGCAACGAGAAAACGTTAAAGTGTGACAGGTGCGTTAATAGGTGACAATAACATATCAAAGGGTGATGTGGCGACCAGAAGGCGTTAAAAGTCGATCAGGAGGCATTGAAGGGTGACGAAGAGGCATTAAATGGTGATGGGAAGCTGTTAGTGGGCGAAGGAGAGGCGTTAAAAGGACTCAGAGATGCGTTAAAGGTTGACTGAAAAGCGAAGGGGTACTAGAAGGTGACAGAGAGGTGTTAAAGGGTAATAGAGAGGTAATGAAGGGCGATGCAGATGCATAAAGGGCGACGGAAAATCATTAGAGAGAGAGACGGTGCTTTAAAAAGTGACAGCTTCGCATAAAATGGTGATGTGGACGACCTAATGGGCGACCAGGAAGCGTCAAAGGGCATATTTTCTGGTCACTTGGTCCTTAAATTGACCTTTGAACCTTGCTGATGACCGTGAATCACTAAAATAATGCCAGAAATTGATTTTCTGATAAAAAATCACACAGAAAAGAGTTATTAAACTTGTTTGTAGTGTTATCTGAACATTACAAATCATGTTTTTCGCTTAGTTTTGACCATGAAGATGACCTTTAATCATCAAGACATTACCAGAAATGGATTATTTAGTCAAAATCACATCGAACATATATATTACACTTCTTGCTATTTGTGTTTGTAGAAAATCATATATACCTTTGACCCTGTAATTGACTTTTTGACCTTGAAAATGACCTCGAAGATGACCTTCAATCACTGAAATAATACTATAAATTGATTTTCTAGTCAAAAATCACACAGAAAAGAGGTATTGCACTTGCTCGTTGTGGTGTCTGTTACAAATCATATTTTTCGCTTACTTGAACTTGAAATTGAGGTTTTGACCTTGAAGATGACCTTTGATCAGCAAAATAATACGAGAAATGGATTATTAAATCAAAATCTCATCAACCATAAATATTACACTTCTTGCTATTTGTGTTTGTTAAACATCATATTTTGACAAATTGTTATACCTTTGACCTTGAAATTGACTTTTTGACCTTGAAGATAACCTTGAAGATGACCTTCAATAACCAAAATAATACTATAAATAGATTTTCCAGTCAAAATTCCATGAAATGAGGTATTACACATGTTCCTAGCATTATTTGCTAGAAATCATATTTTTGTTTATTTAACCTTCGATATGACCTTTGACCTTGAGGATGACCTTGAATCATAAAAATAATATATGAAATGGATTCCCCAGTTAAAATTACACAAAAAAAGAGGTTTTACACTTGTTTCTATCCTTATTTTCTAAAAAAAAATCATATTTGACCTTGGAATTATTGACCTTTGACCTTGAATTTTGCATTGTTCCGCATCGAATATTTCTTAAGATTTTCGTATGTTAATCTGGATGTATTTGTGAAGGCCAAAACACCTAAAATTATTTCTGTTGCAATTTGCTCAAGGTCAAATGAGTTTTTGACTTGACCATAGGGCCTTATTTTTTTACCTTGTGTGTATAACACTAATCCGAAGGTCAAGTCCGACATTTAGTGACCTTCACCTGATTTCAAGGTTACCAGGTCACAGAAACCAAAATGGCTTGTAAGCGCGATAACTTCATAACGCCTTGACTTGGGGCCCTCCTTTTTTTACATCATGTGTATGACACTAACGGAGACCAAAAATGGCTTGTAAGCGTGATAACTTCATAACGCTTTGACTTAGGGCCACACTTGCATACATTTATAATTATTGATATTGATGGACAGAGGCTACGGCTGAGGGGTCCTGCCATCAATTATTGGCTATTTTTTTTACACTATTTTTACCACAATTTGTGATAACATAGTGGAATTAAAGCCATTTTAAAATGTGGGATTGGATAGTTTTGCACCGTCCTTTTTGGACCATTCTTGACAAGATACATGTGGTAGCCTAGGCCTAATTATAATGAATGATTTTGCTCGAATTGTGACCATTTTTAACTTTTCGAGCCCTTGTCAATACGTTAGCCTGTCTAACTCATGAACCGCTGGTTCCAATGACTCGTGACTTTGTATGTAGGCATCCAACTGCCTGAACACGAAATGTTTGTCCATCCCGCCGCCCTGCGTTGCCCCTCGTCCATCCCGTTTTCTCCACGGTGGCCTGAAACGTGGCCGCCGTGGCCGCCGGGAACTTAGTGTAAACCTAGCATTAACAAGTTTCAATCCATCCTGTTCCCGTTTGACCCCGCGCCCAGTAAGTTTCAGCCCGTTCTTGGCCCGTTCTAGGCAGCTATTGCACAGTTCTCACTACGCCATGTCCGTTCAAACCAGTTCATGGTCAGTCTTGCCCGTTTGCATTGCGTTCTCAGGCATCAATCAGTCTTTAACATGTTTAACACGATAAAAATGGCTCCAGGGTGTGCTGCAATCTGATCTGCTATAAATACGACCAAGTTCCAACCCGTTTTTATTTCGATTGAGGTACTTCGATTGAGTCAACATGCCAAAAATGGGGAGATCCAATAAGCAGAAGGGGCAATGTATAGATGAGCCGAGAAACTAGTATTTATCTAGTCCCTCACCAAGCATGTTCTAACTCTCCTGAGGTCTCCTGAGGTCTTCTTGTTCTTTTTCTTCACGTTGTTCTCTGATCTCTTTATATTGTTGCTTATTGTTTCCTATATAAATTATTGGCACATTTTATTTAAAGTTTACATATCATGTCGATTTTCATGTGATTTCCGAATCTTCCCAGAATATACTCCACCAAATCCCTACAACTATATGCGACGCTCATAGAATCTACCCCTCACCCTCCCTTGTACCCCTCCCTCCCAAAGTGTATCCCCCCTTTTTTCACTAGTATGTGCGACGCTTCCAGAATCTACCCCTCTCTCCCATAATATGCCCCCCTCTCAATTAAACATCTATGATATACACCGCTCTCAGAATTTGCCCCTCCCTCTCAGATTATAACCCAGATTATAAGCCGCTTACATCTATATCATGGATATGCGACCCTCTCAGAATCTACCGCTCCCTCACCAGAATATACCTATTCAACAACTATATGCGACCCTGCCAGAATCTACCCCATCCCCCCAGAATCTACCCCCCCCCCTTCCTACAACTACATGCGAAACTCTGAATGTATAATCCAGCATAAGAAGAAAATTTTGTTTATAAGTTACTTTGTGATTTATATTATTGTTTACATTCGTGAAAAAAAACTAATATTGTTTATTTTGTTTTTGTGTTTTATAATGAATATTTCGTGAATATATTTATTGTTCTGTATTGTAGTTTCTCAAAAAATATATTCTGCATTAATATCTGTGCTCTTGTATTTTTTGTTTAAAGCTTCAGAGAAAACATGATATAATCATGATAAGTGGGCTAGCTGGTAGGTCAGACCCACTACCTCACATTGCGATCCAGAGATTTTAAATATCACGAATTTTTAATTCACAACATTTATTGTTGTTTAAGCGAGATTCTGTTTCGTCCTTTTGTTTGCCACAATGATCTCGAAGAGCCTGGGGCAAAACTGTTTATTTTATCATTCAATTTGTTGCTGTTCATAGTTTATTTTGGCTGTCGTATAGGCTACGTGCAAGATAAATAAACGTTTCGTTTCGTTTAGCAATGTTTAGAGGAGCAATTATCAATGTTGTCGTCTTTGAAACATAATTCCCAATTTTATGTACTCAGTGCGAGGTTTAGTCTTTCCCAGTCTGCTTTTACGTATTGTCAAATAAGGTAATTGTATGTGGATGGTCTGTGTACTCTGATTATAAAAGGTGGTCCGTGTCCGAATCGCGGGTCGGTCCGCTTTCTGAATCTGACAATACATTATGTGAATGGGGAGAAATTTGGGACTGGCTGAAGGTGGTCCGTTTTTCGGGATGATCCGCTTTGTGAGGCGGTCCGATGCTCGGTCTCCACTGTATTTCGGCATGCATACTTGGTTATGAACTATGATGTTACCCAGAGGAGGGGGGGTGTGTGGGGGGTGTGGAGGGGGGTTGTGCAGAGATATTACAAACAAGTTTTTTTCGAAATTACAGAAGAAGTTACTGCGTTACCTCGGTAAATCATGATTCTTGAGGCACAACTATATTGCAGCTTGTTCCATTTTGATTTAAGAGACCACGACAATAAAATGTAAGACGTCATAGAAGGATGTACCCTGAAATGTTTTAGCTGGATCAAATTAAATTGTTTACTTTAACATGTTTCATATCCCTGATATCTGGCAAACATGTAGCTACATACATGTAGCTAGACTCTAACTATAAAACAAAATGTGAGCTTTCGGGGAGGGATATCCCTGTTAGCCATATATTAGAGAATTAAAATTACCGGTATATATAATAAGGTAAGATGTTACAATATATGAGTCCTCCTCCCTCATACTTCATTGTATTAGATAGCTATAGGTGTAATGCGGGTCAAGGCTATTTAGTTTTATAATAACACACGCCATAGCGAATGTTTTGGGCACAACTTTCATGATTTGGAGTCAAATGTGTCATATGTTCTATATACAAAATATTATAAATAGATCAAATTCTATGCCGCGACGGGTGCGCTGGGACTTCTGTGGTTTTGTTTTATGTAGAAAGAGCCTTGAATAAAGCAAAATATAACCTTTAAAATTCATTGCAATTGAACAATTTTAGGTTTAAAAAAAACAATTTATAATAGTTGTAGGCCTTAACATTTACCTGCTTAACACTGAATATACATACTAACCAAAACACAGAGAAAGCATTCAAGGGCTTTCAAATTTGCGTTACACATGTATATTAAACGTGAAGTCGTGCTAAACAGGTATACATTCCACTCTGATGTGATGAATTTCCCAGAAAAACCGCGGAAACCAAAATCTAATCTGAAGTTCCCATGTACACAAGTAGACGGTGCTGACTTTTATCATGTTTATCATGTTTATGGCCAGTAGGACGTCTTTGATGTTTAGTGCTGGCTAGTGATGCAACACATGAGACCAAGGTAGTTAGCACTAATGTCATGTCATTAACAATGTTAACCGTACTTCGATGGTTGATTGTATAATGTTCATTTTAGCAGTGAAACACACGGAAATCTTAGACTGAGTTGCCACATTGTATATTTACTTTAGTCTCTGCCCTACAATGGTAGATGTTATGTTTTGTTTAACAAAATGCTTGCGATTCCGTCACCATCTCATGCGACATTAGGTAAGATTTAACCCTTTCAATGCGGGAATCGACTTTAACCCGTTAACCACCGGTGCCGCATATATTCGGGTTTTCATATTTTATTAGCACATTAACAGATTAAGTACCACATTTTAAATATGTTTAAGATCAAATGTGACATCAATCAGCAAGGTTTGAAAAGAGTTGACCTCCATTTTGTCAAATCTGAATAATTTTCACTCACTTGAAGTTGTGGATCGCGTCAGCGAGACACAACTTCAAGTGAGTGAAAATTCAAATTGAATAATTTGGCGGTTAAAGGGTTGAACGTCAGATTATAGCCATAGACACATGACATAGGTATTCAAATGAAACGGAAAGGGACAACTAGGACGTTTAGGATTGTATCTTTTGGTTTATAATGTTTGGTCTCAAATTAAACAAATATGAGTAATTTTCAACCACTTGAGGTTGTGGATCGCGGTAGCGAGACACAACCTCAATTTAAATAAATCACCCTAGCAGGATAAGTAGCATAGCTAAATTGGCATACAAGCATGTATGTTTAGATTCAAATTCTACATGTAGACCTATGTAAGTAATTTTCACTCCCTTGAAGTTGTGGGTCGCGGTATAGCAAGACACAACTTCAAGCGGGTAAGATATTAATTCTAGAACTTCGCACTTTAAAGGGACCCCTTGGGATGAGACAAAAGTCAATTTTGAAAATTGATTTTATATGAGGCTATATAGCCTACTGATCTTAACTGAAAATACGAAAAAGTCAAAAACAAGTTTAAAGCACTGAAAAAGAGTGAAATAGTTGTATTTCCAGGTCGTATATTGCCATGTAAACAAAACAAGTCAGCAATATTAAGCACTTTAGATCGCATATTCCCACGCATCAGACGGTAAGATCAAACCAGTCGCCGCTAATTGGTGTCTCATAGTCAGGACACGGGAGGACACACCTGCAGCACTGATTGTCTACCCAACGCTGGGCCGATGCCATCAGCATGTGGCCCAATGCTGTGAAAACATTCAATCGTCCTTCAGGTATAAAAATAGTTTGTTTGGGTTTCTTCTGGTTTCATAGAAATGTTGATTAAAAATATTTGTAAAAATATAAAAATTTTGAAAAAAATAAAAACATGATCCGTGGGATACACTACTTCAGTACGGAACTAAAAACGAAAATTGATGTCATCCCAAGGGGCTGCTTTAAAGTTGTTTCTTCTCATTTTCTGTCACCTCGCTGCTACGATTTCCACCTCGAGATGAATGAAAATGTCCTCATTACATCAGTGAGTCATTAAATGCGCAAGTATAATAAGTATATCCCATGATATATAATAAGTATATCCCATTCTGCTGGATTGCAACGTTATTCAACTGTATTTATTTAATGCGATTTATTCCTGGTGATGCCGCACGATAAATGCAACAGTAGAGTAGAGTAGAGTCAATTTCAATCCCCGTCCGTTGCACGAATTCTAAACGTAAATTGTTGTTTTGTAATATCGTCAAATAATGCACCTACGGGGCGCAGAATGTTAATTAAAGATCAAGAGCAGCCATGGCAAAATAAATCCAGCTGGTGCAAATAATTTGCTGTTCCATAACGTATCCCTAAACCAAACACTAAAGGTAGATCATTGATCTGTTTCAGATTGTGGAAGGCACGATTTAAAGTTTGAAGACGAGGCAGGCTCATCAGATTAGCTCTGTTATCCACCTTATCGGGGTACTGTACAATCTTTGGTGCTTTGCCGGCAAATCCATGTACAAACAAATGTAACCTTCTGGAGCCTCTTGTTAGGCACGCCTGCAAGGAGACTGCGCTGTTCCAGGAACAAGCATCACCCCATGCCCGCAGCTCCCCTGTGTCATGCACGCTATCGTATAGTGTATACACACACCAGGTATTTAAACATTACCTAACATTGAAATATAAATGCACGTAAATGTTACACATGTTGACCCATACCTTGGAAAACAAAGAAGTGATCATAACCGGCTTGTCTCAATATTATCAGATTCAAGACGTCTCTCTTTGTGTTTGTGGTCACATGTCTGGAGGGTGGGTGTGTAGTGGTGAGAAGAGCGGCGGTTGTCTGAGTGTGCATTTTGAAGGCGGTGACGTACAGGGGAAGGTGGAGACGTGTGATCCCCTTATTGTGTGTACAATGACAGGCGGACACACACGACTGCACACAACCAAAACAGCGCTTCTACCCGGTAAAGCCCCGGTGTAAGCGGCCAGAGATGTACGGACGTGAGGAGCAGGAGGCCAGCTGTGGGTGAGCCGGAGCGTGCAGTGTAATATTCACTGTTGTCGTGTTGGGCTGCTGCGGCAGCGTCCCGGTGCCTGCTATCATCGTCTGCCGGCATTGTGCAGGAATAAGTGCCAGTCTGCTGCTGTGATTGCCAGGATTCCGCCCGGATTTACACCATACAGACGAATTTTTCTAGGATATTTATCCCGTATCTGTCGTTTGAGGTGATGGATAGTGCATTGTTATTTTAACAATGCTTTTCTTTGAGATGCACGGGGCATGAGAGAAGACAGAATTTAGCGTGGATGGTGTGCCATGCGCGGTGTTATTCTGGAGCGCTGAATTGGAATACACATGGATGCAGATGCGACGTCGTTAGTTGGATCTGAGAGGTAGCAAGTAACAGAAACGACAACATGGCTTCATTATTTTCCGGCAAGAGAAAACACAAATGTGACTCTTTTGTCAATGGTTTTCGTTTGGATTCTGCCTTTCTTTTTCTGTTGTATGTGTTATTATTGGGCTTGTCAAGCTGTGATGGTCACACCAGCAGTAGTAGCTCTGTCCATACAACAAGCATTCCTCATACTGCCAAGACAGGGCATTATGTCGCCTCTGTTACATATTGGGGACAAAGTTTCAGCCTTCAAGATCAGGGCACTGCAGACGTGGCCAAATTTTTCACCATCCTCACGAATGGCGACGTCGTCACCACCGCCGATATCTCTCACCTGAAAAATAAAAAACTCACGCTGATTGTCAACAATGACATGACTGGGGAGAGTTGGCGGGAAGAAATTAAAATACATGTGAAAAATGGCGATAATATTCTGGTGTTTGCCAAAAAACAGTACCAAGGCCACGTGCTTGAGAACCAGCCGGCAGACTCTCTGCTGGAAGGACTCCGTGGACTACGGGCCTCTCTTGGTACGAAGTACCCCATAGTGCATTACAAAATTTCAAGAGGTGATACCTCGTTATTTTATATAAGTAAGAATTCTCATGGACACGTTGAGATTCGAACCAAGGCAGCTCTTGACAGGGAAGCACTGAGCCAACATCATCTTACCATCAAGGCCTGGGTAGACGACCCTCAAATCAGACCTATTCACACTCAGGTGCAGGTTGTGGTGGAGGATGAGAATGACAACATTCCTCAATTCGAAACGAAAGCTTACACATTCTCTCTGATGGAGGAGACGGCGACTGACACAGTGATCGGATATGTGATGGCCATCGATCCAGATATAGGCAGGCTGCGCTATAAAATGATTGATTCTCATCCATACTTCAGCATCGAAGAAAACAGTGGTGGTATCATTTTGTTGAAGAAACCCACTTTTTACGCTAGATCCTATGATTTTGACGTGATGGCAGAAGACGCGGATGGCAAACCAAGTAGCCCTGTTAAGGTACACGTCGAGGTGGAGTTAGATGGACGTCTGCGATACCACCCAGGCTCACAGCACCAACATCTCAGACATAAAAGAAGTCTCAGGTCCAGGGGTTCTTCTTTTCCCGTCAAAGAGGTGGAGATACCCGAGTCTAGCTCGGTGCGGACGTTAATTCGACTAGAAAACAATGGAAATAGGATGTTTCGTATTGAAGAACCGGTACCGGAGATGTTGATGATTCATCCCACGCAAGGAGAGGTGTATTTGAGAGATGGCATGTCTTTGGATTACGAGAAGAATTCTGAAATTAACTTCAAGGTGGTGGTCAGCAATGCCCAGGATAACATGATAGGTATGTAGAAAGTTATTTGAAATATATGTATCTTAACCCTTGTCCTGCTTAATTGTTTGTAATATTTTCCATTTATTTGAAGCTGGAATTGCTCACGCAATTTCCAGCTCCAAATGAATGAAAAATATATCTTTATATGAAAAATAGACACATATCTCAAATTAAATAATTCGATCAACTGAGAATTTTTCACAAACTATTTTATCAATTTCATGGGCATTTTATTTGGTTTAAAACTAGCTTCAACCTGTGTAGATGCGGTCACAGCAGGATAAGAGTTAAATCCATACTATACAGGGAGCCATGGTAGCGTCATCTGAACCATTATCATGAATTATTATTATGCTGGTCCATAGACCATCAGATCTATCATGTCTATTAGGTTGCTAATATTACAGGCCTTCATTTCTGAAAAGAAACAATATTATTAGCAACTAAGCATTGTTACACACACAGTGATACATTGTATAGGAAATACAAAACATAGCTGCAATGTGCATGATGTTTCGTATAACAATGTGTATCATTATGAGTATAAATACACTGGCTATACGACAATCATGTCAATTGTCATAATATTTATGAGGCTGACCATCATAATTTTTATCTGATCGATTTTTTTTCAACTCTTTAAGTGCTTCATTACTACTTAACATTTTCCTTTCATTTAAAGTTGGCATTGCTCACGCAATTGCCAACTTCAAATGAAAGGAAAATACCTCCTCACTTGAAAATTAAACCTGCTAAATTTCACAATGGGGGCTTTACTCAAGATTTATACATGCATATTTGTTCAATTTCTGTCAAATTTTAGTTGTGGAAAAACAGTATGAATGCGCTTAAAAGCGTCGCCCGCACCCAAAGGGTTAAAATTGGTTCACTGCGTGCATCGCTTCCAAGATCCGCTGTTTGACAGTGTTTGAGCCTATATATTACTTTATTATGCACCACTCACTGGAATGTAGATATACATTTTGTCCTTTAAAACATTTTATTGAAGATTATTTGGTTGAGATTTATCGTTGATAAGCATGATAACCTGCTAACTGGATAGTGTTTCTTTTTTATTATTTGAAATGCTTGGTGACAATACTTCAAATGCAGAGTTCACGTTTTTTGTTGCTGTCACGTAAAGTGTATGATCATAACTGGTATGCATCTTTATTGTGGTGTGGTAATGATGATAGCTTTATCTTGATTATGTGAATCAATTATACGGGTCATTTTATTGCTACTCTAGTCTGTTGAGATAGTGGCGTGTGGCATGACAGCCACCTGTCTCGGCATGATAACATCATTCACGTTCTTTAGCATTGATCGTTTCTACATTCCACGTCCGATATAGTCATGATACGTTTATAATAGCGATATAATTTATATAAACATGATAAACAAGGGGTTTAGCTATATAACCTCCTTGCCATAACGTCATGTATGATACATAAGTATATAATAATACATAATATAATATTAATCAGACAGTGAGTATATACCATGTATACCCACTATACATTTATATTTATCGTGTATATATATGTATAATGTATAATTTTATATACAGGATATCATTAAAATCATGTATTCCCATGTAACTAATTTTCGTCGCCGAAGACCACACAAACAGTATATATATAAGGCTTTTACGTTATTCCACCAGGATCAATAAAGTGGCTGCACTGTAAGAACGGTAAGGTGATGTCATAATCAAGATCCTCTCAGGTGTAAGGCAGTGACCATGGTGACCATGGTGACGTCGCCGGCAAAATACAGTGGGTTACAACGCAACCTTTGCTTATCATGCTTATTAGGCTCGTCTGGGCTCTAGCCCGCGCCCACACATAGTCACTGCAGATTTATTAATTCCTGGACGTAGTGGATATATATTTTTTTTGTATAATTCGGTTATATTTCTGATCTCTGATTTCTGAATTAATTTACCTTCCGCCCAGGCTCCCATATTCAGTGATATTATTATTATCATAAAACTGTTACCATGGTTACATTCATGTTATACGTACATGTGAATTACATGATTGTATGCCCATACCTGTAGGCTATACATGATATCATGTATACATATGCTAATCATATTTTAAAGTCAACCAGACCATGTGGACGCCAGATGCGTCTAGGCAGATGTGTACATTGTAATGTAAAGATATTGAAACATGACAAACATGATAAACTGGCAAAGAGTGCAGTCCCCACGATGTAAATGTAAATGACATTAATGTTACCTAGTTACCGCTAAAATTTAGATTCTAAACATTTCTTTGGCTTATTTTTGCATGATCTGCAGTATGGTCGATTATAGTATACATAGGGTATGGTTTACAGGTCACTTTACCAGTTTACCCCTCCCCCCATGGCCTTTCAATGGTCATTAGAACTTAGGTTAGATGTTAATATTATATCGTGTTAATTTGATCCATTTTCCAATTATTATCTGATTATTATGATTATGTACATGTATGTATCATGTGTATGTTAAATGCAGTTATAATATTTCTCCAGATACCGAAAAATGCTATATCTGTCTGACATGTCGTTGCTCATGCCGATTAACACGATTAACGTGATAGGCATGCATGATGATTATAATTATATGTAACTAATTAGTTTATTCAGAATATATGCCCATTATTTATCAGTTTATAAAAGTTCATTAAATTATTTCGACTTGTTTAAACCAAATCTGTTATTTTTCACTAACGATAACCGACTAGTTTAACCATGCTAACACAGTAGTCATGGTAGTCATGGTAGTAGGTCGATTGCTTGTACGTGAATAACCATTAAAACTAAATAATGTAGCTTGAATTGCCGCTGCGTCACTCCATGTTTCCCTGCTTGGTAATAATTATTATGTACAGTTTTTTTTCTCAACATGGTAGTTATTTCTATTTTGCTCTAAACATGATAAATAATTCTGTTGTTATGTAATTACATGTACATGTACATACATGTAGGCCTATATCATCACATCATAGTCTGATAATTGGCTTTTCTAATCCTGTTAATAGGTTAATAAAGTGTGTATTTTGTACTAACAAAAATCCTTCAACTGAAGGCATAATATACAGTCCTAAGCGTTGTCGGTCCAATATTGCATCAAGATAACCTGATAACCAGCGAAATGAGCAAACCTGGGAGATAGAGAAGTAGAGCTAGCACTGGTAGAATCTGGTAATGAAACCTGTCGTTCTGCTGATGATGAGGGATCGCTCACCAAACACAAATCTATGTGGCGGAAGACACCACACTAATGAACAGAAAGAGAACAGATCCTTGTCCTTCACAATGGCATATTGTGTGGGAGCTGTCGCGTCACCTGATTATCATGATTACCCTTTACAATTTGATATTATCATAAATCTTCACTAGACTAGCTTTTCCATTATCATGATTATCACTCGTCAATACTAGTAATATAAGATTTTCGTCCCTTGGACATTTCTTTAAATAACATGTTTAACATGTTTATGTAAAAGACAAAAGGCTAGTCAGTAGACTTACATGTTTAATTGTGTCGTTAAACTTTTAATGCTATTAGAAGATCAAAAGAGGTGACTGAAAAGTACATTTATCATGTAGTTAACATATATAGACAGTCGTCAGCTAATTGCGATTAATTGCGTGGGGGTGGCTGTTGCTTATTTTATTAAATATTTGATTATCTGATTATGTGTGGTCCATCAACATGACAGATTACTATAGAAAACCAGCACGATTGTGCATAATTTGCTCATTGGTGACTCAGCAGGGGATTCTCCTTAATTACCATGACTACATACATGTAGTGGTAGTTATCTCATACTTTTCTGTAATCTGATAATCATGATAATGTTGTTCAGGTACTGCCGTGATACCATAAGGATAATGAATGTACTGGTATGAGACTACATACATAAACATCAGACAGCATTATATTTTGGGACAACTTTGGTTTGAAGCCAGGACTGCATTATAAGCGGTGGTCTATCTTTGAACCAACATTAGTTGTCATCTTATATACCATGTCTAGCATGACGATATGTACTGGTACATCACCAAGATCACTGGCCACATTGCCCGTGAAGGTTTTTTTATGTGCATTGTGACGTCCGCGGAGGGTTGATGGGATTGCCAGACCAATGCCAGACAACAAACCCAACCGACCCCAGCAACCGAGATAGTATGAATATCATATGATTCTGACCATCTGATTATCGATCTCTCTCTCAGGTGCGCTTGTATTGTCATTGATACAGATGTGGCCTCTTATGACCTCTTGTGTATGAGCTGATGAGTGCGCATACATTAAACGCACGTGTTGACGAACACCATGTAGACATCCACATGATAAATGTGAGGTGGACGCAGTACCACTAAGTCCTGGGTTATTCCTGGATTCTTGACGGGGTAATCTGCGCCTTGTGGGTCATCCCGGCCTCCACGCACCCCGAAACATGTTATGGACCCCGCACTTGTCCGTGTCTGCGCAGTGACGCCACTGAAGATAATATCGAAATCCTTATATAATTCTGGGTCCTGTGTGGAGACATGTTGGTTATCAAGCTATTTACATACAGTATATACACTTATGTGGTGACAAAAAGCAGTGCTGATCACACACGGAGACGGATTTTCTGACCTGTCAAATCGATCAAGATAATGATTCCCAGTTTTGGGTACAGTCGTCGAAAAGTCATTTTACAACTTTAACGTTTTAACGTTTTACCCATTTAGATGTCTATCTTCATGATCTTGTGATGCGTATCGGCCTCGTACCGCCAGTGTTTGAATTTTGAACTCCGTGTCTGGAGGGCATTGTCATCTGATTAATAATTTAACATGTTTAACATGTCATCCTCATGATCCTTAGGACGTTCGTCTACTGGCAAAGTTTAAGTAGTTAAGCAAAGTATATATGCACAAAAGTGGCTTACATCCATTCATTCATTCATTCATTCATTCATTCGTTCATTCATTCATTCATTCATTCATTCATTCATTCTCCATAATCATAGTGCATAATTTTAAATAATTAATATTTTGGAAGTTGGTTTTTCACATACATGTACGGTACCATCAGATAGTTTCAAATACAAATGTTGTTCGCAACTTCGGTATAGATTAATTCATCAATTTATCATGTTTAATGTTATACCCCCAAACATCTGAACATGTGATAGTTTCACGGAGAAGATGGCGTTGCTAGGGTCGAGAATCGTTTATGTTCACGGTATTGTAGTTAGGCAGGTAAGAATGCTGACATTGTACATGTACATGGTGGTGATCACCCAGCAAACACAAAACATCTGTATAACATTTATACAACGTCGGCCCAACGTCTTCGACGTTGGTCCAACATTGTATAAATGTTATACAAGCATTTTGTGTTCACTGGGCAGGTGATAAGAATAATGTACTGTCAAGCTGTCATCAGCTTTGTTGCTTAAGACAGCTTCATCTTAAGTTAACATGCCTAACCTGTTAACCCTTTGTCTCCACTTTGGCTGAATTCAAACTTTCATGATTGCCACCTGATCTGAAACAAGGTTTTTTTCAATGATTTTTTATTCTAATGTACACCATCATGATGTTCATGATAATGTATTGTTTTGTTTTGAGTAGCATATCACAGAGCTTTAACATGTTTAAGTAGCTTACTAAATTAAAGTTGTTTCTGTCTACCGAGACATTCAGCTTCTGGAGTGGAAATTTCAGTATCATAGGATGCATACAAGAGATAGCAGTTGAAGGGTTGAAGGTTTCTGTACATAGTTGACATGTTTTATTGGTTTTAAAATACTTTATTCAACCAAGTATTTGACAGCTCAATGTTCCCTCTTGACACCTTCAGTATCACATTGCCTACTCGAGGAAATACAAACTCATTTCTTTCTGAAACGGAAATGTACGTGTAAACGACTGTCTCTCTTTTGGTAAGTTTGCAGTGAGTGATCATGGTGAATATGACGAAGAGCTGTTCCAATATTGTTTTTAATAGCGAAATTATTGTTAATAAAAAATGTGTTAATTTCAGACTGCATTGTCATTTAAAAGCATATTTTAACATTTTTCACTTGAAATGCATGTGCATGGTCACTCAAACATGTATATAATTGACATGTATGATAGTTGGTAAAACACGAAACGCCAATAAAAATCAATACTTTATCATGATCAGATGATAATCATAACCATACTGTTGTTCATCGTAAAATTAGTAGACCCTACTGCTCGTAGAAATTCTATTCGTTTCCAACTTTTCATTTGTATTCTACCTATTATCATGATTATTACGACACTAACGTATTAACCCTTTCAAGCCTGAATTTATCATTGTCATCTTCATCCACTACAAGCCGCGAATTGCTGTCGCAATTCTCGACTTGTAGTGGATGAAGATGATTTGATGTGGTTTAAAAAATGAAGAAAATCACCATGTATTGGTAAACCTGTTTCATGGAAGTTTCGTTGTAAAACCCTTGGTGGTAGGAAAATTAAGTCTGTTTTCAGGGATGTAAAATGATGCTTTAGTGCATCGTGATGGCTTAAAGGGTCAACAGATTAACTGATTCTGGGAAGCTCTCTAAAATACGTAGTACATATAATGCGGACTCAGAAAACAATATTATCAAAAAGGAGAGAAGACAGACACCCGCAGGGTGAACATGTGTTTCTTTATTAACTGAATTTAATAAAGCATAATCATGATAATACGATAGAATGATATTTATATTACATTATATAATAAATGTAGCTAGTATTATGATTGTAGTTACCAGGTTACTGTCTAATCTAATCACACTGCTAATCGAAAAGAGTATAGCTATAATTTTATGATGTATTTTTGGTATTCTGTCGAGCATTTGACTTTTAAATATTATAATTCACACTATTTATGTCTTTCACAAAATGCGCCCGGACAAAGATGGTTTGGAGAATAGGTGTGTTATGTTTAGTAATATATTGAGCTCTGACAATAAGAGATATTCATTTTGTGTATTTCCACACCAAAGTGAGGTCTAACTAACAATCAGCTATTTGTTCCACTCATGCACATTACCTGCAGGCAGTAATATCATACCCTCTCGGTAGGTGTCGTTCAGTCAACCATTTAAGAGTGAACAGGTGTTCAGCAGCGTGAACGGTAGGTCACATCCTGATTTGTCGTGCCACCCCAGGGCAGGAGTGGGTGGTCTGAACAGTCAGCTAAAGATTGACTCTGATCTAAACTCGGCTATGTCAACTTGTCTTTATTCGCATCACTGCGTACACACTGTGACGATCTTTATTGTCTATCACCTGCTGCCGTATTAGGAAACGGTTTAATTGAACAAGCGTTTCACGTTTCTCGTATTGTTTACGACAACCATGACAACCGTAAAGTCGTTATTTAACAATGTTTAAGTATGAAAGTGTGTGTGGAGAAAAATTAACAGTGAACATGGTAAATGTAGTCACTAGACAATAGGTCTACTGGTATAATAATAGATGTATGTCTCATCAAATAATTATAATAGTTAGTGTATATTGATTGATTTTTTTCCCAGTGTACGCCCGTGGTGCTATCATGGTTACTATTATAATTATGGTGTGGTATAGCCATTGACTTGTATTAGCCTATATAAAATTCAGTTTTAAATCAGATGATATATTAAATGCACTTGCAAGTACGCCCACGCATGCCGTTTTTTACAGGCATGTCCCTGTGTCTTTTACCAGTTTACAATGACACATACGTAAAATTCTGAATAATTTGTGACGTGCAAAATATTATATTTAAACAACTGTTAAACAAAGTGAAAGGGTTTGATCAGATACCCCCAAGCATCAGCTGGAAAGATAAACGACACTGCCAGCAGCAAATGTGAAAACAGGGACTCGTCAGAAGAATGCATTGTTAAAAAAGAGAAAAGGGGAGGAGTACGTGAGGATTGATTGTCTGGATTCATCAACACAGTGACAACGATGTCTCAGCGTCGGGCAACGTCTGCGACGTTTGCCCGACGCTGAGACATCGTTGTGCCACGGGTGCGAGCAGGGCTGGATTTTAGGCAAGTGGTTCACGCGGAACAGACATCAATCATTGGAGGCCCCGAGCCGCTGATGGATCATGAAACGAAGCGTCATTCGTGAACGTTGATTTGATGAGTAAATCTCTAGATATCGTTATTCTATTGATTTCATGCTCCACTGTCTGGATGGGCGCACGGACCACGAGTAAGACATGGTTTTACCGTCCTCAATACCAGGTATCGGAAACCACAGACAAAACTCAAGGTGGAACGAGGGCTAAACTCGACACCATGCCCATTGTCCTCGCTTGTACTGCAACACAACGGCCTGGCCTGCCACAGGACTGTTGTGTTGTCCTTTGCAGGGAGTGAATTTCCATACATTTTATGGATATTTACCCTTCTGATTTCAAGGAACACAATGTACATTTCGCACCCTACGGGATTCTTTGTCTGATATATATGTATATAGCCAAATAAATATTCAAATGAGGAAATAAATAAAATGTATATTTTATTTATTTATTTTAATTTAAAATCCAGTATATATATTTTTAATTTGACATTATAAAAAGTCAGTTCAGTCTCGCTTGTTATTGAAGTAATAGAAGAATGCAGTTGATGATTGTCAACATAGTCAAATGGGAAGGCGAACAGTGTAAAAAATTGGCGATATAAAAATGAGTAATCGAACGCGGGGTGACTGACATCGAAGAAGCAGTAGTCAGCCGGGGAAGCAGTTAAGTCAGCCACATGTCAAGTTAAATCAGAATGGTGTGCAGTAATTAAATTCCCACGTGTATGATAACCTCGCATGAAACTCCAAGGATTATGGACGCGGCTGCGCCACGGATTATTACGTATCCAGCCTGGAAATTACTCCCAGAAAGCGTTGCCATGGCACCGCGAAGCTGAGGAGCGCTGGAGTGGCGTGCTGCTCAGTTGCCTGAGATATTTAATTTGTGTGATCACAGGCTTTAGTTTGGTTTGACGCAGGCAGGCTACAATACCGGATTAACCCGATCAGTAGACCACTAATACACGTAATAAGGCCATATAAGGGGCTGAGTGGAATGCCTGCGACTACTGACGTGTCTCATGTGCAATACCAGCAATTACCAGACGCTGACTGTACCAGCCATTCTGACAAGACATTGGCCTCACAATTCAGTAAATGTTTTATACGATACATGGATAGGTATAAACTTGACCTGCTGATGATATGCAGGTTGCTTATAAATATTTTAACATGACTAACTGGGTTCAATTTCACTCAGCATGCTCAGCTGTTGACAAAATGTTTACAGATTCTCTGGTACATGTATGTAATATACATGTATATGCGTATGTATCTCTATTTCATGTATATAGGCCTACAATACATGATGTACGGTACGGTACTATAATGACAAATAAGTCTGTAGTGACTTTTATTTATGTCAATAAAGTATATGTCTGTCGGTCTGATATACATTATTCAATAGTAATTATGATTTTCAGCAAACAGTGTTAATAGGCCTACACAAGATGCCTAACCCATTGATCACTGATTGTGACTAAAATAAGACATGTAAGACTAGTATTCCTGTAATCTTAATAATACTGTCTGAGAGTCATCATGGTCACTGTGCTCCATTTTTCATAAACATGATAAATGAAATGTTTTAAATATGTGACACTGATTATCAGTCCGATATGCGTGGTGACTAAAATTTCACGATTCCAAGTGACATTAAAAATGTAAGATGATTGAATGATCAACATGGTCAACATACACGACTGCAAATTTAAATGTTATAAGTCCACACTACAGGAGGGTAAAAGGTGCTGGCATGCGCATTTGTTTCGTGAATACATTCGCACTCATCAATACATTGCAGCCATATGTGCAATTAATATTATCTTGTAGTAATGGACTGTATTTATACACGTGTCTTCTAGCATCCACATCCCAGCACGCATGAAACGTTGGTCCAACGTTGGATTACTGTTGACCCATCGTTTACGACGCTGGCTCAACAATAAACCAACGTTGGGCCAATATCTCATGGTTGCTGGGATGTTTTAGCTTTAGCGAAGGTTTTGGGATTAGTCGTGCCAGAGATCGTGCCATCATTCAAGTTAAGAACTTAGGCTACCTATCATTATCAGATTATACACGAGGAAAAACATGTCACGATTATTAATACAAGCAAATAATTAGCAAAATAAGTTCGCCCACTGTCCGAGAGCATCAGGTAGACATGATTACATTTTTATTTACCATGTTTACCAGCTAGTCGAATTATTTACTGAAATGTCATCCTGACTGTGACAGTTGGACGAGGACTTGGCAAGTGTGGCAGAAACGTGATTGTAGAATTTTCCGTCATCATAATGTCATACACATTATTTGTATTTTCGTTGAGTCACTTCATTGTAAACACAAGTTGTGTACATTTGATATTTTATCATCTTTTTTAAATAATTCAGTGAGATTGAATGCGTCATAACATTTATAATGAACATTATCTGATTATGATCTAATCAGTTTGATGATTGATCGGAAATGTGATCAGAAGCTATTATGATTGTACAGACTGTACATTATTTTCACTCTTTTGTTTAAACATGGTAAACATTAGTGTCGACTCAGACAAACATTTTAAGAAAGACTTTAAGAAACATCGACAAGGTTGAGTTGGACGAAATGTGTAAGAGTTAGACAACGAAGTACATTGCACCCGGGTTTCTAAAAATAGATTTACTTCTATTGAAAATGAAGTATCAATAATACAATAATAGGAGTAGCGAGTACATTTTTGTAAGGGGATACGAGAATGAACGATGAGTCGCTATTAGCGATTGATATGCTCGTCCTATGACTGTGTTATATTTAATCCCATCAAACCGAGTGAACTGTTTGTCGAATGTTAAACCAGGCAACAAGAATACACCATTACTCTGGTTGTTTTTGTTTCCAACATCGTTGTGAAGTTGCGTGTTACTCAGTGCACCTCTAATACCTCGGCACTGTAACTGGTAATCAAACACTTGAGTAGTACTGCGGTATTGCAGAGATGATAAACAGCGCGTAAGCTAGTAAACTAATATTGTAACCACATGGGCCTGAGAAACGGTTCCATTATATAATACTACACGCTTATAAACAGTGATAAAGTATCCGATTTAAATGCAAGCAGACAAAAGGGAAAACCCATAATCATTATAATCTTTATAATTATATAGGTAGAGACAAGTGATCTATAAACATGATAAAGATTTAGTTTCGTTCCTCAAACAGTGTTAAATACCACAATTTTTTTAGCAGACCTTTTATGATCACCCTCACCCATCACGTCGTTGTTTCAACGTTGAGTCAACGTCAACGTTGAAACAACGCCGCTCACTTACCTAAGTCTGCGAGAGATGAGCGTGTTGCGAATATGGGCGAATGAAACCAAACCGTTCGGCATATCAAATCAATTACCTGTCTCAGAATTGATTGTCTGGTTCCATTCTAGTTTCACACATGAGGGCAGTTGTTTGCGGTGGAGTGATTATCCTCGCGCACTCTGTGACGTCTGAGTGGGTTCACCTGACCTCATTAAACATGCATTTCTGTCCAAAGTGTGCCAAGCGTGGGATCAATGGATATTACTGACAACATAATCTGCTATTCTATCCTGCTGTATTGTCACATTATCAGATTGAAGTTTACATTTTACATTGTGAAATTGTATTATTTTCATCTCCTGATCATTGATGTTGAAATGAAGATGTGATAGTGTATTTGTTGCGCTGCATTATACATTTTTAATTACATATTTGCCACTCATCACTATAATCATGATAATGGCCAACATGACCCCAACCAACGTGTCCGTATCCAGATGTTCAATCTAAACAAGGGGATAGAAAAAGCCGTTTGTCCTTCAGAGCAATGTGTTTTAGCACGATATGTTACCTGACCGACATTTTAATCCTCTTGGTATTTTTTTTACATCGTATGTTAAACATAATTTATGTCAAAGTTAATCAATCGCCCCATAAACATGATAAAACATCAAGTATAATGTGGTACATTTTTTCATTCAACTCCAATATGTCTAAGAACAGACAATGTCACGTTATGTGTTAAAAAATGTATTTCGTTACACTCACGTTTTGACTTGGTCAAAATATTACATTTAGAGATTCAGAAGTTTTATGGAAATCGGTTGTGGGATATGATCTTCCTCCATGCAGCCCAGTCCCAGCAAGAACGATATACGTTGACCCAATGTTGATTCAATGCTGGCCCAACATCTACGACGGTGGGCCAACATTGAACCAACATTAGGTCAAGGTATATAGTGTTTGCTGGGGCTACCTGGTTACATCGCACCAATAACTTTATATAAATAAAGTTGGTGATCGCATATCCTAGTCCTACCAAGCAGACACTAGACGTTGAATCAATATAGGTTTAACGGTGGTCCACCGTCTACGACGCTGGACCAACGTTAAACCAACATTGATCCAACGTCTTGTGTCTACGACGCTGGCCCAACGTTAAACCAACATTGATTCAACGCCTTGTGTCTGCTGGGTAGTAGCATGAGTCTGTTCACGGGGATCCAGTGTCTGGTCCCGCAAGGATCCTTTGGTCCAGTATTACTGCTGTCGTGCGGTGCATCCACTGACCTTGTCTGCCGGGATCATATGATGTTTGACGGATCAGCCAGTCACCTGTTGTTATAACGGACGGGGACTACGTGCCGCCCTGCTCACTGTACGAGCCCTGTATCCATACCAAATTCTACCATGCAAAGGCAGTAACTACTTACATGGAAAGAAAAAATTTACTGCTGTGTGCCTTTCCATTACAGAACTACTTCCCAATGCAGGCAGCCTTGTAGTACTCACTAGAGTTATGTGACCTGCGACATTCCGATAAAACGTAACGTGCAAGTGTAGATCCAGCTTTTGTTGAATGCCTGTTGTAATTAAATTCCACGTGAATACGTGAAGTTCATTTTTTTTCAAATCAGCATGATCTGCAGGATTAGTATAGGATGATTGAAAAAAATAAAAATAATTCAGATCCCTGGGTTTCCCCTGAAACCTAGATAAGCCCCCTATATTGATAAAAGGTAAAACAGGTAGGTATACATCCACTAAACCATGCAGCTAACAGAAAGGTTTAGTTTGACCAAGGAAATTCAATAGAATTTCCTTGGTTCGACCAATTCTTCGTGCTCTGTATTCATGATAATATTGAAATATATCATTTTGAATGTTGCCAAATTCAGTTTGACAGTCAGTGACAATGAACTGTCCAGGCCCCTGTGGAGATTTGCCTGGAAACATTGATCCGTATAGATCGGGGCCGTCTCCCTGAAATTGGGCGCTGTTTTCTCAGTCATATTAATTTTGGCTGATGCGCAGGTCGAACTGTTATCCATTCGTTCAGAGAGCTGGGATACTAGTGAGGTTGAACCTGGCCCAGAAACGATTAGTGTGGTGATATGAGTAATGTGGAGGGCAGGTACAGACGGGCAAGTTTCATCCCAGGCGGTACCCCCCGGTGCCAGACTAAATATGAATGATGAGATGCTTAGGATGCAGTGGCTGGCGTGCTGGTGACCTCAATACGGGGGTCTGCATATCTTGGGAAGCACAGTTGTCTTGTATTGAGCGTTGTTGTAGGGATGTACATGGCACAGGCGCACATTAATTGTTTTATAAATTATCTTACATTGATTCGTATTAGTACGTCTGTATGTATAATCATGTTTAATATACAAGTCAATCTTTTTTACCAGAAAATGAGTTATCCTCAAATTTTGCAAGACTGGAATCCAATATAATTTTGTATCCAAAGTGTTATCACCTGATAGACTGTCATTTCTATCGGTTTATTTGAACAAGTTGTTAATTTTCACATTACACATTTATCTTCGAAGTATTCTACATCTCAGTGAATATATACTTTGTCTAGATACATGTACCAGCCCGCACTACCAGTTTATTATAGCTAGACTTTATATTATTATGTTTGTTATTATTATAATATTTACATTTACCAGTTTACAGTAGTATGTGTGTGTGTGTATTTACATGTACATGCTGGTCTCGTTTTAACAAAAGGTATCCAGACGTAGCACATGTATGAGTAATACATACATGCGGAGATAGTTTCTTGCTAATATTGTCAGTAGGCTTGCAAGGAGATCAAGAGAGATACTGTCTTCGAGCCGATGTGATATATCATGATGATATGGCAGACGCCGGCCCAACGTCTATCCGAGGTTAGGCAAAGTACACCATTCTAAAATCCACAACTATTGTACTCTGTCCAGGTATACATTTAAGCATTGTTGATGTCAGCGGTGACAATAGTCATACTGGGCCTCCAACCATACATCAGATTAACCCAATGTTGATTTGAAGCTGGGCCACCATCTGCATGCCCCAATTTACTTAACCCCTTAACCACCAAGCTCGACTATAGTCGTTTTTAATCTGTTTTATTCGCCAATTTAATCACTGATTTTGGGAATGAAATGAGAGTTTAAACATCCAGATTTCCAAATGTTTGGTCTCAAATTAAACAAAATGTAAGTTCAGTAATTTTCACCTACTTGAAGTTGTGGGTCGCGGTAGCGAGCCACAACTTCAAGTAGGTGAAAATTTAAATTATTTTATTTGCGGTTTAAGGGTTAATAGAATGTTCAGTCGAGACTGGTGTTACAAATTGCACATGTCCCCAGTGAACACAAGCCAGTCACCCAGTGCTAGTCTAAGGCTGGGCTCAAGTGTACGAATCTGGCCCAACATTAAACCAACAGCGATTCAACGTATCTTGCTGTTTACTCATGGGGGGATAATAATAGCGAGACTACATGGTGGAATAGAGCTCAAGAATGCTATCCACGTTCTCACATAACAAAATACTTTCAGCGAACAATGTGCGAATGGTCCACACTAGCTAGTACCTTGCGTAAGCTGCACTGGAGAAATTGATTTTCTTCGCATTATGGTTTATTTGAACAGTTATTGAAATGGAATATTGGATTAGGTGGCAAAGAACTTTACTCAATCCGCATGGTGCACATGTGTTTTACATGTGTCATGTATGTCCCGTTAGTATTAGTAATCAAGAGTTTCTAGACCAAGATCTGAAAAGGATAACTTCAACTTGTATCACGTTGATTCGTGCGGACCTGATATCCACTATCTTGGCATCCTGCAGTGAACTTATTTCTTGGCCATCCAGTGCGGCTCAAAGACAAACAGTGGCAACTACTTACATTCCAAGTAAACAGGTACTGCTGTTCGCCTTTACGTGGGACAGTGACACACATTTGTAAGCAATTGTCACGTCTGTTCATGTTGTGTCCAAACACATTATACCATATATATTTATATATGGGAACGCATTTACTAAATTTATTGACAACAAAATAGCGTTTCCTCTATTAGTTTTACCAAGGCCATTTGAAATGCTCTGGCTACTCTAGCACCCATGCAGTGCTTTTGTATTCTAGAGCGGTGCTCACTCTAGGTAAAGACGAGATCAGCACACACCCCGATTTTGACATTCTGACCGCGCAATGTCAATATAAATATACAACTCCACATTGACCTATACAATGCTGACCTTCTACCCCTGAAAGTCAGGTGGACAAAAACTGTTTGCATCTGAAGGATGTCCTCATTTTTATGATGTCGTTGGTATATTTCAGCACTTTTATGATTCTGATCAAAAGTATAGAAGTGTTTTTGGTGACATATAAAATATATTATATGGTTATATTTATTATTATCATGATAATCGATGCCTTATTTTAAATCCCTGTAATAATACGTTTCTGATTGTAAGAAAAATTCGATGTAAATGATGCCTACCATGTCTACCATTTTGTTATTATTTCATAACATTGTGTAATTATACATATATGGAAGTTTAGTATATTAGGCTTTTTGTGCATACACAAATTATATTATAATACAATAATTATACAGATATGCATTTATTGTAATTAAAATTAGGTAGACCAGGATGTAAAATACAGATAAACATCACCCTTACGACGTGTGACATCCAGAATATACATGGTAATTACACTTGAAATTAAATTAACATGTAAATAATAATATACATGATGTGTGCTTCCCGCGCTAATACCACATGTACCAGAGATAAAATTACTACATATTCTTATAAACATGAAATAGTAGGTAGCAAAAATGGCACTCTGGAAAACGTTGAAACATATAGAATAAATACAAGTAGACTATTTCTAACATGTTTAACTAGTCTAATAACGTGCGGAATATCCAAGCCCGTAAAAAATTATACTAAATTAGGAATAAAAAATAACATTGCTCTCAAATAAATACCATCGCTGCATACCCACGATAAAATGACGAATCATGTTTACTGAAATACCACAGGGATCGTGATCATAGCTGTTTTTACAGCTTCTCCGGTAACCGGAGAAGCTGTCAAAACAGCTATGATCACGCAGTCCGGTTGTATTTATGCATCACGTAGCTATCATCTGTAAATTTCTCCATTTAACAGTGTCACATAATTATATCGTTAGACATGTTAGATAATCAACACACGAGTGACGTGTCAGTACAGAGAGACTGAGTGAAAGTGAGATGCATGAGCACATTAAGTCGTTTGACATGATCAGTGGTGATGACCGCTGTTTAAGCATGTTAACGACACTGGTAATGATTGTTCATTAGCTGTATGTTGACCCTGGTTGTTGACGACCCATGTGTCAATTTACTATCTGTAATATGGTAATCTGTGATATAATAGTGTGATCATAGTCTGTGACCTTCTTCAGTCTATATGAAGCACTATATGGTTGCTCGAACGAACAACCTGAATGTTCCTACAATCAGTTAACAAGAATATATAAATGTTTTAAACATTATATATTCTTGTACACAGAGCAATGTGTAGTCTGTTCCAACCAGACACAGACGGTACGCGTGTATCAAAATGCGGACAGCTCTCCCAGCAATCACGAAGATTTGACCCAATACTGTTTCAATGTTGGTCCAGCGCCGTTGGCGGTGGGCCAAGATTGAAACAACATTGGGTCAAATCCTCGCGTTTGCTGGGCTCCACACAGGTGTCTGTCTACACCCACCCCTCCCCCACCATAATATTCTCGCCAGCCGATCAGGGTACTTTTAGCAAGACAGCCGGCGAATCACAAGCTTACTACAATACTTGAAATTGAGAGCGGGGGACATATGACGTCAACCATCTGCAAATTTTAACATGCGAAGTAGGCAGTGTAATATTCTTGGTATTAATCAGTAACTCATGACGCTACTTGATAATGTGCCGCTTCGGCTGGTCACACGATAGTTTACTTTTCATCCACATCTAATGATAAATCATGCAGTGAAACGTTATCGCGATATGGATGGCAATGGCGAATTTATATGAAACAAAACATTCACTGATATTAAACATGTTAAAAAAATGACCATTTCTCTAGTTAGACTATCGTTTCAAGGGGAGAACAAGTAAAGGTTTACCAGAGGATATTTGGTTTACCAAATCCACTTGTTTGTCTGCTTTTTTTCGTGGCGATCAAAGTTCATCCTTGTTGATATGGTTTAGGTAAATATCCCCCGCGATGTCCCCCACGATGTCAATGATTGTGACCCGGTCTGTGATTAAATAGGCAAGCCACTCCATCCACACTCTCATTGTTTGTACTCTGCAAATAATTATTCTGATACAGTGCTGGGTTTTCATCGTTTCTCTGTCGCCGAGAATTCCTTTTGTTGTTGAGGACTTTTGACGCATTTTTTGTATTTACATGTTACATGTGAATACAAAAAAATGCGTAAAAAGTCCTCAGCAACAAAATGTTATGTATTAGGTCTATATGTTGTATATCGCTATTTTTGTTTTCAATCTCCATGCATGGGCATTTCTCAAACGCATATTTCCACAATAGCGAAAGGAGATCAACGAGGACTTATAAATTACCACACTAGTATTGTTCTCTGTTGCACGTGATATGAAATGACAGTCTCTGATGAGATGACCTTCCCATTTAGCGACCCTTTGAAGGTCAATGGCGTATTTTGCACGCATGGTGGACAAGTTGCACCCTTTATTTTATGCCTTGCACCATCAGGCTATAAAATCAGTGGAGGCTGTGCTTCCTAATGGTCTACGGCCATAATGCGCCACCAGTCACGTCTGTCCTAACTTTAGTCCTCAACGTGTATATTTCGCGAAAATAATAACCAATATTATACAAAAATACATTATAAAACCGAGTGTTTTCATTTCTACATCTATATTTAATATACATGTATATATCATGTATATGAACTTTAATTATTGGTTTAAAAAATGCTTAATATTTGCTGGCAGCATAAATAAGTGAATTTCTGGTAATCGAAATGACTCTCCTCCTCATCATCAGAGGCGACCCATGTCATGACGAGGGTGAATTTATCACTGCATTTTAATCTCAAGTGGGAGGAAACCTCGTTGGCAGAGGCGTATGGCAGATATCGAAAAATGCGTCATAGAATATCAACATGTTCTCTGACAACTGCCCCAAATAATAGGACGGCCAACGCAGCAAACACAAGGCATTGAACCAATGTTGGCGTATTGTTGGTCCATCGTCTATGACGCTGGCCCAACATAAACCAACATTGGGTAAATGTCTCGTGTTTGCTGGGAGGGTTGGTCATGCAGTCCACAATCACACGCAGACACATCAATCACTCCCATATTAATGACGATTTCCATCGGCCAGTCAGTCAGTCACACTGATCACAGGCGCTGATAGTGTCTCTCCTACTAGGGACGCACACCCTTTAAAAACGCCATGTCACTACGTTTTTGTCCCAACAATCTGACAATGTGTAGATATTCATATTACATGATGTATTTATATTTATAATATAAGTAACAAGGTAATTATATTTTATTCAGTTGTAATTTACTCATTATCACTCTTGAGTTTAGGTTATTATTTATTATTAATGGTCAATGGTTGGATTAAATTTTCCCCGAATGTTATTATGTCCGGTCGTCCAGTGTCAAGCTGTTGGTGACTCTATCCGTTTAATCTGACCGTTTCTTATCCAGTATTCTATCTTGTCCATTGATGAGTCAGATGCACACGCAGCAGCCCACGGGCCATGGCAAATTTATCAATGATTGCACTGGACTCGTCGACCACTAAAAAAGTGAAAGTAATATTGATCAGTGCAATTTAAACAAAAATGTGAACAAAATATTTTGTTCATTTGAAAACAAGGTTCATCACCATCCTGATGTATTTAATAATTGTAAATAATTTGGGATAATGATGTTTGTATTGACTTTAAGCCGGCCAAGAATGCGACTCTTTTGTCGTTCTGTATAATGATTTCATTATTATTTGATTATCACGATGCAGTGTGAAGAACGAGCTCGCGGCCTCACGACAGAAGGCCTGGTGTTAAATAAGGTCACCGAACAAACAGAATGAGAAATTCATCTGGATCATATCCCCGCTGGTGTCAGCGGCTGCTCATTGTCACTACTACTGGATCAGGACACGGGACGCTGGTTCATCGCCGGGCCAACGTCGCGAGACGCTGGCCCGGCGATGAACCAGCGTCCCGTGTCAGCCGGGCGTCCACTTCCAACAGAGTACACTCCCCCTGCGCATCCAGGCTCAATCACGTTTTGAATCCTTTCACATTGACGTCCCATAATTAACTTGCTGCCAGACGCATCTGTCCCTTCAGCGCCGAATTATCAGTCGCGATATGCTACATGCACAACCTGAATACGCCGGTGTGCACATCTGAATTGTCACCATGGCAACCGAGTGTTAGTCTCCTTCCTTCTGGTGGCGCTAAGTGACTTCTGTGTCACCGAGATTCATACGAAAAGATTCACAATGGCTCGGCGATGGCCCCGCTTTCTGTCATCGTCGGGTCAGAGTCTCCAGGTCCTCCGAGTCTTCGTAGACAACCCAGGAAGGTCATCATGCATGCCCTCCCCGCGGAGACAAAACTCCACCTGAATAACAATTAGCTTTCATCCAATTGCACGGTTCGCATAAGGTCATGTACACCTTGATTTTTTAAAATAACTGCACTGTGACTTACTTATCCCAGATCCATCTTCAGTATGTCAGTATGGGGCAGGCTACTGACACGGAATATCTTTATTAAAAAGTGATTTTTCCCTCTGGCTTTTATTCAATCATATTATTCAAAATGCAATAGCAAACTTAATCACGCTTGCCTTCCTTGATAAATCAGATCGTTAAATGTATTTGTAATTGGCCCGCCTTTTAATTTAGCGTAAGGTGGGCTATTGCAATTTTTGAAGGTCGGTGTCGGCGTCGGTATCGGCGTCCGCGTTAACCTGTGAACATTTACTTGTGGGCACGATAACTTTTCAGGTAGCCTGCTCAAATTTGTTCTGTGTGTTGTAATAACCAGTTCTCGGACAAGTTCAGGAATGGCTGAAAAAATTGTCGTTATGTGGACGGGCTATTGTCGAGTGTTCTCTTGTTTTGTTTATAAAATAAATATTTACCAGTTTACATTCCTGGATGATTTTTCCGTGATACATTGCCCCCTACATCTATCATGACCATTTTATGTGAAGAAATAGCAGTGATTTATATTTCATAATCATAGGCAAGCTCACATATAGATGTTTTCGTAAACAAGTACATTGTTTATCAAACGCATTCTTCATAATAATACGAATAGGATGATGTTAAACGGACAACTTTGCTGCACATAGCATGTCGAGTTTATCTATCTATATATAGAGTGGCGCGTTTTCTGTGATAAATATAGGCTACACCAGGCGGCATATAAATAAGTATGATCAAATATAATCATGTCTATTTTTGAGCGAATCCACAGTTAATAAGGACTTCTGGAAACCTGCCTGGGCGACATAAGAGTGATCATGCATTATTAACTATTTTTAGCGGCAACTTTATCATTTTCATCATCAATATCAAATTCTCGGTATTGAAATTTGTCAGGTCTCAAATTAAACAAAGTTCTACACAATAAATCTTAATGCATGTTAAAATTATTTGTTTAACATGTAAACGTAGCAATAATTTGCGTCAAATAACCATGATGACGACCAATGAACCTTTACATTACTTCTGGACGACCCCGCACCCTCACTATTGGAACTGCCCCTGCAATTAGTATTAATGATATTAATGTAATTATGATGGCTAATTCTAAAGCAATTTATTTTACTGCCATCTGCATGCCACAGTGACTGCGTGTTAAGAGACACAATTTTCATGTCGTGTCTTCGTGTGATATATTCGGTCAAATAAGAGAAAATTAGACGCTTTCAGAAGGATGTTTGCTTGTCTGGCATAGTCTGGCAAAGTGGTCTTGCAGGTCCCAACAAGAACGATGTGCTGGGTCAATGCCGGCTGAATGTCGTAAAACGTCTCAGACGTCTCCCCAGCTTTTGGTGGATGTTTAGCCAGTGTAGGCCACATTTCAGTCTTGTTTGCAGGTCTTGCAGGTATTGATTTTAGTGGTCTGATCGCCTGACAGCAACTCGGTTGCTGATGAGCACAGGATGTTGGGCCAACGCTGATTCTATGCTGGGTACAACGTTTAGGATGCTGGCCCAGCAGCAAATTGCCGTCTTCTGATTGCTTGAAGGCTGGTGTTTAGCAGTCATTTGAGGACAGGAGAAATGCCTGGCCTGATGGCGCTGGTCAGCGACTGGTCAGCGACAAGTGCCATGGACACCTGTAGATGTGGGTGATAGGGCACGGCGATGTGGCCAACAGACGTATCAATGTTGGGCCAACGTCTCGGACGTTGGCCCAACATTGAGGCGTCCGTTGGTCAATCTGTGGTGTCAGGTGGGTCATAGACGGGCGGAGGAAGTACCAAGTGCCCCAAGTGAAAACCAAACAGCCACATGTTGCATCCGGCACGTCACCCGAGTGGTTTCTGGTGCGGGACTAGTTCTTACCTGCTGGTGCGGATTTAGGATTTCACCGGGGTGGGGGTGGTTAAAACACTGAATTTGAAGAGTGATATAAGCTAAATTTAATTCTAAAAGATCAAATTTGATAATATCAGCATGTAACAATCCCCACTAATTAAATAAATATTGATTATTGTTTAAAACATAATTATGTAGCTAAACCATTTTTTAAATCCAAATCTAGCCAATTTTATAACACACGGTCTGTAAAAAATAAGTTTATAAGAACAAATGTACTTGTACTGCAATCCTTCATGTACATGATGCATGACTTGCATGTAGCTATTAATACTTCTCCTGGAAATTTCTAGGAAAGCTTTGAACTATCCGCACACTGCGAGTTTCGGATTTATATATATAGAGATATATATTTATTGACGACGGGAAGTCCATGTAGAAGCGTCATTAAAATGAACAGTACAGGATGTTAGTCAGTGCATAATATGATAAAATAGATAATAATGAAATATATGCACAAGTATTAACAGAAAAAATTATAGGAAATATACCTGTTATCATGGTTATTGACATTATAAAATTAATTTCCAAATTTGACTTCTATAATGATCAACAGCAGGAACACTTGCATTGCTTTATTTGCACCGAGTTAAGGAGTGCTCAGCAGAGCGGGCTCATTTTAAAGATTATTACATGTCTGTAAATTCTTGTTACTGAAATGAATATTTTCTAGAATATTAAACTTTACAAATCTTACCGTTTAATCATGATACAGATAACTATACCACTAGAAATCAACATTAAATTATTGTCATTATCTCAAATTAATTTTCATCGTCATCTTTATCTGCTTTGCTGAGTCGGTCCTATGTTTTATAATAGGATGACATCGCGCTGAATAAATATTACAAGATCAAGTGTGATCAAAGAGGTTACAAATGTGATTCATGAAAACCTTTAATATGTTCATTAGAACTGTTTTTTTGTCAGATTTCTAGTATTTATACGTAACGTGAGGCTCCGCATTTTACTCAATAGAGATGAAACATATATTTCAGGCATGAGTAGATGTTAAGCTGTTAAGCATGTTAAGCTGGATATCGTGTCGCTATTATATTGTTTTGGATGCGGGAATCAATGGGGCCTAGGAGATTTCCGATAGTGTACATATCGTATTGATAAAACGGAGCGTCCTGCATGCCGGCGCCTTGTGAGTCTGCACTGCGTGAGACTGTGGTCCCCCGAGACGCGTGAGAGGGTAGCCAGTCCTGTATCCATGACTGTATTGAGGGAAGTGTGCTTCCAGGCATGTTTGTGTTTAGGTGATCCGTGTACCAGGATTGTTTCTCTAGCGTCTGCAGCATGTGTACGCCATACCCCTTATCAGTAGCGATATGTCGTCTTTCGCGCCAAAACCACACCACACCCACGCCGTATTGTCAAGGACTCCTTACTGTACTGATATGTGCAAAAATACACTATCTGGTGTGCTCTTGTTTTTTTGTTCGAGCTTGGTCATGTTCTATTTTCCAGGCAGCAGTTTCTTGTTTTTGCCTTTTTAATGCAATATTATTATTGCTATTTTTGAACAGTAATCCTAATATATATAATGTACATGTCATGTACATGCCATGATTATGTGGAAGATATAATATCACTCCCAACCGCATTAAGACTTAATACCAAGAACTGTATAAAGTTCTTGGACTTACCAAACGTAATATGTTGTTTCAATATAGGCCTAGTTTCAATATTAAAAACATCGTTGAGCTAACCTGAGCATGCTGCCTGGGATGTGTTGATGGCGTTTGGTCTATTCTGCTATTCCTTTTAAAATGAGGGTTTTTATGGCTGGAGATCCTACAAACCCGCACAGAGCGCTCATTTTCCTACATGTTTCCTTTGTCCAATAATATTACTTATTTGAAAGGAAGACGAAAACGATGATGTTGTAGACACGTCTTGTATTGTTTATGTGATAAATTAGCTATATACTATCACAAAATAATAAGATTATTGATTAATAGTTTAAAATAACATCGTGTTGACTTCAATCACGAGAATAACGAGAATAAAGAATAACAATGAGGAGTATGTGACACATATTATTATAGAAATAGGATTCACAAGCATGAACGCTACATGTAGATAAATATGCTATAATTATGATAATTTGCTCTAGAATTTCCCTTATAATCATGATAATAGTACAATGCATTGTATAGAAATTTAGGACGCTTGGCTGGATTATGAAGGCACCGTCAATGTATTTATGACGGTCTATCTGTGACTGACTCAATTCTGTTTATTCTTCCTCATCAAAGTTCGAATGTGTCTCTAAATAGAGATTATGTCATGTGTAAATACCTGGAATAGCAGCCTGGAAAATACACATACATTATGTATCATGTTGACCACCTCTGCACCACAAAGCCAAAGAGAAGTAACTGCTTACTTTTTATTACCTGTGTGTGACCTATATACATGTGATGTATCTGCATGGTGCTCTCCATAGCGGTGGCTTATGCTCTAATCGTATTGATCAACATGTCTTTGTCACCATTGTTAGCGTCATGCACCTACATTGACTTTTATGGCTTGCTATTTACGTTCTGTCTTGGACAGAGCAGATAAAGTACCGACTTGAAGTCCCACGGATGCATAAATCGAAGTGGCTTCTAGATCTGGGTGACGCTTTGACAGGTGTGGACATGTATGGGGATAGGTTCTGTGAGATCTTCTCTTATGTCCATGGAGGATAGACACTTGATTTGGCGACATTATAATTACACCAACTCAGCAAACACGAGGCGTTCAACCATCGTGTATTTACTGTTGGGCCAGCGTCGCAGACGGTGGCCCAACATTAAATAAACATTGGATGAACGTCTCGTGTTTGGTGGGAAGTATTGATAATTTTTAACAGTCTGTTACAGCATTCTTTAAAAGTATTCTGTGAAGGTTGGATCATGTTTAAATTTCAAGGCTAATGTTAAGGCCTCGTTCTTCCTTTTATATCTCTAGTTGATTGGATATAGATACATGCACTTTACCAGTGCATCGTACCAGGCTATCAAAGTTCTACCGTTTTCGATGTCATTCTTAATTTATTTTGCACAATCTGGTGTCCACGGGGTTTTATTGCGTGATAGCAGGAGTGTTTAGTAATAAGATGTCGGTGGTTACGATTTTTTCTCGAGATAAGGGCGCATTATTTTCTATAGCGATCACTCAAATGGATCGACAGTTCATCGTGAACATGATGTAGTCAACGCCTTCATGTAAAGGCACAGTTAACTCTGACCGTGACCTTACAACGCTGATTTATTTTTGTAAAATCCATGGAGACCAAAGGGTTTTTTCAATTTGAAACCATCATAAATGTCTTAGTTAGCTCTTTCCGATTCATTTGAATACCTATGTTATGGGTCTACGACCATTAGAAATATTTTTACTCTGACAGTGCGGGGATTGACTTTAGTCGTCAGAATCTGACGTCTACAGACGTCAGATTCTGACGACTAAAGTCGATCCCCGCGCTGTAAGGGTTAATATTTTGTAACAAATTTTGTTCTGAATGTTTTCGTCCTGCAATCCTATCACTTATTCGGGAACGGAAAATAGTAAATAACAGTAAGACTAGTAAGACAGTAAGACTAGAAGAAGTATTTAATTATCTGGTCACGTTTAACTGTATTTTGTATGACAAATGTTGGCTTCGCGCAGAATGTTAAAGCATTAGTATGACGAAAAAGTAACCTTAGGCAACTGGCTCAGATGGGCGGGTTATATTTGCCACACAGAAAACAATTGAATGTTGTCTCAATACTGGGCCAACGTCGCTCGACGTTGGCGCAGCATTGTAACACCATTTTGCTGTGTGCGGCAGGTTGAGTTTGTGGGAGATGTGGGAAGAGACACAGACAATGGCAATTCTTCCATCGCGTGCTCCCCTGCGTCTTGTCCCTCTGTCAAACAGTCCTGATCTATGACCCAACTCTGACCAGACCTTCTAACTTGCCCCCCAGCCGTCGATATAAGGCCACCATAGATTTGGTTTCTGTTTTAGCTCAGGCCAGTTAGAAACTTCGCATTAAGAGGTAGAAAACAATAAAAAAAACAGTAGTATAGCTGGTGCACCAGAAGATACAATATATCTTAGAGTAACGATTTTTTATTATTATCATGATTATTCAATTGAATGAAATTTAACTTGTAGAGCTTTGATCAGTTACGCGGCTATTTTATTTTGTCTGTTAAATTTAAAACTAATAAACATGATAAATGGCAATATATATATTTTTTTTTATTCAAATTCTCACATTTGTTGCAGAATAAAACCTAAGCATGCTGAAGCTTGAAATAACCAACAAAATCCTTAATCATGTTAATCATGTTAATCCCTTGGCATAATTTGTTTGTCTTGTTATTGTGTGTAGAATAAATTGCGATCAGGATTGCTACTTTGCAGTTTAGGTTTCTCTTTCCTTTCCCCGAGTTAGATGAGGCACAGACTGTTCTGTTTGATCATATAATCGGCTGGAAATGCAGAACAATTTGGATGACAAATTGTTTCGCGTCGTGTATTTTTGACTAGTGAATCACCAAGTCTTCTGGGAGGAAGATGCACCGGATACCAACTCTGATTGAATAGTGGGCCAACACCGGAGTCAACGCAGAAAGCGTTTGTCCATCATTCAGACAAACTTTGGACGGACGTTTCATTTCTCCCCCAGGGAGAGGAAGGACCAGAGTGGTGGAATTAATCAAACTGCACACAATGTGAATAATCTATAAGCATTGTCTTCAGAAATAACGCAGTTTACATTCGTGACCACATTTAACTTTATAAAAATCATGTATTTGACGCACCGGATGGCCATAATGATGTAACATATGCCATTTTAACATGTTTAACCCTTTAACCGCCAAATTATTCAATTTGAATTTTCACCCACTTGAAGTTGTGTCTCGCTGACGCGATCCACAACTTCAAGTGAGTGAAAATTATTCAGATTTGACAAAATGGAGGTCAACTCTTTTCAAATATTGCTGGTTGATGTCATGTTTTATCTTTAACATATTTAAAATGTGGTACTTAATGTGCTAATAAAAAATAAAAACCCGAATATATGCGGCACCGGCGGTTAAAGGGTTAAACATGTTAAATTAGGACTAAGACATGTAACATGTGTACCAGTGTGAATTGTCGCATATCGATTTTGCCTTTAAACTTGTAAATAACGTATAGCCGTTTCTAGTCTTTATTGTCTTCAAACGAGAATTTAAAGGTGATCTATCACCCCTTATATAGTATAAATAATTTTGTGACAAATAAATCAAAGTTGCCACAAGATGGGGCACAAGTGTTTCCTTATTTGGGGTGATTGGCTATCATGTGACCCTCAGAGAGGGTCACATGATATCATGTGACCCTCTGAGAGGGTCACATGATAGCCAATCACCCCATATAAGGACATAATTAATAATACCATATTAGGGGTGATAGATCACCTAAGTTAAAAAATGAAAGGGTAATATACAAAAAACATTTTAAATTTGTTAGATTGGCAAATTATGTTTTGATTCATTGTACATGTACAAGTAATTTTTATCAACTTCAAAATGTGGGTGGCGTTTAAGTGAGACACTATTTCATATCCATGGGTAAAAAAAAATTATACCAGAGCGTTTTAAAAAAAGTATATACCATAGCGTTTTAAGGTTTAATTTATGAATCCATTCGTATTTCGCAGGATCCCTTTGTAATTGAATGTGATGTGGACTTGAGTATGTATACAGGTTTGCATATTGTTTATCACACTTTTCTCAGAAGAAATAGTAAAATTGTACACTCCTAAATAGTTCTAGTTATTATTATTATCTGTGTTATCAGAATAATTTACATATGTATCTCTGAGTATATATTAAAGTGATGGAATTGATGTCATAAAATATGTGCTAAGTCAATAATATAAGCAAACGACGACATTTACATACATGTAATCATGGAAATGTCTGACTGTGTATGTGAACTAGGTCGTATAATTATATAGCTTTCAAATGTATTGTAATTTCAGATTGACTACACTAACATGATAACCCACAGTGACACGATGTTTTACTTGACAGTATTTCTACTAGCCATTGAAATAAATGAAATGAATGCGGTTTTAGGCCACCTTTGTGGACATAGAGGCTAAACTGGGCCAGGAAAAGCTCCCGACAATGGTGAGATGAATGAGATGACAATGCCCTCCAGACACAGGATTCAAAATTCGAGCCCTGGCGGTCTGAGGCCGAGCACGGTACCTCTTGGTCACGGAGGTTCCCCACAATATTTAATCTTCACGAGTGAATTTCTTTGAAACTTGAAGGCCAGAGTGTGGTTCGAACCCTTGATCTCCCGCTTTCCAAGCAGGCAGCGTTTTAGCCACTGCACAGCTACTGCTAGCTATTGAACTATATGTAATATTGGTTCAATATTGGTACAGCATTGTAGACGGTGTGCCAATATTTATTAAACATTTGGTAAATGTCTAGTGTTTGTTAGTATGTACATCATGTACATGTACAAAGTTGAAGCTCTCCATCGTCAGCCACTATTTCTTCAGCATAGCAGTTTGACCACCTCGACAGCAGGAACGGGAAAAGTCGTGGTCTGTTAGTGATCTATTAGGAACAGCAAGTGTGGAATACATCTGGTCTATAGTCATACCCTCAGTATATACGACATATTGAACAAACGCTGGCTCACCGTTGGACCAACGTATTAGGTGGTAGATGAATTTTAAACTAACATTGGCACAACGTGCCGTATTTTCCGAGTTGATGTACAGCACGACCGACAGCTGGGCTGCTTAGCAACTCAAACCACGCGGCTGGCCAACACCCCCAATTCCCGGCCTACCTGCTTGTGGAGGTTTTTTCGTCGCAAACAATAACTTTCTATTTATCACGTTTGTAGCTCTTGCTTGCTCTGGCTGTTGCCATTTCTCTTGCCCAATGCCAATTGATCGCTGTCGGCAATGCTTATCTGGCATAATTCAAACCTGACAGCCGTCGTACCACTCTGGCCACTTGAAGCTCTCTTTGTGAACACGCTGGCTGCACTCGAAGCTATCACGAATGTGTGCTCACACAACTTGTATTCATGTTGGTTGTGAGTGCCCGATATAAATAGAACTTGTATCTTAACACGGCTGTGGTATTCTAAGATATTCAGTACTGTTTTCACTTAGATTTTGTGCCAATTTGTTAAATATTCTCCATCGAATAACTCCTAATTTTGTTTGATCCACATTAACACATTTGGTTAACAACCGGCATTCAACTGGACTGTTCTTGTTGGCTATGTTTTTATCAATAATGCCACAACCGCTTAGTTCATTGAAGCTGGCTTTCCGCACTCATTTATTGATTTTGGTTATCCTTTACGTTTTGAAAAGTGTGCTCACGGCAGGTACTTTATAAGCTCACAAGCTTCATAAATACGTAAAGTATTTTCTTGTAGGTCGGTGGTAGTTTGCATCTCACTGCGTTTCACAATTTTTATTTTATCAATGCATTGTTCAGTACTTGGGCAAATTGAATATTTTATGTTTTTAAAGAGGGCCAGTATCATTTTTTATATATATTTTTTTTAAATGATTCTTTGTGATTCTTTAAAAAATGGTCCACTTTTGTTTTTGCGCGGGGGGGGGGGGGATCCGAACCAATACAAAATGTTCTTTTGAAGTTTGAGAAGATGACCCTTGAATCATTATATTCACTCTTCTGACTCTCCCAAAACAAAATAATGATGATAAACCCTGAACATTTTCATGTTCAAGTTGATGGTATAAGCTTACATGTTTCCAGAATCTCGAGTTTCTCCCTTCATCTGTCTGTCTGTTTAATATAGTCGCGATCATAGCTACATGTCAAGACAAATACAATACATCAAAGATTTGATAATGTGAAAAAGAGCTAGCCACGATGAACACAGAAAATAGAAGTTGTGGACTCACTAATCGTAGAAACGCTTTACTGGAAACACAATAAACGCATAAACAGAGGTGAAAAACGCTCGTTTTTTACTGCGTTTACAGATTGCACTGATAACTATATTTCACCAATTTTGGTGTGCTCAGAGCATTTACTTATTGCTGGCACTGTAAACTCATTTTTTTCTCGAAATAAAAATCTAAGATCCCTTAGGGGATGTGCGTCAGTTGTTGTGTTTTATGCGCTGTACCGTGACTCAACATGGCAGCTGTCGCCAGGTGTGCTGTGCTGCAATGCTCGTTAGCTTTTTGCTGGCCTGTTTTTAACTTTACCTTCCTCGCAGTAGTTCTGTGGCTCACAGACTAGAAAAAATGATTAGAAATGAATAAGACAATACTTTAAGTATGTTATATACTTTTAACAAATATCTATGCTTTTAGAATTTTAAATTATTAGACTAAGTTTGTTAATAAAAAAAAAATCATGATATTCAAAAAGTTTTCTGTTGTAACGTTATTTAAAAAAAATCTTTGGTCAAAGTGCTTTAATTTGTCGTCACCTTGGATATGAAAGTGTATCTGCCACTTTGTTGAGTGGTGGATACACTTTTCATCATGTTCATATCAAAGGTGAACGATATATAGGCATATTCTGTTGACATAGTGTACACGTAATCAGAGCAAATGAACAATCTGCGTATAAATAACACTTAACCGCCGATGCCGCGTATATTCAGGTTTTTATTTTTATTAGCACATTAAGTATCGCATTTTAAATATGTTAAAGATAAAATGTGACATCAACCAGCAAAATTTGAAAAGAATTGACCTCCATTTCGTCAAATCTGAATAATTTTCACTCACTTAAGGGACGCGATCCACAACTTCAAGTGGGTGAAAATTCAAATTGAAAAATTTGGCGGGTGAAGGGTTAAAATATATATAGAGTAACATGTAATGAGACAAAAATGATCTGGTTATTTCAAGACATTAAAATTAAACGTGCCAATAATCAGATAATGAACAGTTGCACTCGGAAAAGACGTTGTTCCTAGTGGATGTAAAAATGAAATGCAAAATGAAATGAAATGAATCGGGCTTTAGGCCACCTTTGTGCACATATAGGCTAAACTGGGCCAGGAGAACCTCCTGAGGATGGTGAGATGATTGAGATGACACTGTCCTCCAGACACAGGATTCGAAATTCGAGCCCTGGCGGTCTGAGGCCGAGCACGCTACCTCTCGGTCACGGAGGCTCCCCACAATACTAACTTTCACACGTGGATGGGGAAGAAACATTTTTGTTTCTTTCAAACCGCCGAGACCGGGAACCGAACCCCGGACTCTGGCGTGAAAGGCAGCGGTGCTAACCACTACCTAGTGGATGTACAGCTGTAAGCCAAACAAATTATTAACGACCAAAGATGTTATCGGCGCGTTAAAAGCTAAACTGAGCTCATTAGTTACAGGCCGCTTCCAATCTTGTTTATCTCGCTTGACAGACTTACTGCCTGTTCATTACAGACATATTCCGAAAAATCAATCATCTATATTTAGAGCGGTGTAAGTTATTGGGTGTTGCATCATGAGCATGGGAGTAATCGCCTCTACATGTAATTCAATTAGATGTTACATGTGTATAAGGTTATGGATAACACAATCCAGCAAATTGAAGTTGCTCCCAGACCAACGATGTATCAATTTTCTGCGACGTTGGTGCGGCATTGAAGTAACACACTGTAGAAATACGTGACATACGTGGGTGATTCCTGTTTAATTACAAGCCTGCTGAACACGCTGGATTATGTAAGCCTGGGCGGGGAGGATCATAACATATTGACTGATGCCTGCAAACACTGCAATCCGGTTGGGCAACAACTGCCATCTGCCATGATATAGCAGCGATACCACACCGGTTTGTTTTGAATATATACGAGAACAAGATGCCTTGGCTGTTTACCCATTATATTACACATGTACAGGATGTACTTGAACATGAACAGCACATTGGCTCACTACTCTGTACCCACGCATGAATCTTTTTTGGTTGGATGTTTTTGTTTTTATCTGGGAGCTGACTATTCTCAATCCTAGATGAGCTTTGTTTTTTGCGACATCGTCAAACAGGTTGATCTAGGGAATATGACCTGCTATTGCACAGCAGGCCACGGAGCTCTGGAGTGATATACTATAGTGACGTGTTTGGCATCTAGGAGTATAATTACATAAACGCATGTTGCATCATACCATTGCGATAATAGTATCGCTGTTATCACGAAACATGCTCTATATCCCGCTCTCTATCCAGCTTTCTATCCAGCTGCATTGTATCAATCATCAAAGTACTTAGTGGATTTATGTAATGACTGGTTATGGAGGCGGGGGCATTAGATTTAAAAAAAATAAACTTAATTCATTTTTTAATGTTTGCAGATAATTAAAAAGAATTATATATGCTAAATTCTGCTAATTCTGGATGCAGATGATGTTGAATATCATGTTTTTCAAATTAAGGGTTATTGGTCCCCCCTGCTCAACCCCTTGTTTATATGCCTGTGGTGTGTTACAGCTCTAGTTGCGCGTTGCTCACAGCTATATAGTAGAGATCTTTCGGACATAACTACCCAGCAAACACGATACATCAGCCCAATGTTGGTACAATGTTGGGCCAGCGTCGTAGACGGTGAGACAACATTGTACCAACATTGGGTTAATGTCTCGTGTTTTCTGGGTACCTCAGACTGAGCTCTGTTGGCATTACATCTGGAAGCAGGGAGACATGCAGGCTTTGTTAGACAAGCAATCACACACGGGATTGAAGGGAAATTGGGAACAGAGGTGCTCGCCCATCAGCAGGGGAGAGTGAACTGCATGGCTGTCTGCTACATTGTAGTTAGCCAATTGGTCGTTTGCCCGACGGCTACTGACTCGTTACTTCTTCCTGCTCCATATGTATGGCAGGCCCATGTCAGACTTGGTGAATGCTGCCAGACGACCCCCAGCCTAGCATGTGCAGGACGCTGGATCAATGGTGGGAACATGTCTGCGATGATTTGCCAACATCATACCAATTCTGGCTATGGCTGAGAATGTAGCTGGTGTTGAGGTTATATCTGAACTAGACTGATTGTGACATACATGTGTAACAAGCATGGCTGGCTTTTCCAGGATCTCTTAATCTGTTAATATATATTTTATTTATTTTATACAAATGCAGTGCATGATAAGTAAACATGATAGAGGCTATTTAATTTAACCATTAGACAGTATGGGATCATATCATAATATAGCATAATACATGATACATGGCCTCGCTTTGAATAACGTTAAAACGAAAAGAAATCTAGAAATGTAACCAATTAAACTCAACGCTCAAAATAAGTTCCGCCAGCTTGCTCACTTTTATGTGACTATACAGTATGACAAACGCCATATATAGTATCCGCAAAAAAGCTATAAACATCAAGCAGGTGATACATATACCACTGTATACACGTAGCCTACATTAAACACAAAACATTGACCCAAAATTGAATAAATGGTGTTCTACGGTCAACGACACTGATCCAACCTTAAACTGACATTGGGTCGACGAGTCGTGCTTGCCATTTGGCTGTGGTGGATGACACATAGTGACACCTACATACCTAAGGATCAAAGAGTAGATCGGTAATTTCATATGAGGCTACATAACGTATATTTTAATAAAACAATAATTGTTTTGTACCATAGTGGTTCACAGACAACCCGTTGTGATTTACCCGGACGGCCATGGTACTGACTCAGCATGATCCGGCCTGCCATGGTACTGACTCATGATACATGGAATTATTCGAATATGTGGCTGATAAAACTGAAATTGCGATAAAACTCAAACTGCATAGCACTACACTGTAGAACAGTACATAAATTACCCTGATGACCACGGGACTCACACTTGTAATAAGTTATACATGTTATATAGTGCAGCTGCACCATCACATCAACATTATCATTATACGGTTACCTAATATTATTATATGTTATGCATATTCTGCCATTATCTGATTATGTAAAATTTTCGCAGCTGCTGTTGTTTTGTATGATTAAATATGTGAAGAGCTACCACGGTTACACAGCACAAAAAATACTATTAATTATATTGATTTAACAGTCCTATGTGTTAAATGTGGCGCCATATGGGTCAAATCTGAACTAAAGTGGATAAAACAAATATATTATTTTTGCTGTGTCAGTGATGTTATCTGCTGTATGAGTTGACACCGGATGTTACAGTTGGTGGTGCTAGTCTTATCACCATTTCTGGCACAAATGTTGATACTAATACTGCAACGACGGATGCTATACAAACATATATCGCAGTGCCACTAGCTTACTAAGCCATATCTATAGCCGTGTGTTTATCTGTTTATGTTAACGCGATCTTGTCAAGATACAAATATAAACATGATAAATATTAAATATTTGTACAGCCTCACCACTCAAACTATGACGAATACTAAGAGTATCTAGTTCGAATTGGTCTCGTCCAAATTCAGGACGATAGTATTCATAGTATTGTCGGGGCAGTTTACCTTTCAATTGTAACTTGTTTCAGGACGTACATACATATATCATCAGATCATGGTATAGCAATCCAGCAAATACGTTACATTGACCCAATGTAGGGACAGCGTCTCAATCTGTTGGCCAACATTGAACATTGCGTGTTTGCTGGAAACCCCAGTTATTTCCTTGTTTCCATTCACCTTGAGATCCCATTTCATTTATTCATTCATTCATTCATTCATTCATTCATTCATTCATTCATTCATTCATTCATTCATTCATTCATTCATTCATTCAGTCAGTCAGTCAGTCAGTCAGTCAGTCAGTCAGTCAGTCAGTCAGTCAGTCAGTCAGTCAGTCAGTCAGTCAGTCAGTCACTCTCTCACCCTTCCATTCATGCATTCACTCTTACATTCATTCATTCATTCATTCATTCATTCATTCATTCATTCATTCATTCATTCATTCATTCATTCATTCATTCATTCATTCATTCACTCTTCTATTAATTAATTTATTAAATAATTAATTAATTAATTAATTCATTCATTCATTCATTCATTCACTCATTCTATTCATTCATTAATTAATTAATTAATTCATTCATTCATTCAGTCATTCAGTCATTCAGTCATTCACTCTTCCATTCATTCATTCATTCATTCATTTATTCATTCATTCATTCATTCATTGATTCATTCATTCATTCATTCATTCATTCATTCATTCATTCACTCATTCATTCATTCATTCATTCATTCATTCATTCATTCATTCATTCATTCATTCATTCATTCATTCATTCATTCATTCATTCATTCATTCATTCATACATTCATTTATTCATTCATTCATTCATTCATTCATTCATTCATTCATTCATTCATTCATTCATTCATTCATTCATTCATTCATTCATTCATTCACTCACTCATTCATTCATTCATTCATTCATTCATTCATTCATTCATTCATTCATTCATTCATTCATTCACTTTTATATTTATTCAATAATTCATGCAGTCATTCATTCATTCATTCATTCATTCATTCATTCATTCATTCATTCATTCATTCATTCATTCATTCACTTCACACGGCAGTCAGCATACCCAGGGGCCAGGGCTGGTATTATTCTCAGAGACATTGACCCAATGCTGTATCAATGCTTGTCCATTGTCTGCGACTCTGGTCTAACAGTAAAACATCATTGGGTAAACAGGTAAACGTCTCGTGTTTTCTGTTATGTCTGTATCACGTGCCACAATCCTCAGGAGGTTCTCCTGGCCCAGTTTAGCCTATATCAGTGTATATGTGCACAAAGGTGGCCTAAAACCCCATTCATTTCATTTCATTTGTATCATCGGCCCAGCAAACACTAGGTATTAACCCCATGTTGTCTTAATGGCTTCTACGCTGGCCCAACATTGAGACAACATTGGGTTATCACCTCGTGTTTGCTGGGTGTATGTCTGCTATGTAGTAGTACTCCCGGGATCCCCGACCTGTCTACCAGATGTCTACATCTCACAGCCAGCTGGCCAATGTACCTCAAATGCCGAATGTGCAGTGAAATAGGCCACTATGGGCTTTTAATATATTTTTAGCGCAATATGGCGGTTTGAAGCCCGCTAATGTATTGTCAGTGGTACAAATATTTGACCGCCCGGGCGGTACACGCGCGCTATTGGTCCGATCAAGGAATATAGCAAGACTAGATTCCTTGGTCCGATCGCTGTAAAATATACCCGGTAAAATAGAAGAATACCTCACCTGGTGTTTACTGGGATGCTCCTCAGGCTGCTCACGTGACCTGGTTGAGTGATGTGACATATTAAAGAAAAAATGATTCCAGCCTTTTCCAGGTCTCTTTTGGAGTTTTTGAACATATTTGGCTTGAAGGCAGGGTTTGAAGTATGACTATCTGGAACAAGCTGAAATGGATTTACTTAATCATGTTAATGGCTGAACGTTTTGAATGCAATATTGATGACTTTTTTTCCACAATTGCGAAGAAACCCTAGCTAGTTGTGTTGCTGTCATTATACATATTACACGGGTTATCATAACTGACACTTGCAGCGGGAGTATTATAATTTAGTCCAGTTGCCGACCATAGAACCTAGAAATTGTGAGAAGTGTAAGGTTTTTTTATTGATTCATGTTCCTAATGGGTCAATGAACAAATTCAGCTTTGTTGCCCAGACTGCAACTTTGGGCAATTTTTTTAATTAGCATAATTAGCATAATTAGCATAATTAGCAATGGGGATTAATGCCAAATGTTAATTTTCAAACCAGTGGACGTACACAAATCTCCAATAACACATTCCCATATAATTCGGACCTAAGGAATTCATTTCTGAGGTTAATGGTAATAAACAGATCCAGGTCAAAGGTCATGATTATGATGCAAACCAAACTAAACTGACCAATAATATGAAATGGGCAGTGCCAAGTAAGTCCAAGACCTAATCAGTGTAAAAGAGTAGTTCCCGATAGACATAAATAATTTGCAATTAAATCTGAAGTTAGACTTAACAGATTTGAGTGTATGCCTAAATATATAGGCCTACATATCTATATCAGCATTATACCGTAGGCCATACCATACGTTGTTTTGCATGTAAGGCCGTTTTCTTTTAGTATTAGTAAATCTTTGCTTTACGTCACTTTTCGGCACAAAAGGTCTTTTAAGTGACATTGTAATATGATAAAAACGTTGTAGTCAATTGATGAGATGAATGATGTACAGATGATGATGTGAGGGTGGGGGTGATAGGGCATGGTGGGTTATTGAGCGCGTTTCCCCTTTGCTCGCCCAGACATGCCCAGACGGCCGGAGACTTGAGTTTTCCCTGTGCAATTTAATACTGAAATTCTGTGGCATTTTGCGCAGCTCCGCCATCCTCGGGTCGGATAGTCCCCAGAGTAACCCTCTGGGTAACTCCATTCATCCCACGTGGGAGACCTAATGTCAAACACGCTATTGTCGGTTATTTAAGGCTACCACAGCCTACATCAGCGCCAGCACTGATGCGGGTGCTGCATTGGCTCCGCTGTTGAGTGGAGGAACCAGGGTACGCCACTGGCAATCCGCCCGAAGATTATGGCCAGATACAAGGAGGCTGCAGCTGCCCTTGGTTTTGGGACACTTTCACTATCACTTCCCAAACGTTTCATCAGTACAGACGTGTCTCCCTTTAGCAGATATCCAAATTCATCGACCAGAGAATGTGGTACGGCGGAGAGTTCGTACCGGGTACCTAAGCACTGAGAGGAGTTGAATGTTTCGCTGCTGCCCGATGATGAGAAAACGTGCAAACAAAGCATCTTACACAAGTGAAAAAGTAACTTGTTTTGCGTACGTGTATCAACTAGGCATACAGTTACATCACGTGATGTCTGACGACCTTTACATATTCTGCTTAATCGTTACTAAAATAATAAGTCAATCTGGAAACCCTGAAATACTCGACCGACTGGACCACAATACAGCAAACTCTCGCATTTGTTGTTTAAATATCAATTTGATAAAATTATATAGCATTGACCTTGACCTATAGTCGTCACCCACTGTCATTAAAATATGTCAAAGTCGCATATATCTCAACTTTACCGCGATATTCACCAGATACACCAGTGGTGCAGACTGCGACACTGTAACTCGAACAGTTCTTTGGAACGGTGCTTAATATATCGATTGGAAATAAGGCAAGCGTGAACTTTGACCTGTACGATGTGCAAAAATAGGCCAAGTTCACCCATGTTCGAATTTCAACGAAATATTCGCCAGATACAAATGTGAACACTGTAGCTGGAACAGTTATTAATATATCGATTAGCCAAGGCTAATGATGAATGGATGGCACGGCGGACGGGCGTACAAACAGACGGACGGAAGAAAAACTGTTATCGGCGAGGCAGAGGATAAATATAAGATCAGAAGTGATTTTTCTGGATCTGACCCAAACACAAGTTTGCTATTGGCCATTTTTCTGCAGCCACTAGTTCAAAAGTAACATTTTACTTTGGATCATATATGCAGATTAAACCGATCATGCTAATTAATTTAATCATGCTAATAAAAAAAGTTGCCCAAAGTTGCCACTTGGGCAACAAACCTAAATTTGTTCAGTGACATCATAATAATATGAATCAAGCGAAACATCTTGCACTTCTCATAATTTCTAGGTCCCCATTGAACATATAAGAGCAGCAACTGGACTAATTATATCAAATATAGTTTATCTGGTTGGCATGGTTACGCCATCTTGGACCATAATATCTGTTTACATACTAGTACCATAAATGCATATTGTATTATGAATCCCTACTACCCAGCAAACACAAAACATTTTTATAACATAGTAGTAGAAACCAACAAACACGTGACATCGAACCGATGTTGCTTTAAATTTTAAGTTAGCTCATTGTCTGCGACGCTGGTCTAACATTAAAGCAACACTGCCGTCACTCTCACATTCTATTATTATTTTCCTTGATAGAGTTAGTCAGTCTCTGGTTTCTTTTGCAATTTTCAATAAATATAAGCGTGTGGCACCGAAGGCTATTCCCATCTCTGATAGCCTATGTTTCAAGACAGTGATGGTGATAACCAGAATCTAAATGGATCCACTATTCAATAATATTTTAGGCATTGTACTTTCCTAATCAACATGTAAAATATTTTAGTTGTTTGATGAGAAAAGAGGCTGAATCACATTCAGTCTTTTAGATATGAGTTTCATAATCGCCCATTTGTTTAATGGCATGAGCCAACCTAATTTTCACACGTGTTCTTACAAATCGTGAAGCTAAAGCTGCGTTTCGTGCACCTAAGGGGCGATATGCGTGCACACGGTGATGAATCATAGCTTTGTGTGATGACGTGTACCGCCCAACTGGAGACGCACAAGGGCATCTGTACACGCCTACTCTACACGATATCACGCCTCCAGCATCAGCCCATGTGAGACGGAATGCTGGGCCAACCTCCAGGACGTGTCTGGAAAGTCAGAACAATGCAATCTGCAATGCCAAATGGCCGTAACTGTTTACTTTTCAAGTGAGCATCTACTGCCTTTTTGTTTTGCACGGCTGACTTGACCTCTGTGGTTTCCCATTTCTTGTTCAGCACCATCCCGGCTAACACGATACATTGACCCAATGCTGGGTTAATGCTGGCCCGCCGTCTCCGACGGCGGCCCAACATTAACCCAGCATTGGATCAATGTATCGTGCTTGCTGGGATGTGATCATGGACGATGGTGATATACCGCCTTTTTTGTAGACGCGGATTTTGAGATTACGTCATATCACTGGCTGGGTGGCTATCTGGAACAAACTACTTGATTACTGATGTAATCATAGTAGTACTAATCTGTTGTGACACGCTTATAAAAGCGCTCTTTAGTTTGTCTCTGGCATGATCATGATGATGAGCGTACTGTAAGTGACAGTGATAGGTTACAGAGGATAGCAATCTATGATGGAATGCGTGCTGGAGGACGCAAGTGTTGATGGACACGGTCATCTAAAATAACGTATCAAGTGTCACCAGGCGAGGGAATAGAGTCTCAGAGCTTTATACTCACCCACCCCTCTGCCCACCCCAGTGCTTTATGACACTGTGTAACAGTATAAACAACGTTGTTTTAAAGGGTGTCTTTCGTTTCTCCAGTTTAATCCAACTTTGACCAAAAGATTTGAACCAACAAGCGATAATTTACGTAAAAACTGAATTTGAAGAAATTGCATGCACTCCATCCCAGTTTATCACCGTAAAATCCATGAATAAGATATTCCACAAATCGGCCTTAATCTGCTAATATGAACTAGCATTTTTTTTCATCCAGCTCTAAGTGATTAAAAGTGAATTAATTTCGTGGGATATTGAATAAATATTTCCTAATCGTCCCGATTTCAAAATTGTTAAATTATTCTTAAAACATGAAATATGCAAATAGAATCACTAATATAAACATGATTAAAACGTGACAAATGAGCAGAGCTGTGGCAGTGATCATTGGGATCAGGTGATCGTTGGTCTCCCTGCCCAGCCGTATATTATCTCCCCTGATTACAGGTGTCCAATGCTTGAAAAGAGAGAGGCACTATAAGGTTTATACCAGAACTAGTGCATAATCTCGCGTCAGCCCTCGCGCTGCGCGCTCCTCTAGGGTGTCCAATGCTGCTGTGGTCTGTGTTCACTCATCGTGACCGCTTATTGCCCTGAACGCCTGACAAATACATGTTGGAATTTGGAATGTTGACCTGCCTGTCCTCACCGCCTGCTCCTGTCTGCCATCTTTTCCACTCTGCCATGACGTTGAGTCATCCACACTGTTTTGCAAAGGCAGCAACTGTTCACTTATTTTAAAAAGTAAGCAATTACTGCCCTTTGGCGAGTAAAAGTCTCCCAGCAAACACGATGCGTTAAACCAATGCCGATTTAATGTTGGGCCGACGTCGGAGACGGCGGGCCAACATTAAATCGGCATTGGTTTAACGTGTGGTGTTTGTTGACCTGACACGTACACTACTAGAAGAATATTTCACGACAAGCAGAAACTCTAGTAAAATAGCTCTTCTGTTTATCTTGAAATCTTCTTGTGAAATCCTAAATTTCCGAAATGCGAAACATTTTTCTCGTAGGTAAATTCAATGAATTAACAATATTGATTTTGTACCGTGGTTCACGTGAGTCATTCGGTCAGTCCAGCAAACACGAGGCTTTTAGCCTAAGGTGGTTTTAACATGTTTAAAGTTGGGCCAAATAGTAGACATGGTAGACGATGGTACAGCTTCCAATCAACATGAAGGACCGTACTTGCTTAAACATGTGATGTTTTATTCACCAATCTTGCATTTAACATGTTTAACTCTTAAGCAAATTAACATGGAAGTATGCGATAGCGAACACGAGATATTGAGCCATTGTTGGCTCAATTTTGAGCCAGCAAAATTATCGGCTCAACCATACACACGTTCGTGAAAAACTATTCCCATCTCGATGTTGAAAATTTGACACACTGGGGTGACGCTTTTAAATAAACGTAACGCCTTTCCATCATCCCCATCTAATATGGAGGACTCTTTCAGGATGTGAATCACGTGTCTTCACCGTTTCATCTTTATCAGAGGGTTCAGCTGAGCCACTTCGTCCATTATCTCCACAAAAGGTCTCTTTCATTCCTGAGGCATATTAATGAACTTATGCAGCCTGAGCCTGTAGCACACCAGAAGTTCTGGATTGAATATGATGAAACTGAATTGTTATACTTTTATGGACAATTCGTGGAGCATATATTACACTGTACTCTTTTTTTTATTGAGCACCGATGAAGCTAGTAACGCTGTGGCAACGGCTGATAACTGCTGAGCCAGCAGTTATCAGCCGTTGTCACAACGTCACAGGCTCTCTGGGATGCTGCTAAAAGATCTGAGGAGGCCTGTTCAATATGATCAGACAGGACTTGTGCCAATCCACACAATGAGCCCCGACAAGCATCTAGCCGACAAATTGGATTTTTCGGCCAGGAAGGAATGCAGAAATAATCTCCCGGAAGAAGTTCCAGTCATTTTCCCTCTCGAACCCAGGACACACGGGACGTTGATCCTGTGCTTGTTCAATGTTGGGCCAGCGTCGAAGACGCTGGCCCAACATTGAACCAGCAAAGGATCCCGTGTTTGCTGGGTGTGGTGACCACTAAAATGTCTCGCATCTGGAAATAGTTGCAGCTCCGCCAATTATCGCCCCTCCGCGAAAAATTATTAAGGCTGATTTAATAAATAACTTTTTCTCTTTGGTAATAACACTTATTGAGTTAGCGTGGAGAATTCTCCCTGTTAGTGGTACTTAGAGGGTTAACACAATAACTGGACTCAGATGACGTCTTTATAATTACTTTCCCTTGGGTACTGAAAATTGGATCCGTGTTTTTATATTACGCTTATCTCGATTTATTTCATAGTTCAGTTTACTTTTTTTTATTTAGATTCGTGTCCTCTATATATTTATATTGATTACAAGTAAACCACAACAAAGACGATATAGCAGCCAGTACACCAAGCAGGGCGCAATGGGTTAACGCCCTGCTTTTCAAAGCGCACAGATGCATGTGAATAAAGAAATCGCTCAACTCAACCATGCATATGATTCAGCATGTATAAACTGCAATGATCTGAAATTAAATACTCAAAGCGTACTTCATATATCTCTATATGTTGACCCATATAATACGATAATAATCCATGAATACAGACCTATGATATTGAAAAAGTGCAAATAAGAAATTGATTGTCTTGTGAATCTTCCTCTAGCATACATAATGTTAACGTACGAGCTGAATGCATGTGCGCGGTGCCACTTTCTTCTCCATGGAGCATGACGATATCCAGCTAATCCTTGCGTTCCGGATCCTAGTTTTTTGTAGGAGTTGCGAACACGATCCATTTTGAAAGGCTGCACATTATGCAAGGTGTGCCTTGTGTTGCGTTAGTTCGATTCAGATCAATGCAAGAGAGAGGGGGTAATGCCAAGGTTTAGTGTTTTCTAGGCACCGCTTAATACGAGACACAGTCGTGAGCTATTTTTACAGTGCTCTCCAATACAGTTTCAGTAGATCACAGTAGCGTCTACCACTGTTCTATGTTTTGCTCGCGATTGCTAAATGCGATTTTTTAGAATTTATTTTCTGCTGCATCTACTCTTGCTAAGTGTTGCACATATTTAATTTGCTCTGCCATACAACGCTCAGAAGAAACACAATAATAAAATACAACAAACAACAACCCCATGCATTGTAATGTGTATCATACAATTATTATTTATGTTTTAAATATAGCTATAAATAAGAGCATAATATTTAACATGTTTAAAGATATTTTCAATTTAATTTTCATGTAATGTTTGTCACGAAAATAAGATATCGGCATAATGTTTTCTCGCTTGTTACCCTCAAGTTATTTGTGATCTAATACATACCTGTCGTGCAAAGGCAAATGGCGTTAATATTTTTAACCCTTTTCAGCGCGGGGACCGTTTTTATACGTCAGAATCTGCCGTCTGTATACGGCAGATTCTGACGTATAAAGAAGGTCCCCGCACTGAAAGAATTAAAACATTTATATACATGTACCCATACCATAGGTATTCAAATGAATCGGAAAGAGCTGACTAAGACATTTATGATGATTTCAAATTGAAAAAACCCTTGGTCTCCATGGGTTATACAAAATTATTGGAGCGCTGCAAGGGTTAAAGTGAGCAGTCACTGCTGTTCCAACAAACAGGAGACGTCGACCATGTTGACCCATCGTATAATTGGTGTCGGGCCACTGTCTGCGACGCTGGCCAAACATCAAACGTGCAATGGGTCAACTTATGATGCCTTTTTATTTATCACGATGCATGTACATTGAGCCGATGCCTGTTCAATGCTGACCCACCGTCTGCGATGCTGGGCAAACAATGAACCAACAATTACTGAATGTCTCGTAATTACTGGATAGTACTCTGACCTACTGTCTCATGTAGATGACCAATGTAAGACGAAGCTGGTGACATATGGAGCGGGAGTCGTTGTCCACAGCAGGATCTGTCACCATTAGTTACAATGCGGGTGTATCAGCCACCCTGCAGTGATTAGTATTTAGCCCGTGTCCCATTCCATGGACACTTCCGGCAAGGAAATAGAGCCGCCGTCTTGGCCGTCCACCCAGCTTCCTCTCTGGTGCTCTTCAGTACCCACCGATGACATTTCATTTTGGAGCCTTTGTTATCGAGTATTTCTGAGTACTGCTTGATAAAAAAATTCACATTGTTTTGTTCTATTGTCTCAACTATCATACTATAGCCTGGGTAGTATATTATATTTGTGTACGCAGCAAGATGAATTTGAGCCGACGATTCGTACTCCAGATGAACGTTTACTGAGCCCAATTATTTGGAAAAGTAACTAATAATGTTAACACTGTGTATTCAATAATTATTTTTCTTATTTTCTAGTTTCAAATAAGTTTAAAATAATTCACCAAGGTTATCTGTGCGTGCTACAGTTAATCATAAAACATATTCAAACGATCGTTTTTTTTATGAATTCCATGTTTCTGGAATGTCAATAGACACAACGATATTTTTGGCTCTCTACCCATATAGGCTGCAGATATACTATGTTTGTCATTGATAATATAATTAAGATATTTCTGAATACACTTGGGATTATCTGATACGCACTGTGGTTGACAACGTGATATTGGAGACCCCTGGGGAAACTCTTTCTGCAATGTATCAGACCTGCAATGTATCTGAACAAACGCATCTTGATCGTTATGGCATTTCTTTAGTCAAATTGATATCTTATCTACCGCGGTAACTTTGCCGTTAGATTTCTACGTTTAGCTTGGATGATAATTGACGTATCTGGTTCATCCCTAACATTACTTATCATCTTGATCAGTTGATAATAATAGTTTACAAATATTATCCCACACAAAAAAGTTAACCCGATAGCATGGATCGTGGGAGACACTATCGTGGCACGACAAACTACATGTTACTTTAGGACTACATGTAGGTATACAATAGATATATGATAGACATCATCCCAGCAAAGACGGGACAACGATCCTGTGTTGGTTCAATGTTGGCCCAGCGTCTACGACGCTGGCCCAACATTAAACCAACACAGGGTCCCTTCTTTGCTGTGATGTTTCATTTGACAGAAAAATGCAGAGGGAGAATAATAAATTAATGAGCAGCCTTATAAGCCAGTTCATTATTCTCCAATGAAAAAGAGGGAATGTAATATACGCCTAATGTGTCAGCACCTGCTGCCTCTCTTTTTATGACATTCAGTATATCCAGGGACAAATATATAGCATCATTATAAATGTATCACTCCGTTTCCCTATATCGTGGGTTGTTTAGTATAGCTAAATATATCTGAATGTCGCTCTTGATGATCTGGTGCCTGATATATGCCGAGGAAACTGAACGTGGAAATAGATCTTTCATCGCAAATCAACTTTTTATTGATTGTAGTACCAACTGGTTGGTGACATTGCCTACTGATGAAAATAATTGATCGAATGTCACGAATGTTTTTTTTCGCATTCTTCCATCGTAGCTCCTGTCGTCACTCGGAAAAATCACTACATTTCCTTGCCAGTCACGACCGATCAATCATGAGAACAATGGTACGGAGTCACCAGTTAAACTGCGCCTTTTTTTGAGCAGGACCAATGCCATTCTCTGAAGCGACGCTGGCTCAATGTTGGGCCAAAGTCGGTACGTTGGCCCAACATTGAGCCACTCGTCTGCTGCTTGCTGGGGAGCTGGACTTCTTCTTGTGCCTCAGGAAAGGCCCGTTTTGCGGCGCCTGCTGCCGTTTGACAGGAACATGACGTCTTTCTTTACGGCGGAGTGCTTCCTGATCGGGTATCAAGAAGAAAGGTGGTGCAGGTTTTCTGGTCAGAGCGCCACCTGCGAGCCTTCTTTTCGCGGGGTTTTGCGTCATAAACACTCTGATTTAGGGCAACATTTGGTGACGGTCTCCAGAGCTTATCTTTATGCCGAGCTGCGAAAAGTCCTTATTTTCTGGCCATTGATTTTTTTCAGCTCACGCCTGCCGCCGCATGGAAACTGTCATCATATCAGCCATCAGTGGTTAATAATAAGGTGTGTGGGTATTTTTAGCGTTGTCTGGCCTCACACACCTGCCTGGTTTGGTGGATAGCCACATATTAAAATATATTATCACACAACATAGTACATGTATATATACGAATCCCATCAACTCATTAACTCTCCAAATTGCTCAACTGACTTCGATATGCGATACGACTATACTAATTAGTTGATATATGCATCATTAGAAAACACTATTGGTATCCCAGTTTACGTGCTACAAGCAGAGATATTATAATTATAATATCTCTGCTACAAGCTCGTGATAATCATGATAATTAAAAAAACGACACCTACGTTTTTAGAGTATAACGCCAACGTTGCATTATCCCTTACATGTGTCGGTCATATTGTCACGAAAGATACGCATGATACATTTAGATATGTTTGGGACATAAATTTAGATACATTTTATTCGCGTAGCTAGATAGTTTGCTGGAGGCCGATTATTGATATTAAACAGTTAAACACAGGGCAAATATAAAAGGTAACAGGGAAACGCCAAGGAAAATACAGGAAATTTCACGTCTGAAATTCTGCGGGTACCCTGTACAAGTTCCCGCTGCTACACAAGGACAAATTAACTTTTTATTAATATGATGTATTAATCTATAATAATTATGATTTGTATAAATTAAATGATTCGCTATCTGCAGGGGGCTTGTTCGTCCTAAACAACTCTAGTTAAATATTTATGTCACATAATGATATTTCAATTCGACTTTTTGTGCTCGTGTGGCTTGGGCTTGAAAATGAATATCATGCAGAATATCAAGTAATTAGCTGAAAATATCTGGGTAAATAAAGATTATCGCCGATGAATAAAGACAAACAGCAATACACAGATACAACTTCACTTGAATTGTACGCGGTCACCGAAGTTTTCTTTGCAAGTCATCCATTATGTACAGTGTGTGCAATGATAAAGTTATTCTCACCACTTTGAACACTTTATGGGACACTAAAATTCGCAATACGGTGAAAAATATTGCTCTTTTAGCCTGTTTTCCTCAGAGGTTGCTGTTTCTATGACAACGAAAAAAGTGTCCAGACGACTCGCGCGTTAGACTGTCAGCCTCATGTGTCGTCCTGACGGGAATTAACAAAAAACATGGCTCTCCTGCTAGCAGGCACGTTGGTCCAGCACTGTCTCAATGTTGTACAGCAGCTGCGCCGACGTGGAACATTGGGACACCGTTTGGACAACTCCCCGTGCTTGCTGGGTTATATAACAATATTTGTGTGAACTGTATCTATAGGTAGGACATGTGTCTCCTCGTTACACAGCGTTCACATTATAGTTATATAGCCCATAATTAAGCCGTGTCGTCTTCTCCGAGGCCGTGGATTGATGTGTTTGTTTTACCCGAAAAAAATAACACGGCAGTGACTGAGAGCGTTCTCGACCCCAAGGTCCGAAAAATGTTCATAACTTTTTAATGACTGTGCGACTTCTGAGCTGAGCATGCTTCTAAAAAAACTATTTTCGACCTGATTATTCAGGAACAAGTCTAAGATATGACAGTCCAAAGAAATGTCCCACGATTTTGTACGGAGTCAATCTGTGGCTGAAACCTGTTTAAGCCACTGGGGCTAATAGTTATACACATGGTTTTCATGTATTCCAGCCCCTCAGTTAATTAATTTAAATTTTCACCCACTTGTAGCTGTGTCTCGCTACCGCGACCCACAACTTCAAGTGGGTGAAAATTAATGATATTCATTTAATTTGAGACCAAACATTTGCAAATCTTGATGTTAAAACTCTCATTTCGTTCCAAATAACTGTGATTTAAACGGCTAATCATGCGAATAAAACAGATTAAAAACGGCTATAGTCGTGCTTGCCCAGCAAACACAAAACATTTGTAAAACATTTATACAGCGACGGCCAAACGTCTTCGACGTTGGTCCATCATTGCATAAATGTTATACAAATGTTTTGTGTTTGCTGGGTAGTGGTGTTAGGGTTAAAATGTAATAAATCAGTGCATGCTGCATTCTGTCCTTATGAAGCTCCGGGGGTGAACTGTCTGTTTCGTTCCTCCCACAATGTCCACTAGGCCTACTTCAAGGTGAAGAAAATGTGGTAATTTTATGAAATACGCAAGTGTAATATATATTTTAAATGAAAACTCAGAATATTGAATAAATTTATTTGAAATATGCTGTGTGGTGTACAAATGCGACAAGGAACGAGCTCAAAGGGTTATCCCTCTGACCGCTAATCACAACTATTATAGTTGTTTTAATCCGTCTCTTTATATCACTGGTTGTTCAGTTATTGGGAATGAAATGTTTGAATTCAAATTCAAATTGTTTAAACATCATGTCATGATTTTAGTTTGATCTGAAATATGAGTAATTTTCACTGTTTTATTCGCATGATTATCGCAGTTATTGGCAACGAAATGTAAATTTAAACATCAAGTTGTGTGTCGCGGTAGCGAGACACAACTTAAATGAGATAACTTGTCAGGAATAGTGTTAAACTGTCACAAATAGGTGTCGTAATGAACTGCTTTAAATAGCCCACCACGAATACCCAGGCGGCAACATTATCTCCCCCGAGGCCTCCCGTCGCTAACTTAAGCCACCAGTCGCCATGGCAACTGGACAAGTAGTTTCATTGGTGAGATGTCGGCTATAATGTTGTTAATTTGTCAGCTTCAATTGGCCTGCTGTGCTCATCGGCCTGCGTGTTAAGAGGATGGGGCCACGAGATGGACGTGACTGACCAGTGCATTAACTGCTGTCCGAAGATATACTCTCCAGCGCCGGTTCAATGGTGGGACAACATCGCAGATGTTGGCCCATCATTGAACCAGCGCTGTTCCATGGTTGCTTCTCGTGCAGTGTGAACTCGTAAACATCGCTGTCCTCATTTGCTGCTGGCGTGTTAGCCATACCGTGGCTGCTAGATGGCCAGTCTAGAGAGTCTAGAGGTCATCCTAATAATTGCCTCGAATTATGCATGTACAGGTCATCTGATGCATGGGGACTGCACGAAACTTGTATTAGAATTGGTTGATTGAAAAAGTGTTTTCTGGTGATTTAAACCTAATACTTGTTAGATGGATTAGTTTAATTGTCGCATGGATTTAGTAAATCTTTATTACCCCTATTGTCATACTGCATTATTTTAAATAATTCGAATTTGACATGGAACTTTGCACCCGAGCACAGTGTAATATCTTCATGATAATGTGAAGTTTATATACAAATTGTTCTAAGCGCCATTTAGCTATTTACCACAGTTCCAAGCTAATATAACGTTATGTGACTGACCCTCGATTTTAATTGACAATATTTACACATGTATGTATCTGTCTGTGCACATGTTGTATGCTGATGAATTTTACATCAACGCACTAAAATTAGGATCTTAAAATCTCTTTACATGTAAGCAGTTTAGCATAATTTCAAATTATATTATTTATTTAAAATAATATGATTGTAAAAATCACTTTATTGTTTATAGATAAATGATATGATTATTCTCAAAACAATAATTGTTCTCTACTGTGAAATGGAACTGACATAGTGTATGGTAAAGCTAGACAATGGGTGATAATAATCATCGTGGCATGAATCAGATGAGCATGGTGGCCTCACCCATCTAGTGTGTGATTGGCGACAATTGATCGAGCAGTCATACAATCTCTGAGAACACACACTGAGAGAACATTTTGGATGATGGTAATTTGAATTTATTTGATTTATATCCCATGACCGTTATATGGGCTTTTTACCAATGGCATATATTGACGATAGACATTTTTTATGTTGGCACCATATCCATCAGATGCAGGGCCATGCCTTTTTCCTACCATTAGCAAACACTATCCTATTCCTGTACAGAATATGGATGCTAATGGACGACAATGATGACACCTGCATGACATCACATGTTTTACATCGTACTCTTTGTACTAGTAAACCCAAGAAAAAAATAAAACGGATTCGTTGACGTGACGTTTTGTCCAACATTGAATCAACAATTGCCCACAGTCACCTTTTACTAAGTTGACAGGACCCTGAGGCTAGACGTTTTTGTATTGATTTCTGAAATGGTTGGAAATTCGGGCGATTGGTTATGGTGCTGTTATTCCATGTTCCACGTTACGGTCTTTTTGATATGGAAATATAGCATGGACGGCACATCCTGCGGGGTAATTGGCCATGGTGGCGCGATAGTCTGATTTTACATTAACCATTTTACCGTCTAGAGCTTGTTTGCAATTGGCCGTGTTTGTGTTTTTTAGCCCTTTGAGTGTTTATTTTATATCTGTGCTTTTCTTCGACTTGAACCTGATGCAATTGCCAGCTTCAAATAAAAACAACTACCATTACTTTACCAACGTTGGTTCACTGTTGGGCCAACGTCGCAGACGGTGGGCCAACAGTAAGCCAACGTTGGGCAAACGTCTCATGTTTGCTGGGTTATTATAGAGATCTGTAGATTGTCATGGTGCCTGTGTCCAAACAAGATTGACAAAATTAATAGTGTTGCATTCAATTTTCCACATGAAATCTTCACACATTTGAAGCCGCGGAATCGCGTGAGCGATCACAGCTTAAAATGTGAAAATGACAATGTGTTTATTATCTGTTTAATATTATTTAGATGACATAAATCTGAGAAGTCTCTATTTATTGACAGGTGTACGCAATAATTTGCAATGTTGCATTTTGAATCTTTGTTACTTGGTATTCATTGGCCACCAGGCAATTTGTTACGGGAGACATCGCGGTGGCAGACGCCGAGACGGAATGGACGACATGCACCTTGCAAAATGAATTACAGGGAATTTGCGAGGTCAATCCTCCAGAGGTAAGCAACAAAATGATTTGTGTGCTGGCCACATCCATCTCCGTGAACCAGCTGCGGAAACAGAAGTAGATGAAACGGCGGCAGCAACAACACAAGCAACAGGGCGATGATGAAGATCAGTGAAGTCAACACTATGATGAACAGAAACATTATATAGTTCATTCAACTTGAAAGAAGACAGTTTCATATTCGTCGGAAACGTCCAAACTGGAAGACCGCGCAAAATAACAGCAAGCCCCGTTGTTAATAAATTTACAAAAATAACTTGTTTCCAATATTTGGTTTGGCTGATATTGTCTTACAATGGTCACGTTTGCGTTTTTGCGTTTTATAATCAGATAATAGTCTGTAATAAGGATATTTGGATATATTACCAAATAAAGATGTCAGCTGTCTTTCTGCAATACACATGTCATGATACAAGAGATATGCCATCCAATTTTGAAATAAATGCTAGAAAACACGAGACGTTGACCCAATGGCAATGCTATTTTAATTCTGTTCCAGGGTCCGCGACGTTGTCCCATCATTAACAAACCATTGAGTCAACGTCTAGCGTTTGTTTGGATTCGCCGAAATACTTGCTAGTCTGACTCGTGATCGAGGTAGCAATCAGCAAAAGTAGCAACCACAGAGCCAGCAGGCGCCCAACAGCACAGCGGCAGCTACTACAGGGAAAGACTAATCGAGTCTTTCTGGATTGGGAGACAGCTCCGGACAGGTGATCTATTTCCTCACAGCCTCAGCGTGCGTCCCCTCCCGCTGCAGATCAATAATTATATTATCCCTGTGTCTGAACGCTATCTAACCCGGATTGGGTTGCCGAGATGTTTGACCAGGCAACCTGCAAAGCTGTCTGCAAATCTGCAGGTTGATACATCACAAAGACACCCAGAGAAGATATCTGACAAAGTCTTCATCACTGTTGTGCTGTTTGCTGAAAAACAAAATAAGAACAAAAAACGTAGCTTTACAACATCGTTTGATCCTATGGGTTAGACTGCTGGCTTCTATTTGTCAGTAAAGAATGAATCCTCATAGTGAAATAATAATCTGCGTTTCTTCTCCAGCCCACCACATGACGTCTCATGCTGTACACAACTAGGCTTCGCGATCAGATTTTAATTGGAAAAAATTCAATGTCGGGCGGCTTTACAATGGAAGAATGATGCACCGTACATGTATGACTTTCTCAGTATTTTTCCAGTTTTCTCGGCCAAAAGACATCACATTTTCATATACGTTTTGGATGCCCCATAAAAGTAGACTGTGTCGTTGTATATTGTAAGTTATCCGAGTTCCCCCATGCAAACATGCAATAATAATTTTTGGCCTTTGTATTAGACATAACTCTTGCTTTTTGGACTCCATCGGCCTGCACAGGATGTAATGGGGCACTGGACGCATACCTAGGCCTATGTCTTCTAATTATAGTCCCACATGACAGACTGGCAGATGGCGCCTTGTGCTTGCTCTTGAATTGGGTGGGGGCGGGGGCCCTAGGGTAGTGGTTAGCACCGCTGCCTTTCACGCCAGAGTCCGGGGTTCGGTTCCCGGTCTCGGCGGTTTGAAAGAAACAAAAATGTTTCTTCCCCATCCACGTGTGAAAGTTAGTATAGTGGGGAGCCTCCGTGACCGAGAGGTAGCGTGCTCGGCCTCAGACCGCCAGGGTTCGAATTTCGAATCCTGTGTCTGGAGGACAGTGTCATCTCAATCATCTCACCATCCTCAGGAGGTTCTCCTGGCCCAGTTTAGCCTATATGTGCACAAAGGTGGCCTAAAGCCCGATTCATTTCATTTCATTTCATTTCATTTGAATTGGGTGCAAGCTGAAAATGGTGACATCTGGTGATGTGGTCTGTATCTTAATGCTAAGCGGCATCATCTTTGGTTTTTCTTTTGCGACGTTTATCTTAATGATAAACGGCATCATATTTATTTTTTTATTTTGTGACATTCATTATAAGTGTCCGCAATGGAAATACTCTTTTATTATACCCCAACACGCTCACCCTCTTTCAAGGATAACTAACAAATTAAGTGGCTGCAAGAAATTATTCCAGCCCTTTTTTTAAAGACAGAAATAACATTCAAGCATGCAGTAAAAACTGGTGTAGTTGACACAGTATCGCCTGTCACGCCGGAGCTCGGCAGCTCTTCTCCGGCACGCGTTACTAGTATTCAAGTTTCATAAAGATAAATAAAGTTTCAGTCCCGCGCACTCTGGAAGATTCGGACTACAACTGATCGCGAAGTAGCGTGCTCGACCTCAGTCTGCCAGGGTTTGAATCTGGAATATCGTTTATGGGGTGCATTGTCATCTGATTCATCTCACCATTCTCAGGAAGTTCTCTTGAAGCAGTAACTGTTAGCCTGTATGTGCACAAAATTGGTCAAAGTGTGCAAAGACCCATTTTATTGTGGAAATAACTTTTGTAGAATGGACTTCTATTTTATACGTTTTGGTAGGGTGCGAAGATAATGTTTTAGAGCCCAAATCATCATTATCTGACTCTCAATGCCGGACTTATTGAATTTAAATTGGTCAATGCCCATTAACAATACATTTATGTGTAGACATGTAAATCGTTCCATGATAGTTAGTGATTGAGGATGTGGGCGGGCAGGCTGATTATGGCTAGCTGATTATGGTGCTCAGCAAAGCCAAAAGGCAGTAATTGCTCACTTTACGAGTGAACAGTTACCACCTTTTAACTTTGTAAGCAATAACCACCGACTTTACAAGTAATCAGTTACTGCCGTTTGGCTTTGCAGGCAGATTGCCCAGCAAACACGACACGTTGAAATACTGATGTTTTAATGCTGGCCCAACGTCTGCGACGTTGGCCCAACAATAAAACATCATTGTTTCAACGTGTCGTGTTTGCTGGGTGGGTGTCTAGATGGAGAACCTAAGCAGACACTTTCAGTCAACACCAGAGACAGAAACTAATTGACTCATTGTCACAGAATAATACCAGCAACCTGTGCGTTCTCATTAAGTGTAATCACCAGCTGGCATCTATTCTGTGGACAATCTCCCCATACATAGTAACAAGTTAAACATTTGCCCGGGTTTGCTTCAATGCTTCACTTTGGCCCAGCATTTATACAATGTTGGGCCAGCGTGTTTTATTTACGGGTTTTCCCAACAGGGATTATGTTCAATTTTCAGATTTTTGTAGATTGAATTATGAACTATTTCAAGTGTAGAACGTGCTTGATTACATTAGCATACATGCTCATTATTCTCTAGCACTTTTCAGCATACTTTTTTTAACACCATAATAATTATACGAAACAAATTGATAAATTTTCAAGTATTAGATTTATATTTTTCTTTGAATAAATGTTAGTTTTAAATGTTAGTTTTAAAAGTAAATGAAAATTAAGTTTGATACTAACTTCGTCATATTAAATATTATGTTGCTTAAAAAAGGTTTAACTTCGTCATATTAAATATTATGTTGCTTAAAAAAGGTTTAACTTCGTCATATTAAATATTATGTTGCTTAAAAAAGGTTTAACTTCGTCATATTAAATATTATGTTGCTTAAAAAAGGTTTAACTTCGTCATATTAAATATTATGTTGCTTGAAAAAGGTTTATTTTACTTGATATAAAGGAGTCCCACGTTTAGTCAGTGACGTATTATATTGGCCTTGTCGCCAATGAGACTGGTCATTTGTGGGTATGATTTATTCCACAATATCGAGATTACCCGTACAATGTGACCAGAGAGCCGACATTGATGCCAGCCAGGATTTATACACGGCAGTGGCCGCACCACTGTGTGTGTGCCACTGGACGAGATTGTGTCTGTGATTGTGAATGGACCAAAACAAGAAAAATAGCTTCCCAGTTAAAACGCTCTGCCCACTTGGGCTCTGCGCACTTTGGTTGCGCATTATGCTGGCCCTGTGGTTGCTCTCTCTGGCAGGCTTACAAGGACGACATATTAAATGTTTGGTCAGATCAACGTTGGGCGAGCATCCCGCGTTTCATGGGAATTTGCGGTATATTCTGTAATTCACTTTAATTGTGTTTTTTTCTCTGTACTATGCTGGTAAATATCATGATAAAAAAATTGAAACTCGCAAGGCATACACTGTACACATTTCCACGCCATTGTCCATTTAAAGTATATACGACCCGGTATTTCTCTATTTCCATTTAAATGTTAGTATAATAACACTGGTCAACATAGTTCAATCTCTCGGAACTCCCAAAGCAACAATTTGTAAAGGAGTCTCTTATATCTCTACTAATAAGAATAATGGAGCGAATGATGCAGACGTTTATGCCGGAACATCTGGGAGTGTCATCCTCGTCCGTGGCCCTACAAATAATAATTCTCCATGTGGCAACACGAATTTTATTATATGCATACGGATAGAATGCTAATGGTGCTTAGCGCTGTATGATCAGCTGAAAAAAACTACTGCAGAAGTACCACCAGGATAGCGCATTGATAGCGTGGTTGACTCAGAGCCCACCGGTTTCGGGTTCGAATATAGAATATAGAAATGACCAATCCCTCAATGCTGACGTGTAAACGGTCCAGAAGAATAATTCATCATCAAGAAATATCCGATGACAAACACTCTCATCAGCAAAATCATTGTACGAGAGACAATTAAAATGATATTCACTAGTAAGATAGACAGATGAATGTTAGTGACGTGAGAAAGACTATACAGACTATACGTAATTAAACTATTAAACATTATTACAGTTATAATATATTTATAAAATTGTTTTGTTTAAAAATAAAACATTGATATAAGATAAGATTATATTCAACCATCGCCGTGAACATGGTGAAACTATCCCTTTATTTAAAAGTTAGGATGCTTTGTAAATGTAATTTACAATAGTTGTATCGTGATGGTAGATTGCAAATAATATGTAAATATACGTTCATACATAAACATCACACTACTGAGTCTTCGATGTTATGGTTTAGATTTTTTTTTTAAGTGTGTCGACTTTCACAAAATTCGAATAAAGGCATTGCCGGATTGATTACCATGCAGGATTCAATTGTTTGTAGAGATCATTTTTCTGAGTCCTGTGCGTTTAGGCAGGTTGTAATCTGTGAAATGTCGTGTGATCTGAGCCTGACTGATGATTGATCAACATCAGGACCTGCTAGTTGTGGTTTTAGTCAGAAAACATACATTCTACTGATGTTAACATGTCACGCAATAAAGTCATGAAATTAACTACAACATACAACAAATACATACACACGCAATATGAAAGTCATCGCCCTTGATATAATGGTTATCAGACCATTCTACTCTCTGGGCACGGTCATAAATGATGCACCGAAATGGTAAACGCACCGACGTTGATACAATTATATGATATAATAATACATACATTATAAAATGCATTATTATTATTTTTATTTATTTATGCATTTAGATGTTTACTATGTATTTATCTTAAAACATGAATCTACTAATTTACTATCAATGTGTTAAAATTTTAATGATGAAAAAGCTGTCACACACCAACAATTGTTTTTCAATGCTATTTAAATTATTAAAAAACTTTTTTTTAGCCCAGTTGAAGGATCTGAGCGCTGTAGCGATTCGCATATTTAGCAATTTAATGGCTATCAACTTGTTCCGTGTAATTTAATGAATATCAATCCCAGCCCATCTGTGCGTATGGATTGTTCAACTACGACAATCTCAGTTAATTTGAAGCTGTAGCACCATGCAGCAGACGTGCCATCTACTCACTTAATGAAGTCCCCAAGCCTCATTTACCTAACTACATTACATAACGTACACCTTGTCGACAATTTTCTGGATTTCTCCCAATTACTGTAATAAGAGATCTTGATAAATGAAGACATCATCTTTTTAATCCAGGGAACTGTGTTAACAGGAGAACGTGATACCTCTATTGCAATTCTCGTGCTCCATTTCAAATGCTTCTTGTACAGTTGCATGCTCAAAGTGATAAATTGTTCGTGGGACTTTTTACTTCTAATGAACAACGTTTTGCTATAGAATACGGCTTCTGTCGTGCAAAGGCAAACACCAGTAACTGCTTACTTGGAAAATAAGCAATTACTGGTTGTTGTATTTGCATATCAGAATAATTATATCTGTTAGCAACATCACTCACTGTATATGACATCGTTAATGATGTGAACCTGGAACGCCACTTTGAATGATTATGAGTGAATAAATGATTTTCGTCGCTTTTTGCACAATCATGGTAAATATCGCGACAGAAGGATGCCCTACTCTTATCGAATGACTTCAAAGGTTCTTTATACTGCAGAATACCATAGACAGCACTGCACACTCCAGTCCTTTGAATAGTTTTGAGAGCTACATGTATTTGCACAACCTACTATGACAAATACCCGAGCCGGGATTTGAACCCAGTACCTCTGAGTTTTGAGCCAAAACCGGATCGAATGAGCCATCGTCGGCCACGTCACTTCGAGGGATATACATTGTATCGTCAACTTAGTATTGAACATGTTAAAGGACCGTATCTCTCACTTTGTAATATGTGAAATACGTGCCTTTGATTCCAATGTGTCGTGCTAATGCCAAGGTCTTGCTCAAAGTAAAAATTCATACTGCTCTTCTTGAATCTAGACCTCGATCGCAATACATATTCGACATGTTTAAATGTATGGATTAGCCTAGACTTCACCAAACGAAACGATATCGTCCAGACCGTTATAACATAATTTCAATTCTAGCTGTCTGCGACGCTGGGCAACCTTAAACCAACATCGCGTCAATGTATATAATGTCTCTGGTTGATGACAACAATCCCGAGCTGGCTGCCGATGTATCTTTATAGCTATGTCAACTCGGCCAGTCTGGCAGATTTCATGGCAGTCCTTATCAGTTATTCATAGATCCATCGTCCAGAATGTGATGCAAGCCAACCTGACTGGACGTTTGCTGTTATTACCTGCCACTTCTGCCTGTCTGGCAGCTAATGACAGTCCTGTCCAGCTGAGCCTCACACCTCTAACACCAATATACATTGGTCCAACATCTATCTGCCCAATGGCGGCCTGAAGTAAAGAGTTTTCAGCCAACATTGTGACATTCCTTTATCAATTCAGGCGAACCGAATCAGAAAGCAATTTTGTACACTGAAGTATGTTTAGAACTTGACAACGTTCTCGATTTATTTTGATACTATACGAAATGATACAACTCATCGAAACGATGAAAGTGTATACTCTGATGTTTATAATGTTTATCATATCAAATTGAATATTAATATTATAAATTGAATGATTTGCATTCAGTGCGAGTTGGCAATTCAGAGCAATGCACACCTCACACTGAATGAAAATATACGGTACCTACATTTCTGGATAGATAAACATGGTAAAGAAATCTCGAGACTCCATGTATCTGGAATTGTTTTGTCCTACATCCTAATTTTTTTCATGTAAAGCTATCGTAGTGTCCAGATATATGTGGAATTTGTGGATTGCTCGTCTCAGTGCACCACATTCCGTCTGAAGACGTTGGCCCTTATGGTTTATGCCAAATATGGCAACAATGTTGGCATCTATTTCACTTTATTATATTTAGGACCCCTTAATCTTCATGATCATTTTAATGTCAAGATACCGAAGCTTTTATCAGACATTTCCATAATAACAAACATGTAAACTTAAAAGGCTGTTCAGTATCAGAGTATCAGGTGAAACTTACAGGGTCTCCCCCAAAGCATCAAAGCATCATGGTACCATGATGCTTTAAACTTTTACCCTGATGCTTCAGTAATTCCCATGATGCTTTTCCAAATGCCATGATGCTTCAATAAAATCAATAAATGCTCTCCCTAAACTGCCATATTATCAAATGCTTAGTTTTTATTTTCTGTCTTCACATGGCTGCAACGGTGGTCATTCTAAAAACGGTATATAGTCAATATAAAGCTTAATAAACAAATGAAAGACAGGGATATGCCTCCGGACCCCAATCTACGCGCGCCGGGCTGAGCCCGAACCGCCAGTTACCATGATGCTTTCTCATTTTTCTGGGGGAAACCCTGGTATAGCATGTTTGTTTCACCATTTCATTGATTCACTTACCCAGTATGCTAATTGATAACTTGACGAATGTGAATGTGAGTGGTTGACTATGAACAGATGAATACTATTGTGTGAGACAAATCGCTGTCCCTACATGTGGGTTTTCATGAAGAATGATCACCGTGGATATTAGCAGCGATTTCCTCTTTCTCATCCGTCATAATTGGACGTGGATTCAGATTGCAGCATTCACGTCCTGTCAGATGTACGTAATGCTAACATGTGAAGCGCAAAGTTATTTAATTCAAATTTTCACCCACGTGAAGTCGTGGCTCGCTGCCGCGACCCACAATTTTAAGTGGGTAAAAATTACTCTTAATTGTCTGATTTAAAAGCGACCTATTGTGGTATCTCGCAGATTGCACTTACAGTCCACTCCTATGATATGCTTATAATTATTATGCTAATAAAAACGGCTATTTGCGCTCGGAGTGTCAACACACGCCGTCTTGTGATGTTACAGCCAGTTTTATGTGTAAATGTTCAAAGACATTTTATAAGGAAATATTTTCTGATCATGCCCAGTGGTGAGATTACATTTTGATGAATGGATTGTCTGACCGGATCTAATTATTGTAATCTGTTTACTTGGCAAAATGATCTAAATGGCAGTTTATACATGTACATGATATTATATGTCACCGTCTTGTCTTTTAAATAATGATAACAGAGTATGCAGTACATCCTAAGGGTTCTCTAAAAGCAATTGATCTGTAAACAAAACAAAATGTGATGTTTGAAGATGATCGGGAAACATATTATTACACTGTGAAGTGATGAAAGAAAGGAAGTTTTTCTGAGCAGAGCAGGCTGACTCTATGGGTTATATTACGTTGTGTGCGAATAGGAGTAGGCCCACGTATACAAACGCGGCAAAAATCCCTATTATGTTATTTTGCTGTTGGTGCTCACATTATTATACACGGACAGGAATACTACATCCACGATGAAATAAAGCATCATTTTACATCCATGAAAACATACTTAACTTTCCTAAAACAAAGAGTTTTTGAACGAAAATTTCCATGAAACTGGTTTACCAATACATGGCAATTTTCTTTAATTTTTAAACCACATCAAATCATCTTCATCCACTACAAGTCGAGATTTGCGACAGCAATTCGCGGCTTGTAGTGGATGAAGATGACTATGGTAAATTCAGGCCTGAAAGGGTTTAGCATGTTAAGAACGCACACTTTTACCATGTTTAATTAACCCTTTAATCCCTCATGATGCATTAAAGCATCATTTCGCATCTCTGAAGAATGACCTAATTTCTTAAAAACTAGGGGTTTTAGATCGATTTTTTATGGAACTGGTTAATAATAACAATCTTTTTTTCCATTTGTCACCCATTTCAATTCATCTTCATTCACTAGAAGTCGAGAATCGCGACAGCAATTCGCGGCTTGTAGTGGATGAAGATGACAATGGTAAATTCAGGCTTGAAAGGGTTATATGTATTTCTCTGATTTATCATTGACATTTTTATAATCGATTACTCTGATCTCAAAGAGACTATCGCACCAATACAATTAAAATGTTGTTGACGAGAGGGAATTTGACGATACGCCAGCAGACACCCGAAAACTGAGAATGGCGGTACAGCCCTGAATAAGATTTACACTTATATTACATTTTCTCATAATTGAACGAGTAATTGAGTTATTTTGTCTGTGTGTTACAGAATATGAGCAGTCCGTGCGGATTAAGCTGACGGACATGAACGATGAGATCCCACGCTTTGTCAACCTGCCCCGTCCTTTCCTGGCCACGGTGTCTGCTAACGCCGCTCCCGGTACCAGCGTCTACCAGCTTATGGCCCAGGATGATGACGAAGAGAGCCTGGTCAGATACATCTTGGAATCAGGTATGTCACTTTTCAATGAAAAAAAGCATTACTAGAATATTCTCTCATTTTCCTTGGCATTGAGGTGCGAATTGCTGCCGCAATTCACACCTCAATGCCAAGGAAAATGACCAGTTCCCGTATTTTCGTACAAGTTACGATAAATCGTAGGCTTCTGTTTGGTCGGGATGGCCATCTCTACCAATCATTTTTCTCGACATAGACACCTCAATGGGAAGGAAAATGACCAGAGCCCGTATTCTCAGGAGTACAAGTTACGATATATCGTAGGCTTTTGATTGGTCGAGATGGCCATCTCGACCAATCAGAGGCCTACGATATATCGTAGTACAGGATCTCAAATAAACGCCGAGAGCCTGCTTATTGTGATGATATACACCGTACGTGACATATGAATATGGATTGTGCCATTATTCAATGAATTTTATGTCATGCGGTACATAATTTGCGATTTAAAGGCTTAGTAATGTTACAATAATTCACTATAAATAACCTATTTAAGATGTTTTCTCATTAGTTAGTCATGCTATAACACGTATAAGGGTATCATTTTAAAATACATCTGATAATTTTTTTTTCTGAAAACATTTGACGAACCCGAAAAAATTCATTTACTGTCCTGTAAACAAAAAAGGAAAAAATAAACTGGAAAGATGCAGATTAAAATGATGTAGCTTTTACAAGGTTATTGTCACGATGCTTCAGTGCATGGATTTGTGCGTGGGCTTTCCTTTAAAACCTATTTTTGTTAATCACGACATAATGGTCAGATGGGTATTGTCATTCATACCAATTGGCCAGCAGATGCCTGGGGCCGTATTCTCGCACAAGTTACGATATATCGTAGCTTGTACGAGAATACGGCCCTGGCGTAAGCTCAGGTCAGATTGATTTCACAAGGGGGGAGTCGAGGATAAGATAATTTTATGAGAGAAACTCTACTCGCAATCATCGGTAATCATGGTAATGTACATGTTATAATGGCGACTGAGCAAGTACTGGTTTCTCCAGCAGAGAGACGTTGCCTCCCTGAATATTTTCAAAAATTGCCGTCTTGCATAATAGTATGCAAAAAAATGATCTTTAAAAACGTGATACCCTCTAATTAGAATCATTGTTCTGTTTTATTTGTGCTGTCGATAATGAATATATAAATTCGCTTATGAAACAGTCACCACAATGAATTTTATGACTTCATGTGTGGCGGTGATAGAAAACTACTACTTTCAATAGCACCATCGTTTAATTAAACATTATGTATGTATAAAATATATTTGTAGATTATCAGAATATTAATAAATGATTGTTTTCAATCCACAAAGATGTTTTATGCAGGGTTCCAGTTATCACGAGTCGTGTAAGGTAAATGAAGGTTGCCGCCATTTATACATCTGATGTACTGTTGGGTAGAGTAAAACGTAAAGGACAAGACATTCGGCAAAGCAATCATCGGTTGACTAGGCAGACCACGTATACGCCGTGCTCTCTGGGCAGACAAAAACATTTTTTTGATTAAACTCTTCTGCTGAATAAATGTTGTCTAGCGTTCTCCATTCCGAATTGCAGCGAGGTGTAGGAATGACGCGAGAATAAACGCAGGGGCAATGTCAACGCATTGTCTATGACGCTGGACTAACAGTGGCCCAGCGTTTGAACAAGTGTTTGCTAGTTGCATCAAAGAAGATATTCGGTTTCACTTAGCATAGCTAAAATGGCATTGCATTGAATCTTAGAAATACTTTAAACAGGTTACGTGCGAAATTACGCTCTACTTTCGAGAATCAGCCGGAATTGAGGAGATAATCCTGATAAAAACACTTCAATAACCGGATTTATTGCAGTTTTTCCTCCGATCACCCATTACCACGCGGTTCATCTGAATACAAGTTTAAAAGAAAACCTACACTGCTATCATTGTTATTCAGAGGCTGGATGTTTTATCCATCGTCAATTCCCCTTATTATCACCCTTTGTAAAGACTTAATTCGCACGTCCCAAAAACAATACAGCTTATTACAACCCTCCAGTTTGGAGTATAAAAATGCCAGGAAATTTCCCCTGTGGATAAAAAAAGAACAGGAAATGGCATAATAACGTCGATAGATTTGAAAACTTGTGAATACTCATACTCACTTATCATGCTAATTAGCTAATACTTAATTAAACAATAATTAAGACGATTATATGTTTTAGCGTGTTTAACGGGATACTTTTACAGAATGTATGACTTCTTATGTGGATGCTTTTTAATCATGGTCATGGAAATAACTATTGTCTTTGTCTTTGGCTTCTGTAGTTCATAACAGGCAACCGGTTGCGTGACCAATACTCGTTGTCACGCAGCTCGCGCGGGCGATTATTAGCGATTTCTGATCCACGCGACCGACTCCTTTCCCCCTGGTGTCAGTTGACGCCTCACATCGCGCAATGACACATCAAATTTCATAGATGTGACCTATAATCCATCATCTTCATTTGTTAAAGTTTTTCATTTATGTACAATGTAAATACATTATATGCTACTTTAAGTCGAAAAAGCTGATGTTTTACATAAGAATTTAATATACAGATATAAAACAAAATTGTGTCTATATTAACAATGTATTAAGTACGTAGTGGTGAAGATTTATTGAGTCCACCCGTCGCCACCGCCGCATTTTGTTTTTACTCTCACTCGAAAACCCCTCGAAAACCCCAGATTATTCATGTTATTTGCAAATATTTGCAGTATGCATATTGGCCCTGGGGAATTTTCCCGGATTTATTTTGTGTTTTTTTTCAGTTTCTTAAATAAAATCCAAGATGGTCGCCAAAATCCTATGTCGCTCTCTAGAGCTCGAACCGCTTCATGGATTTGTTTCATGTTTGGTTTAAAGGAAAGACCTTACCCTGGCGTGTCCTGATTAGTTTTTGGTGTGATTCTGATCATAAAAACTTTGATTCTTTTTACGTTTTATAATTTTAGCGGATATTTTAGTTTTGCTCATTTTGGCTATCATCAACATTTCGTAATATAGCCATACACCCCTGCTCGGATTATTTCTAAATATTGCAGTATGCATATTGGCCCTAGGAAATTTTCCCGGTATTTTTTTTTGCGTTTTTTAGCGTCTTAACAAAATCCAAGATCGCCACCAAAATCCTATGTCTCTCTATAGAGCTTGAGCCGCTTCATGGATTTGTTTCATGAAGGACCTTACCCTGGACGTGTGCTAATTGGTTTTTGGTGTGATTCTGATCATAAAAAACTTAGATTTTTTACGTTTCATTATTTTAGCGGATATTTCAGTTTTGCTCATTTTGGCCGTCATCAAAATTTGGTATATAGCCATAAAACCCCTGCTCTGATTATTTCTTAATATTTGCAGTACCGTATGCATATTGGTCCTAGGAAATTTGCCCGGTAAATTTTTTGGCGTTTTTCAGCTTCTTCAACAAAATCCAAGATGGCCGCCAAAATCCTATGTCGCTCTCTAGAGCTTGAACCGCTTTATGGATTTGTTTCATGTTTGGTTTAAAGGAAAGACCTTACCCTGCACATCTGCTGATTAATTTTTGGTGTGATGATGATAATACAAAATTTGGGTTTTTTTACATTTCAGAATTTTAGCTGATATTTCAGTTTTGTTCATTTTGGCTATCATTAAAATTTGGTAATATAGCTGCACACCCCTGCTCGGATTATTTCTAAATATTTGCAGTATGCATATTGGCCGTAATGAATTTTTCCTGATTTTTTTTGGCATTTTTCAGCTTCTTCAAAAAAATCGAAGATGGCCGCCATAATCCTATGTCGCTCTATAGAGCTTGAACTGCTTCATGGATTTGTTTCATGTATGGTTCAAAGGAAGAACCCTACCCTGGATGTGTGCTGATTCGTTTTTGGTGTGATTATACCCCTGCTCGGATTATTTCGAAATATTTGCAGAATGCATATAGGCCCAGGGGAATTTGCCCGGTATTTTTTTTGGCGTTTTCCAGCTTTTTTAACAAAATCCAAGATGGCCGCTAATATCCTATGTCATTCTCTATCTAAGCTTGAACTGCTTCATGGATTTTTTATGTTTGGTTCAAAGGGAGAGCCCTACCCTGGACGTGTGCTGATTAGTTTTTGGTGTGATTATGATAATAAAAACTTTTTTTTACGTTTCAGGTTTTTAGGTGATATTTCAGTTTTGCTTATTTTCTCTATTATCAACATTTGGTAATATAGTTATACAGCTCAAATTTTATCTTTTGGGTATGCTCACTGGCTCTGAGAAAATTATTAGGAGAATTGATTTTCTTTTTTCATTTTTTCAACAAAATGCAAGGTGGTCGACGAATCACATGTTACTCTCATGAGCTTGAACTGCTTCACCGATTTATTCCAAGGAAGCAACTTACGCTGAACATATGTTGATTAGATTTTGGTGTGATTCTGACATCACATTTTTATGTGGTTTATATGAAAAATTGGTGACAGTACTGTATTTCGCTATAATTAATGTACTTTGGTTGCTAAATCTATATGGGGCGGGTGGAGACGCAAGCTTTGCCCCTCAGACAAATTTAGTGTTGTTTTGCGTTTATTCAAGAAATTAAAGATCGGTTAGTATAAGTTGATTGAGAGAAAACATATGTATGTAAAATCATTTCAAGTATTATAAACGTGGTCATCCGATTGCATTATACATGTATACTGTATATTGCAGGACGGATAGAATATTTGCCTGATAATCTCAACTCTTGGGCTCTAAACATGCTAAAGTAAACGATATCTGTATTCATGCATCCATCCGCTGGTTCGTCCATGCATCCCTTCTTGGCGCAAATAATTCAGCCAAGCAAATATACATAAATTAATGCGATGAAATACAATGCAATTAAAAATGTTAAGCGCAAATGTAATTTTATGTATGAGAAAAAACTGTCAACACAAAGTTCTGTAAGGTTGGATAATTAAATTTCAGATAAGAAATGCATCATTCTTTTCAGGGGACCTGCTACTGCAACCAGTATATCCACTTGACAATGCCAGAGAGGTATTGGGTGACAAATGTAGAATAGCCGTCGGGTTCAAAGGTGTCAGGAAATGTCATCGACACAAGAGAGGAAAATTGAAGCAGCTACCCCTCCGCTATTGCTCTATCGCTGTCTTGTTCGCAATACAGCTGTGACCAAATAGCAGCTAGAACAGTCAGCAAAAAATAGCTGGTTTTATTGTTAGGCCAACGTCCCCGACGTTATCCATACCTTGAACCAACCCTTGACTAGGAACTCGTGATCTTCGCGAATTTGAGACCATCTTAGAAAAGTTGTAGGAATACCGCTTATTATCATGGGTCATTTCTTGTAAGCACGCGGTGACCACGCAAGCCAGCAGAAATCTTTCCATCTCGTTTAATATTATGAAAACACGCTTTTTCCATCCACGTGGATGACTGCCCCTCTGCGGCCTTTAATGGCTTTAACCCTTTCAAGCCTGACTTTACTTTGTCATCTTTATCCACTACAAGCCGCGAATTGCTGCCGCAATTCTCGACTTGTAGTGGAAAAAGATGATTTGATGTGGGTGAAAAATTCAAGAAAATTGCAATGTATTGTTAAGCCAGTTTCATGGAAATTTTCGTTCTAGAACCCTTGGCTGTAGGAAAATTAGGTCTGTTTTCGGGGATGTAAAATGATGCTTTATTGCATCGTGACGGCTCAAAGGGTTTTAAAGCCGAAGGGGTTGGAATCTGGCAGTGTCAGACGGTTGCTGTGCGGTGCCACTGCTGCCGGAATAATGATCAGCATATTGATCGCTGTGTGGGCAGTGTGCATGGCGCCTGATGGAGTCTGCCTAGCCAGCAAGCCAACATGCCTGCAAGACCGGCCAACAAAGCTGCCAGAGCGGGCCATGTAGGTCTCTAAGGGCTCAGCTATAAACCGCAAAGCCCTGTTGAGTACGTCCGGGCAAATTATCACTTGACTTGATCAGTTGAGGATGTGGATGACTGGCAGATTTGTTGGCATCCGCCACGCTAGACAATTAGCCCCATCCTTGAGGATTGGTGCCAGGTTTTTTGAGCTGGTGATTTTAAGGTGAATGAATATTAGAGTGGCAACATATGGTGGTGTAGCAGCGGGTCTAAATAGGTCACTTGATGGACTCAAGGACAACTACCTGTCTCAGACCTGTTAACTCCCTTAGTGCCACATCCGCGCTCAAACGTATGCTCCTTAGTATAGCACCGAAGTCTAGAATTATGGCGATTTTTGTCATCATCACCTACCTGGTACGGTATTGTGCTTCGCAATACAATTTTAGTTTGTATCTTGTACTTATTCATTCAAAGTATGCTGTTTTTATTGAATGTTAAATTAAATGGCTTTGGCCTTGCAGGACACCATGTGGCGTAACGTTGATAAGGCCGTGACCTGCAGTAATGACGAGGCCAATACATGAAACACTAGATATCACGAGTCCCATCATGAAAAATGAGATGTTTGATCGTATGTTTCGTTTAATGCTGGACCAACGTCGCAGACGGTGGTTCAATGTTAAATCAACATAGAGTCAACGTTAATCAGCTTGGCTCACTCCCTTTAAAACAGCACAAATTATCCATAATTTCAACAAGGCATAAATACGTGTAGTGACTGGATAACGGTGTATAGTAATTAGGAGTATTAGAATTAGACTTGTTTTGAACAAACACAATACAAAACGCACACTTTTTAACTTATAAATACAAAAGAGCACTTCGGTGTTGTTCCTTAAATAACGGATGCAAGCTAAAATGTGAATATTCATAAAAATAAGAATAGAATGTCCTCTTGGCATAGGAAGTGAAACGTTCTAGAGGCGGAACTGAATTGTTTGGCAGATTAATTATTTTATTATTTCTCACGCGACTGAACAAGCTAATTAATGGCGCCCGCTCGTGATATTTTCTATTATTTTACTGAGCAGGCAATCAAGTTAACTTTGCAATGGCTCACTATCCATGCTATCTGTACGGTTTTAACAATGAAATATCATACTAAATTTTATGATATTGTTGTACATACCTGAATTTTTCAGAAACATATATATTTATCATCACTTAGATTGCTAGCTTCAAAATGAAAGTTGTTTATGAATACAAAAAATCACTACTTGGAAACTTGGAATTGCGATGTTCAAATGGGTGGGAAACAGCGAAGAATGAAACCCAGATGACTCCCTTTCATCTTATACGCGGGGCGGGTATATCGGTCTGAATGTTTTCTGTCTTGTGTACATGAGATATACCGTCGCCTCGGAGATAAAGGATCCTATCTGCCACTCTGACGAGTGTCAGATAGGATCCTTTAGCTCCGAGGCGATGATACCTTGTCTGGTGCTGTCACTTCACTACTCCTACCAAGGAGATTGAAAAGAGTCTTTTCAATCTCCTTGCTCCTACTGAGGGTATGTAGTTTTACGCGCCCGGCTGCTCAGGACTGCTGTTCAGGTTTTAGTGTGTTTTGAGATAACTAAGCCTTCTGCGCTCTATTGTTGTTGTTCCTAAAATACATCGAAAGGTGCTTGCTTTCCTCACCGGTCATTCCGTTTTTCAGTGAAATCATTCAGGTTGATTTTATACCTGTTGTATCTCTTCTATATAAATACATACTGTGAATGAGCTGCTGATTAATAAAAAAATCCCCAAACCATCTTATTTCCGATATTTGTCCTACCCTTGTCAGCACTAATAACTGACAGGCTGGAATGTTTTCGAATTGTCTCAGAATTATATAGTTTTTGTCTTACGTTTCATTAATTAACATCAAAGTGAAGACGAAATACAAAATGACCAATGACAGATGATTTAGATTGTATTGTCTGCTGCTTACACCAGCCTGCGGTATGATGAATATATCGTCGCCTCGGAGCTAAAGGCTCCTATCTGCCACTCTAACGAGTGTCAGATAGGATCCGAGCGGATTTAGCTCCGAGGCGACGATATACCTTATTGGTCCACTGTTGTGTGGTGTACATTGTACCTGATTGGTCTACTTGTAAGGGGCACCTCCTCCCTTCTCATCGTCTTTGACTGGCTATGTGAGCTGAATTCTCAACTCGACGCATGGCATCCGAAATGTCCCTTTTCCCGTTGCCCTTTCCCATCTAGTTTTCCCAATCTTTCCTAAAACTAGTCTATGCTGTACACAGTTACATGTTGTATGCGGCCATGCAAAAGCAAATAGCAGCTACTGTAACTGCTTACAGTTGAAGTAAGCATTTTCTGTTGTTTTCTTTACATAGTATTGTAGCAGTATTGTAGACATAATAAGGAGTTTATTTCAAACCATGAAAATAAAATCCTTTCAAGAGAAAGACGGAAACACATTAATAATAAATACATCTTCTTTGTGATTTAATTTACCGTCAACGTAGGCGAGATTTGCCACAGTGGGTTACATAAATTGCATTATTTTTATTGATAGCTTTTTTGGAGCGTGTCTCTATAGCCATCTCGTATAAACCGATAAAGTACCGGTACTGCTTTCAATCAAATTTAATAACATTATCTAGAACTAAGCGTATAGCCATAATGTGAATCAAACTTAATTATTTAAATATTCCTTTAACCTTCTATTTTACCGGCGTAGTGATTGTATCTTGTGTCCCGCTACCGCGACCCACAACTTCAAGTGGGTGAAGCCGCGACCCACAACTTTAAGTGGGTGAAGATTACTCACACATATTGAGACCAAACATTTGCAAATATTGATGTTTAGACACACATTTCGTTCCCAATAATATTGATTAAATCAACTTTACTAATAACGCAGACTGAAATGGACTATTATCGTGCCCAGCGCTTAACGGTAATAAATTACAGTCATGTATTTTAAGCCACATATTACATGTATACAAGTTCCCTTTTCTCGTCAGATATCAAATGTATCATTTAACACTAAAAAATGTTATCAAATAGGCTATAGATGTGAATATTTTGTCATGATGCTGTTGAAATTTGGAGTGATTATTTACTGAAGATAATTGGTTCTGAATAATTATCAGTATAGGTATACACGTATACTTTAACCCTTAAGGCGCTGACTTTTTTATCAAAACCTTGGAGGCCAAAGGGTTTGAAATCATCATAAATGTTTTCGTTAGCTCTTTCTGATTCATTTGAATACCTGTGTTATGGGTCTACGGGCATTAGAAATATTTTTACTTTTACAGTGCGAGGATCGACTTTAGACGTCAGAATCTGACGTCTGTAGACGTCAGATTCTGACGACTAAAGTCGATCCCCGCGCTGTGAGGGTTAACCCTTTTCACACAGTTTAGCACGACTATAGTCGTTTTAATATGTTTTTTTTTAGCCGATTTAATCATTGTTATGTGAAGCGAAATTTGTGATGACACATCAAGATTTGCAAATGGTTGGTCTCAATTTATACACATATGGGTAATTTTCACCCACTTGAAGTTGTGGGTCGCGCTAGCGAGACACAACTTCAAGTGGGTGAAAATTTAAATTATTCAGGTCATCGCTTTAAAGGTTAACTTATGTACACTGCCGTGCAAAGCTAATTATGTAGTATCTGCTTACTTTGCAAGTAACCAGATACCTCCTTTTGGCTTTGTAAAGCACTATTTTCTCTTGGGACGCGACAATAATGTCGTCATCGGCAATCGTGCCGCGATATTGTGTTTTCAATTTGCAAATACTAGTAGTGATGTGGAAATCCAATTCACTGATACTCTTTACTGCATGGATTTTCTATGACATCAAAAGGCTCGCGAAGCTTTCTTGCTTTCATCCTGACAAAATGGCCGGATTATACCAACAACCTCGTGGCAGCCCCTACTGCTTGTCCCATCATGTCATCCACGTGTTAGATCCTTGCCTAACGTTGGCTCAACGCTGGCAGAAGTCAGAGAGAGCCTGTCAGTTGGGTGAGATCACAGAGTTCGCCAGCCACGTCCGACCCGTTCAAACACTTTGCCAGTGGCAATATTTGAGCTGGCATCCAGGTAATTTAATCTTTTAGGCCTCGGGGACTGCCAAAATTGCCAACTTCTACCTCGTTCAACGACTAGAGCGAGGCCAGAGAAAAATCAATCTTGTTTTTTCGTATGGTTGTGCAGTTTCAGCACTGGCAGATACCATCCAGTGGAATTAGCCGGGGTTTAATGTATAACACGACGTGATTCATTTGCAGAAATCAGCGTTATTCAGGCGATAAAAGGGAAGTACCTCGTATGGTTCGGTACTTATATCATCACACTGGTCATATCCACCCGAAGTAACCATTATTTCGGCTGCCAGACTTGTCAATTTTTCACAACATAGTTGTCATTTGGCGTTCCTTCTGGGTAAACAGGGGGAGTTAAACTCGGCCCCATGAGGAACAACAGGCCATAACTGAGGACAAATAGCCATTGACTCGGAGTCTCAAGAGGACGATACTGGCGGCTAATTCCGATATTTGCCCAGTGAAAATAAACTAAATTGGCGTCAGTGTTTGGTTTGTTGTGATAAATATGATTTAGGGGATAGCCTGTGTTATGTTGACAGCTACTACAAAGCCAGTGTAAACAGGGATGTGTACTGGAACAACTGACAAAGGTCCCCAGGGGGAAGCCACACTACTACCAGTGGTCTGTCTGTCCACATAGACTAAGTGTATGTGGACAAACCGACCACTGCTAGTGCACCATGTGCATATAGATCAGTTGAGGGCCCAGAGACAAGTAGTTTTGCTATTCCTTTGGAATGATTCAATCCCCGATGCATGTGGTGGCCTCACAGGAGGGCAGCACATTTGTGTTTATTGTGCACAATGGACTCTGTAAGCATTCAATGTCTTCAAGGTATACATTTGTCAAGCTAATCTCTGATGAATTTGAATCAGCCAATTATACACGGTAGCCCTCTTCGCTATGACTGAATGCATATATTCTCATGAAGGTCCTTTCCTAGCAGACGTTGAGCCATGCTTATTTTAATATTGGGCCAACGTTTAAGACAGTGGACCACTATTAAAAAACACTGTTTCAACGTATCGTGTCTGCTGGGTTAGTGTTATGTATGTTTTTCAGCAATGTCATAACTTAATGTTTCACTACGTTGTGAAGCATGTAGATGAGTATTTGCCATGCTCAATAAAATAGAAAAAATGTCGTTTCTAAACTGTTCGTTTAATTATATATTTGTATTAAGATGATTATTTATTATCACATTAGTCAACGTTGCGTGCAAAAGTCTAATAATCGTCCAATGGAGAAAATACACACAGTTAAGGCCTGATATTGTAATACAATTATAGTGTATTAGAATGACATGAAACAGAAATAATGCCGAAATAAAGTTGATAAATTGATAATAATATACACCCACGCAACTTGTTTCAGCCCGTATAACATAAACATGACCTCTACTATTATTAGATTTTGTAACCAATTACCATTGTGCAATACATTTATTGGGTTTTGTTGATCTATTTCTAATCGAACACAACTGCTACGACACAGGAAAAAAATCATTAAGAGAGTAGAGCATGTACTCGTTTAAGATTGCGTGATAGATTTTATGGATTTTGTTTAGCTGAGCTGTTATTTCGATTTGGGACACTTGTGCGTGACTGTTATAGGCACTAGCGTGTTCGTCTCTGGAGATCGATGCTAATCGGCTTTGGGTGTGTCACCAATGCACCATACATGTATGTGTTTCTAAACTGTTCATTTCAAGGTTCTATTATCTTAACTGGATCCAGCCCGCAGAATAATTAACTCGAAAATCTACATTTTATAGAAACACATTAATTGCACTGCACTTTTATCAAATTAATAAAACACATTTGCTGCATTACAAATAAATAATGACACTTCACAGCAAACACAATACTTTGAACCAATGTTGATACAGCGCATCCGACGCTGGCTCAACATTAAACCGTCATTGGTGCAGCACCATGTGTGCGCTAGGATATTGCTAAATTATGCACATTAGCGAGTCGATAGAAGAATAATATCGACATTAAAACGATCTATGTTTCCCCGATCTGGAGCATTTCTTTTCTTGTGTATTCTTGCAAGCCGTTCGTTATATTAGCAGATTAGTGCTCTGTCAGCAAATGTGCCTTGTGTATTAAATGCAGCTTCACTGACTGACTGATATAAATTAATATTAATTTAGCTTTATCATCATAATGTATGCTGATATATGCTTGCTTCGTGTGAAGACAGAACTTTTTTCATGAAGCCATTGTTTTGCGTTTCCCCAACTTCAAATATATAAGTTTATGCCTTTGACATGCAATTATCTTTTCTAGCATTCGGATTTATTTTTCACATGACAGTGAATGTAGTTGTCCAAATTTCCCCTGTTGATTTTGCTCTGTCACCGAGTTGACTCAGCCGTGGCACATCACAGCCACCTGGTGAATGTTAGAGTGGTGATTTTATTGTGTCTGCTTTTCCTGGCAAACATCACGTGGAGTGGAATCTCGTTATGTGTGTGGATAAAAAAGGCAGGTCCAATTGTCATCTGTTTGCTTGTCCTCGTGTGTGTACACAACTAGGGCTCTCGACATGTAACTGTCTATTCATCACATAAAAATAACCACAAATACATACATTTTTTATTAATCTGCGATTTGGTATTTGAAAGATGTATCTGTCACTTTTTAAAAATAACAGATACTTTCATCCCAATGTGACAAAGTAATCTTTTCAATTACATTTACTTTATGTCATCACGGAGGGTGAGGTCGTACTGTGACAGTACTCGTGATATTAAATAACTAATTATTAGTATTTTTCCAATTTATTTGTCAAGCACGTGTCTATGCATAAATTATTATGTATTTATTAATATGTGTTGACTTTAAAATTATATTTATTTATCCGTGGTTGCCAATAATGTCATTCATCTGCCAATCTTCACAGTCTTGTATGGCCGTAACCGAGTAACATCCGACAATGCTGTAGGCTGACAGACACTTTACACATTTCACAATTAATAAAAAATATACTTTTTCACTAAGTTTGGTAAATTTGAAGAATCAAGTGAATAGTACCAGGTGAATATTCCATGTTGTAATGTTGTCATGTTGTACTGTGATGTGTAGAATGCACGTTTCAGTCAGGCAAACACCTCCATCAGCGACTAGTTATTTAACGCTCCGACAAGTTTTCTAATGCGTTGCCGGACACTCGGACAATAATGTGCAATAGATATGACCTGTGTCTTAATACCGGTAAATGTCAGGTCAGCCAGTCCTCATGAATAGCCAAATCGAGCCCTAGGGACCAGAATACCGTTTTTACCATTCATTTTATAGGATTCTTTAGCTTATATGGATTGATAACACCTTTGAGATTACCATTGTTACGCGAATACAATATTTGGAAAACAATCTTTCAAAATTATTTTTAAGCGAAAATGGTTTTGCTAAGCATGCCAAAAAAGGTTCAGTATTTTACAGCAGATTATCTATGTAATCTGCTGTAAAATACCAATTATTGAAAAGAAATTGTTGTGAAATTGCATCTGCATGAAATAATATTGACAAGACAACCATAATCGCTATGTAGCGTGTCACAAAAAACACGTACAATATACTGAATTCGGTAGCAATGTCCTTAACCCTTTCAGTGCGAGGACCGTCATTAGATGTCAGAATCTGACGTCTGTAGACGTCAGATTCTGCTACAGACGTCAGATTCTGACGTATAAAGACGGTCCCCGCACTGAAAGAATTAAAATATTTATAATGACCGTAGACCCATAACATAGGTATTCAAACTAGCCGGAAAGAACAGACTAAGACATTTGTGATAATTTCAAATTAAAAAACCCTTTAGTTTCCATGGTTCAAACAAAAATAATTCAGTGTTGTAGGGGTTGAAGTCTATGGACTGGCTACTGAGATTTTGTTCCGGATTGGAGGCAACGCTTTCCCAGCAAACACAAAACATTTGTATAACATTTGTACAACGTCGTCCCAACGTCTTCGACGTTGGTCCAACATTGTACAAATGTTATACAAATGTCTTGTGTTTGCTGAGTTACCATAGTTTACTGGGCACCAGTTCTCCTGCGTGTAACTCAGGGTGCAGACTTTGATAGAGTAGGGCGAGCCACGGGATCCTTCATCCCACTTGCCAGCTTGTCTCCCCCGGGTACATCTGTGGGTCTGGTAGAGGTGGATGCTGACTCAGGCTGGTGGGGGTGGTATGGCAGGGTGGGCCAGGAGTAGTACCCCCGGGCCACCCAGTATCACCCCCAGGTCCCGGCCCTCCCAGGTGCCTCACCTTCTCCATCTCCGTGTTTACCAAAGCCAGTACTTTACGTTTTATACTGTAGAGAGGGTGCACATGGGTTCAAAAACGAATCAAACGATCGGCGAATCGCCTGTTCTTAGGGTCCGAACATCGAGGATTTCAGCTTATAAATAGTGTAAAAAACGAACCTAAAATTCTTTATCTATTTCTATCTGTATTTATATGAAAAGCGAATAGCGAGGCCAAAAGATGGGTAACAAGTGAACTGGGAACAATCCATAATTTCCAGGACCCATGTGCACCCTCAGTAGACGGGTCTATAAATATATACGCCGGTATTTTAAAACTAGGGTTTTTCAGCATGCATTTTAAATCGATTATTGCGCATGTATGCGATTAGGCAGAGATAGCGCGATCTCTGCTTAAAATAACTGTCAAATATTTCCGTTTGTAAAATAGACGCACCAACAATTACATTCTTGTTTTTTTTGTCCATCTGTGTACAGTGCACAATGTATTTTATCAAGGTTATGGGATTGCCTCGACACCCAGTACTGTGCAGGACTACCCAGCACCCTGCCGTCTGCACTGAAATAGTTTAACCCTTTAACCGCCATGTTATTCAACTGGAATTTTCACCCACTTGAAGTTGTGTCTCGCTGACGCGATCCACAACTTCAAGTGAGTGAAAATTATGAAGATTTCACAAAATGGAGGTAAACTCTTTTCAAATATTACCAATTTATGTCTCATTTAATACCTAAAATGTTTCAAATACTTAATGTGGTGATAAAAATGAAAAAAATCCGAATATACTCGGTATCAGCGGTTAAAGGGTTAAACATGGCCACCGTCGTTTGTGTTATTCATTCTGATTGCTCTTGGTTGTGAGCTCGCTTGGCTTATAGAATGGATGGTTTCATAGAGGAGAGGTGATCGGCGTGGCCACACCTCGGCCTTCCACTCAATCTCTCAGCAGATTGGCCAGCGGTAGTACTCAACCTTCATCAAGTACCCGTATCACTCAACCTCCGCTATTTATAGTCTAATAGGGCTCACCATCCATACTGATTTAATGTCGGCCCACCGTATACCACGCTAGACCAGCATTAAACCAGCATCCGTTAACGGTGTACACCGCTGAAAATCTGGATCAGTGCTGAGCCTACGTCCCTGGTATGCATCCAACATTTGATCAGTGTATTGCACATCTAGTAATGAGTAACTTGATATATTGTTTATTCTAAGTTAAATTATCTAAAATAACCTAGTATCATTTTGAATGAATGCATGGATCATGGCTGCTGAACTTGTTGTGAAACAAGATAAACCAACCATTCTAGTACAATCATGTGATGTATGTGGAAACAGAAGCGTGTCGTATACAGAAACAACAATTTGGTCTATAATTGTCAAAAATGCAAGCGTGGAGTCGACAGAAGATTCAAGTAAATTGAGGGGGAGAGTCAACGCTGAATTGAGCAGCGCTTGAACGGTAGAAGGGGACACAAATCGTCGTTCCATGAATTTAAGAGGAATCTATTGGTGCTAATCATTTCAAAAACAATGCCATAACCTGATAACGGTGGCTTGATCACTACATAGCAGCATTACACATGTTACAGACTTCTTTTAAAATGTAGTATATATTTTAGGAGATAATGATTCTTAAGCAATGACCAGATATCCCGTTTCTTGCAACAGCAATCTAGTGAATATATTATTTATACTCCTTCGTTAAACATTCTAACCTTTACGGTTATGATAAGATAATGACAGACTTCTTTGGATACATTTTAGTAGTTTTTTCTCAAACACACAGACTACTTTTTTATCACGATGCATAATGATGTATGTTCCTTTGCCGCTAAGCAAACTAATTTAAATTTTCACCCACTTGAATTTGTGTCTCGCAACCGTGACCCACAACTTCACGTGGGTGAAAATGACTGATATTTATTTAATTTGAGACATTTGCAAATCTTGTTAAACAAGCATTTCATTCTCAATACCAGTGATTTGATCGGAAAATAAACGCACTTACATCGGCTGTATAAAAAACTTTTCATGCAACGCCATCATGGACATGGAATATAACATTTGAGATACTGTAAACAGCTCATGTCTGACCTGAAACATTACTAAGAGTTGGCCATGCCTGACATATTAACAGGAGTTGATGGGGCGTATGACAATGCTGCAATGCTGGTCACGAGACGTGGTCGTGAGAGAAAATATGATAGATAGGGGAGCCAAAGATATTTGATCAGATTTACACGCATACCTTGGAATTTTTCTCGCGAATCACGTATGTTTCAACTCTGATGTTTCATTGGGGTTTAAGTGAGAATCATGAATATACTTATCTAGATGTACCGAAATGAAAGATTTCATTATGTAATATATATTTCATTTATCTTAAACGCAATTTGCATGAAGAAGGTTGTAAAAGTTAGGCTACTAAGCTCAGGAGTCCGTGTTCAGGTAATCCTGTAGTGGGGCTCGGGTATACTCTATAGTACATGATCGAAAGGTAATACTTGTATGCAAGCTAACACAAGGCTTCGAACATATATGTTGGCACAATTCTGGTTCCGTTGAGCCAATATTTCAATCGTATGCGTAATCTTTAAAACACGTTTGACCAACGTCTTGCGTAGTTTTAGTTGATAAAGTTCAGAAGTGGTAAGTCGTGTTGTACGCTCCAGTGTCGGTAGTAATTCCCGTGTCCCGTATGGAGGCTTAGCAGACCTCTCTTCAGTGGTATTCACAGCGGTCTGAGACTCTCTGGATGATAAGAAATGCCGCTACTCAAACCCAAATTGAATCAAGATCTGACGAGAATATTTTTTTCGCGCCGACCCATTCCGGACGTATCTGAAATAATAAACGATGTAAGGAAAGGTCAGGGTTCATGATGTAACCAGCAGACAATATGTATTGACTGCAACTGCATTTTTGTTTTAACTCTCACAACGCTGCTATATTTTGTGAAAAACCATGGGGACCAAAGATTTAATTTGAAGTCATCATAAATGTCTTAGTTATCATTTTAATACCTATGTTATGAGTCTATTCTCTAAGGCCATTATAAATGTTTAATTCATTCAGTGCGGGGACGTCTATGGACGTCAGATTCTGACATCTAAAGACGGTCCCCGCGCCTGAAAGGGTTACGTTTTCAAATGAGGAAAGGGGAAGTGATTCATATCATGCTTTTTAAGTTTGCATACGTTACCTAATAATCTGTTGTTGTTCATGTTATAAAAAGATGCGCATCTTTTTTAGGATGAATTTGATGTAGACAAATTATATCAGAATCAGACGCTGATCCTCGGGATGTTTTTAACCCTTTAACCGCCAAATTATTCAATCTGAATTTTAACCCACTTGAAGTTGTGTCTCGCTGACGCGATCCACAACTTCAAGTGAGTGAAAATTATTCAGATTTGACAAAATGGAGGTCAATGTATGTAAATCCCATTAATTCACCCTGGTTGTGAAAGAAAAAAGAAGGATTTTATTGCACATACATCATTATAATAAACATTGCTAAAGTACTTACAAAGTTGATGATTGTGATGATCCGACTGCCATGTTTATTATTGCTGGAAAGTATTGACCATTCACTCCCTCGATAACACTTGCTTTTAGTGTTGAAGTGGCCTCCTTTACGCCTAATTGACACAGCAATCCTAGCCGTCTCGACAGTAATGACCATCTACGCAATAACACATATCATCACCTCTCCTCAATTACATCAATCCCTCAGCACGTTTCATTAGATTCGTTCCATACATAGCTGTCTAAAGGCGGCTCTCTCCTCCTATCCTCCAGATCGTTACATGTGAAGCAACTATAACCATGATAACGAAACGGTTGTTGAATACTACATACTAAGCAATTATTAAAGTGTCATTATCATGTACACCGTAACCATGGTAACGTTAATGAAATCTGACTTAGTCTCCACATAGCAATATAAACACCAAATCCGATTGATTGAGCCGAGTTTTATATGCTAAAATATAATATACGGATCACAAAAACATTTTACAAGTTAAAATTGTACAATCTCCTAATAATTAGTTATGCACAATGTTTTAAGCAAATGTAAAACAAACTATATCAATTTCGATAGCATAAATATTTGTCTCTAAATCAAATGTAATGGAAATCAGTGTTCTTTAATATAACTGGATAGTAACACGTGGAATAACAATTAAACATTTGCTTTCTATTTTTATTTAGCTATATACCACACTAGTATATGGGGTGCATTTTCAGGCATAACGTGTTAAAGCATCGCCTCGCCTCCAGGTTATTACGGCTGGTAGATTAGCTGATTTCTCAGCAGATTGTCTTCTCAGTCACGAGGCGACTGTGTAATGTGATGACATATGCGAGGCTTAGTCTTTCTGTCTGGCTGGTCGTCTGTTATGGCGTGTGAGACTCTTCAGGCCGTCATGCACTGCAGGCGATTCCTGCAAGAAGCCACTATCAGAGACTGAAAACCCTGGCAATCACTGACTAGACGCTGACGAAATTACACAAACAATCCATTATGAACTAGGCAATATATTTTCAGACAAGTATTACTGAATGCAAAATATTATATTTTGCATTCAGTAATACTTGTCTGAAAATATATATACCGTCATTTTAAAACATGATTAATCAACAATACACTATCGTGAATAATACTTTTGAATATTCATTTACAAGTTGTTTTCTTTCTTTTTTTGTCATTTTATTTGAGTGTATTTCATTCTGCTTCAATTGTATAGAATTCACGAACGAATGGCTCAATTATTGAGAAAATAAACTTTTTCCACAAGAGATACATAGATGTGCCGCTCTTGTAGAAATAATAAATGTTAGTGATGATAGTACCAGATATAATCATGATAATCATGATAATGCTGTTTATTATTATCGGTTTATAAACACATCATATGTACATGTTACACTATATTCTATCTTCTATGCGTTATAGTTGCAGGGACGACGTGTACTTATAAGCGCATGCACATCTCAATAATTTATTTAGATTGTTTTTTTTAGATTTCGCAGAAATGTTCAAATGCGAGCGGAAGCATAAAATAAGACTAACAATTCCGCTTATTAAATTAGTGATAAACGTATTTTGTCTCATACATGTGCACAGGACACATTCTAATTCAATGTTTATAATAGATCAGCATTGTGATGAACGGAGTAATCAAATGAAATAATAGGACAGTGTCCTTAGACACTGCATTTTTAATTATTGATCAAACAAATCCTAACCAAAACCGAAGTAAAAATACACGACAGAGATAAATAGGGTATTTTTCAAATTACAAATCCGGCGGAATTAATCTTACTCCGCCGGAAAACCCTCACCGGGGTTTGTCACCATTCTGATGAATTAGCATGGCTCCAGGAGCTTGGAGTATGACATCGTTGATTCAACGTGGGCGCAATGCTGAGCGTCATTCTTGTTCACAACGCTGTTCGAATGATTGGCCAACACCATAAATGTTCGCCCAGCATTAGACCAGCATTAGACCAACGCTAGGAGATGTGTCATGACGTCACCAGTGACATTTCTGTGTTCCATTGTGATAATCTTCTTGAGTATTCGCCTTGCAATCAGCGTGATTTGCAGCGTGTTTTATGGGTTTTCTTTGTCACAGTTTATCTTGTAATCGAGAGAGGCCAGCAGGCAGCATGTACAGAGGAGATAAACCGTTGATTAGTTTCAGCCTTTCACCGGTAAAATGGGAAGAGGGCAAAAACAAAGAAAATACTCATCTATTAGAGACTTTCTTCGTATTCAGTTTTCTCTCAGTTTTCTTTGTATGAACATTATATTTATATATAGGCCTATCTCTTTACTTGCACCTGATGCATACTTTACTGAAACCGAGAAACGCATCCTGATTGACCCTGTCTGACTAGAACATATACATTGCCTATTTTTTATCAACGTCATTGATTCTTTTTGACACGGATACGTTGAACCAACAAAAAAAAGCCGATTTTGTGTTTCGTGGGTGTGTGTGCCTCTTGCCGTGTTTTATTTTCGCAATAGAATGCTGTGGATAATTGCCTTCGGAGAGAAATAAACGATAATGGTGAAAAACCTGCGTACATTTTTGTTATTGTTTCCGCCACATTTTAATTGCACGTGACTGAATATTGACAGAGCTGTAATTGGCTGTAGATTCAGAGGTTTTATTCCCTGGATTTATTGACTTGATTAAGATATTCATAAAGTATTTTTAAAGCGCTTCACTTTATATTTTTCTTCGAGTACTTTCAATTATAAAATAACAATTAATAGTGTTACCATTGGTAATTCAATTCACGCAATAGATGCACATCACGTCATGTTGTGGAAAAAAAGTGCGCTTGTTTAAATAATTTTATCTTAAATTGATTTTTTGAATGTATTTTCTGGGTGTTCAACCTCTACAAATCTGGCACAATATTACGTTAACATTGGGTTACATTCAGTTTGTAAATAGAATATACAAAATGTATTTTATTGATAATGTATACTATTCAACATAACCATGATAACTATGGTATTTTATAAGGAGTTTGGGGTATTTAATATTTATATCGAGTTGATCTTCGCGTGACAGAGTAAACCCCTTCCTCACATCCAGTAACACCAACAAGGTGGTGATAGCGTGTACACAATATTAAATGAGGAGTGCCCCATCTTGTGGCGATTTTGATTTATTTGTCACAAATTTATTCATACTATATAAGGGGTGATATGTCACCTTTAAATTATTTTATCTTAAATCATCATCACCACTACAACCTACTGATGACAATGACAACAGTGTGCGCCCAGTATGACAATAACATTTTTCATGACGTTTTTTTTGTACTGATAAAACATACATTTAGCATGAAGGATATTACATGTATTTTGTGTGACAAATATATATTTTTAGCATTCTGGACTGGTACAAAGTAATCTAGTAGGACCTGTATCTGTATGATTTTTAAACAAATTTCACTGCTAAGATCCGTTACTTACTTACCTTGTTTTTTTCTTTGAAGGGGTCAACACTGTCTGAGAAAAATCGATTTTTGTGATATTCACAATGTCCCGCGAAGATTTAGAACATGTCAATTGGCCTAGTTTAGCTGTGTTGAGCCTTCCCGTCTGAAATGTGTGGCCCGATAGGAAAACTGACATTTACCGATGACGTTGTAATTAACCTCGCAACGTCTTTGACGATGTGATACATCTGAGACCTTGCATACTTTCCCTAATATGAGCTAAGAACTTTTTGTCATAAATTACGGCTAGTAAATGATAAAAAAAAAAATTTAGAAGGAAATTATAAAATTGGTGTCTCATTTTTTTTTCTTGTAAAATATGACATGTCCATTATACAGCGGGTCAATCTAAAAGACAACAATCTAATGACCATTACATTTTGTCATAATCGTTTTTTTTGGAAACCTAATTACGTTGCCGACGGATGTTGCCCTCACTCATTCAAACACCCAAAAATATATAACAGAGTTGAAACAAAAGAATGCCATTTGCCTGAATATGGCCCTTTAACCCTTTAAGCCCCCACGATGCATTATAGCATCATTTTGCATCCCTGAAAAAATACTTAGTTTTCCTACAACTAAGGGTTTTAGAACGAAAATTTCCATGAAACTGGTTTACCAATACATGGTGATTTTCTTGCGGCAGCAATTCGCGGCTTGTAGTGGATGAAGATGAGAATGGTAAACTCAGGCTTGAAAGGGTTAATATTCCACCAGGATAATATACCTGTTTTCCACGCCACATGTATAATAATAGGTTATATTGTGTTGCAGGAGGAGAGGACCGGTTCCAGGTGGATCCAGAGACAGGTGTGGTGAGGACGCGTGGTAACCAGCCCTTCAGGATGGGCAAGGAGTATGAGATAGGTGTGTCCGCTCAGGACATGAGGGCTCAGCTAGTACAGAAGTCTCCTACCCACTCACTCAAGATCATGGTGGGCAGCAGAGACCCGCAGTTCTTTGAAAACCAGTACGTCGCCAGCGTGAAGGAAACCGCCGCAGAACAAGACAAGTATGTATAATATAGCATAGTGAGGCCTATGCAATAACCCTTAAAGCGATGGAATATGTGGGTATTGTATAAACCATAAAGACTACAAGTTTTTTTCAACTTGAAGTCATCATAAATGTCTTAGTTAACTCTTAGAACACTGATGTCGACTACAGTAGACATTCTTTGTTTTTATTAGCACCTGTACAACCAGTTGTTGAAAGTAAAATATGCTTTCAATCTTAAAACACTGATAAATGTTGAGACTTAAATTTCACAAATAACACAAATTTTCAGTCTCTTGAAGTTGTGGATCGCGATAGCGAGACACAACTTCAAGTGACTGAAAATTTCAATTGAATAAGTCAGTGTTCTAAGGGCTAAGGCCCTGTCACACTACAACGTTATTGTCCAACGCCTTAACCATGTTAACTGCGTTCGTGAAATTTTTTGGGGTAGAGCGTTGAAGAACGTTTAAAAAGTTGCAAAAATCTTCTCACCAGCTGGCATGATTGCGTCCATGTACAGCCCTTCCACCGTTCCCGGCGTCCTTCTACCGTTCATGTGGCGCACAGTCAACGTTTTTACTGCGTCCTACAATGTTCTCCTGCCTATTTGTTTTCCGTTTATTTTTGAGTTGTTAAAAGCATTGTGAGATTTAAACATGTTAAACAAAAAGGAATTATAGAACGGCTATTATTTGCGAGGTATATCATACTTTATTTATATGTAATTTGTTTTCAGGGTGATTGACGTGCGGGCGTTCTCTCATCAGAATTTCCCCATCACCTACGAGCTGTTAACAGAGTCCGGCGGCAAAAGTAACGAGTTTGCGATCAACCAGGAGTCGGGGACTGTGGACTTAATGAGACGACTTAACTACGAGAAGGATCCTCATAGATACTACCTGAAAGTGAAGGCTATAGAGAACGGGCGACCTGCACGAACATCTACTGTCAATGTAAGTATTATATACACAGCGCAAAGACAAACAGCAGTAACTGCTTACTTTAAAAGTAAGCATTTACTGCTGTTTGTCTTTGCACATGTTGCTGGGCAGTGTTGTTGCAATGATTTAAATATGAGTATAATTATATGCGACGAACGAAACATAAATTCGTTGACGTCTTTGAGATTGTAGTATCGTATTTTAGCCCTTTCTAATCTGTCGGCTCGCATCGCGTGAAAGTGTCGTGCAGTGTTTTTTTTTAAATTTTGGTCTTGAACATATGTACCTCGAGATGTATTAGTAGTACTAGTCTAGTACATTGCAAATATGAATTTTAAATAAAAATACTGCACCCTTTTGTTACCTTTTGAGCATTTCAAAAGATAACCGTAATGATTCTCAACGACGTTAATTCATTGTGAAGTCTCAAAAATGCAGAAAACTAGCTGAGCCAGGTTTATGGGATGCGAAAGGAAAGTCTGAAGCGACGGGAAGGCGCAGTTGAAACGTGACTTCTGGCCCAGTGCTGGGGTAACGTCAGGCCAACGTCGTGAGACGTTGGCCCGTCGTTACCCCAGCACTGGGTTAGTTCTAGTGGTAAAGGAGGGAGTGAGTAGCAGATTGTGTGTTATCTTTCCAGCTGATTGTCAACCTGATCGACATGAATGACAATGCCCCCATCTTCCCGCTGTCCCAGTACATCGTGCAAAGAATCACAGAGACCGTGCACATTGGCACCGATATCATTCAAGGTACGTTACACTCTCAATTCTTCAAGGGTTTCACCGCGCGGGCCGCCTCAGCCAGCGCTGGGCCAGCGTTATATCAATGTTTTCCGTGCTGGATAACGTCTACGTGATTATCGTAGAATGACGTAGAGTAATTCGTGGAAATGTGGCGGAAGAGATCTATTATGTGTTATTTTACTGCCTGATACATTTGATATGTCATCATTCAATCATACTGATGGCTGATGTTGTAGAATATGTAAACGCTAAACCAACCAAATGGGAGATGCTGATTGGCTTAATGCTGTGCCAGCGTCGCAGATGTTGGGCCAACATTAGGTCGTTTCTTCTGAGAACATCAGAAATGTTTTGTGTTCTGCTATATGTTATCACTGTACCCTCCCCCCCCCCCCCCGAAAAAGATATCAAGGTTAAAATTGAAGTAATTGTAATTGAAGTGTCGAATGTAAATAACATAATAATATTTTTTAACGACACAATAACCTAGGTCTACTACACCAGAAGCAGTGGTTCTGTCTTCTAAGTTCGGGTGCTGCTTTTTGACGATATTACAACATATTTATTGGATAATTGGCATCTGGGTAGATTAACATGATCTGTGTATTTTATTTCAGTGACTGCCACGGACTTGGATTCAGTGACCAATTCTCAGTTGACATACAGTGTGAATGATGCCAATTTCACAGTGCAAACCCTCAATAACATCGGCTATATCAAAACAGCAAAGTAAGATTCTAGTACAAAAGATTCTGTGAATGTAAAGTTTATTATGATAATACAATTTTACTGCATAATTTTGCTATTCAAGTGTGTTTAAAAATAGTATACATTATTACTTTCATTTATAATATTATACTTCGGTATAATATAAACTTAAGGTGAGCGGTGAGATGAATGTGATTGGGAGTAATTAGCTGTGTGCACAGATATTTTTCGTCACTTAACTCTTACAGCGCTGGGATCGACTTTAGTCGACAGAATCTGACGTCTGTAGACGTCAGATTCTGACGACTAAAGTCGATCCCCGCACTAAAAGAGTAAACATATTTCTAATGGCATCAGACCCATAACATAGGTATCCAAATAAATCAGGAAGAGATAACGAAGACATTTATGATGATTTCAAATGGAAAAAATCCCTTGGGTTGCGATGTTTTTTACAACCCTTTAAGGGTTAAATTTGAAAATTACCGTACATGTCATGTCTAGTCGCTTGAAGTTGTGGATCACGGGTAAAGATTAATTTTATAGCTCAGAGCTATAGGGGGCTAAATGTTCTAGAATTCTGGCATTGTATCGGTTTTGATCAATTGATGAATATGACAATAAAACCGAAACATATGAAAATAATGACTTTATATAATGACTTTATTGCATGTTGTTGAGATAGCACTATGGTATACTAATTAATACACATTTTGAGCGCTGATCGCGACAATATGGGTGTCAATCATTTTATCAGCATACCAAACAATACTTTTGAGGAGTAAATTTGTATTTAATCCAATCAGTTAGAATTACAAATATTTTTTTTCTCCAATTGGATCAAGAGGGTGACATTTTGAGCTCAATATGTTGACATTCAATTAACCCTTTTACCACCTCCTATATAAGCTGAATGCTACAGCATATATCATGCAAAATTGCTCTTTGGTGGTGAAAAAATCTAAGAGACTATTACTCTAAACGTTACCGTTTGATATTACAGGAGATTAGACTATGACAGATCTGTGGACCACACTTATAACTTCACAGTGATCGCCAAGGATAACGGGGAAATACCCAGAAGCGGGTCAGCCATGGTCAGAGTGACGGTCACAAACATAAACGACGAGAAGCCCGTTTTCACACAGCCCATAGAACACGTCCAAGTGAGCGAGGACGCGGAGACTAACACTGTGGTCCACGTGGTGCAGGCATTCGATCCCGACGGTGACCATGTCACTTATAGCTTTGAAGGTAAGGAGCCAAAAGGAGGCGGTTGTTATCCTTTGCAAGCCAGTGTCAGTGATGGATATAATTATGCAGAATCTTTTTTATTTCAAATACAATTAATTCAATATAAAGAATACATAAAAACATATGTCCCTTTATATGTCGCTTGTACAAGCTCGTTAGAGCTAATGTTATATGGTTTTACTATGTGCGACTTAAAATAAAACTTATTTATCTATCTATCTATGAAGGTCAGGACGCTTGGAGTTCCACTTCAACGTGTGTAGTTTATAAGATTTTGCGGTAGAAACATTTAGCAGTGAATGAAAAATAATTAAAATTTTATTTTTGAATTTATTTTTCACAACAAAACGTTTAAAGAGATATGCAGATCTGAGATAATTCACGAATAATTATTAAATTATTCTGGTCTAATTGTTTAGTGTTGAATTTTTTCTCATACATTTGAAGCTTGCAGCTCTTTGACGATGTACTATGTTTGTTTACCACATTATGTTTTCTGATGACATTTAGATGGACGTACCAATGAGGGACCATTCAGTATTTCACGAGAGACAGGGATCATAACACTAGTAGCCGCCCTGGACAAGCAACGCGGCTCCTACACACTGAACGTGACGGCTACTGACGACGGAAGCTGCTGCGGGGGTACATCCCGGAGGACGGCCAAAGGCCTGGTCAGGGTGATGGTGAAGGACATTAACAACAACGCTCCACGTTTCCCAGACTGCGGGGTATATAACCCGGTGGTACTGGAGAACATGAACCTGGGTACGTCCGTGAAGAGAGTATCTGCTGAGGATCTGGACACGGGAGATAACGGCAATGTGACGTACTCTCTGGTGAAGTCTAACGATCAGAGCAGCGACAGGTTCACTATAGACGCCATCACGGGCATACTGCGCACGGCTGAGGTGTTTGACAGGGAGCTGAAGACAGGGGTGACGGACTACGGTGTGACCGTCAGGGCCATAGATCAGGGAAGACCCAGCCTGGCCGGATTCTGCTCGTTCAGGGTGAAGATCGGCGACGTGAACGACAACCCTCCCGTGTTTGATCTGCCGGACTACGAGACGAGCCTAGAGGAGAACAGCGCGATAGGGAAGCGTGTGATCCAGGTGTACGCCACGGACCGAGATACGGGGGATAACGGCAGGGTGGAGTACTACATGCGTAGGGATCCGTCTGGATTCTTCAGGGTACACGCCAACACGGGCTGGATCACTGTCTACAGACCGATGAGCGGGGTCAGTGTGCAAATAACACAAGCATTATCTCATTTTAAATCACTATATCACTATATATATCGAGCCATGGCAGTCAGAGTGTCACCCCAGTAAACATAAAACATCTGTATGACATTTCTACAACGTTTGACCAACGTCGAAGACGTTGGGCCGACATTGTACAAATGTTATTCAAATGTTTTGTGTTTGTTGGGACTCACTCAACACTATGGTCGCTAGTGGTCGATATTTGTTTATTTTTATCCCATGTTTATAAATACATACTTCACTTTGTATATTTTTGTTATCTAACAGTGTTCAAGAAATCTTAGATTATACATTGAAACTGCAGGTCCAATATGTTTATTTTAAAAGTATTTGAATTGGTATTCTCAGTAGCAAAGTCAATTATGGGGGTGGAATATTCTAGTAGCCTACAATACATTGGAAAGTTGAAATGATGTGTCGAATTATCCATCATATTGATGGTGAAAGTTATTCTTTTGACCAACAACGCCAAATCGCTTAGCCATTACATTGATAAATCTTTAAAATTTCAAAATAAACATACATCAATTTTAGTTGATGAATATATTTTCAACGATTTGTATTCTATGGTTAAAGATGGTTTATGTTACCCAAGGGCCGTGTACTTGTTTATATTTTTAACATGCTTACTGACAATCACTATTATTTTTTGTAGAAAAAGAACGTGACACTAGAGATCGAGGCCCGTGACACGGGCATCCAGCCGCGGCAGAACACTGTGCGTGTGAGTATTAAAATCACCCAGACCATGAACGCCTACCCGCAGTGGGTGGAGGACTACACCAGTACCCCGATCCGTATAGCAGAGAGTATGCCTCCAGACACCCGCATCAAGTACCTGAGAGCAGTCAGCTCTATAGATGACCAGACTGTTAACTATGTGATCCAGCCTGGAGAAACCCCAGAGCAGAACAACCCCAGAGCCTTCCATTCCCGCCTCAATGAGAATACTAACGAGATGGAACTGCTGACGTATGCTTCATTGGATTATGAGAAACTCAAGAGGTACACGCTGACCATCAAGGCCTCGGTAAGTGTACACAGCGCACTATGTAATGGTGTAATTATGTACACCAGGTGATGATTATATTGTTGACTTTAAACCGAGATGTAGACTGGCGAACCTACCAAGCAAACACAAAACATTTGTATAACATTTATACAATGTTGGACCAACGTCAAAGACGTTGGGCCGGCGTTGTATAAATGTTATACAATTGTTTTGTGTTTGCTGGGTAGGTAATCTACGGTATGAAAAAAATATTTGTTAAAATACCAAAGGCGACATCGTACTTCTGAAATCACTTGTTAAAATAACTGATGAATAATAAAAGTTATTTATTCACAACTAATCACACTAGAATCATACAGTGAAAATCAAATAAACGAACAACTAACTTTTAACATGTAATGCAAAAACTTTGCACGCATTGTATAAATCATAATTAATGCAATTATTGCATTGAATGTGATATATACAATTATGGGTGATTATCAAATCGGATGTAAACTGTGATCGTCACTGTAAGGTTTAATACGAAGGAGCCTATTTTATTAAACAATAAAATTTTACAAACATTTTTTATCAAACAAACTGAATCTGTTTTTGTGTTTTCAGAATCGCGCCGCCATCTCGCTGCACAATGATACCCGTGTGACCATTGAGATCACAGACGTGAACGACGAGATTCCAGAGTTTGTGGGCCTGGACGAGAACGGACGTTACATAGGGAGCGTGGCGGAGAACCTGAGATCAGGAGCCCCTGTCATCGCAGTCACCGCCGTGGACCGTGACACCACACCCGAGTATAAATCGGTGAGATGGCTGCACGTAATCACCCAGCAAACACGGGGTATTTACCCAATGCTGCTTCAATGCTGGGCCACTGTCGAAGACGGTGGACCAACATTGAAACAGCATTGGGTGAATGCCCCGCACAAAACAAACACGGGTATTCACCCAATTCTGTTTCAATGTTGGGCCAAGGTCGGCCAACATTGGAACAGCAATGGGTGAATGCCCCGTGTTTGCTGGGCAGTTTCAAATCAAATGTAATGCCACAGAAAATGCTCAATGACCTGCTAATCACGACCAAAGTCGTTTTTAATTCATTTTATTAGCTGATTGAACCACTATTATTGGGAAGAAAATGACTGTTTAAACATCAAGATTTGTAAATGTTTGGTCTCAAATTAAACAAATATCAGTAATTTTCAACCACTTGAGGTTGTGGATCGCGTTAGCAAGACACAACCTCAACTGGTTTATAATTTAAATAAAATTAACTTAGCAGGATAAGGGTTAATTAAATAGCATCATATGTTATACGTCACATAGGCTACATGTAAGATTGGTTCTAAACAATGTGTTAGCATACATTAGTCAAATCCTTAGAAGTACCTGATCTAAGTGTAATCTTATATACACATTAATTTATGTTATTGTAACTTTCCTGTTTCACAGATCACATACAGTATCAAGCCGACGGGCACGGATTATGACAAGTTCAGAATAGATCCGTACAAAGGTCAGATAGAGACGACCACCAAGTTTGACAGGGAGCTGCAGAGCGAGTACTACATAACCGTGGAGGCCCGTGACGGGGCGCGCTCATCTAGACCTAATCATAAACCCACCGGCACTCCTAACAGAGGTAAACAAACCCGATTCTGATTGCCTGCGATACTAGACATCGTCTAACAGATCCGCATGTATACGTTTTCAATATAATGACCCTGAAATTCATAGAATATGTTGTGATTTATAATCAAATAATTAATTCGACTTGGGAGGTGTTTAACCCTTTCAAGCCTGAATTTACCATTGCCATCTTCATCCACTACAAGCCGCGAATTGCTACCGCAATTCTCGACTTGTAGTGGATGAAGATAATTTGATGTGGTTTAAAAATTAAAGAAAATCGCCATGTATTGGTAAATCAGTTTCATGGAAATTTTCGTTCTAAAACCCCTAGTTGTAGGAAAATTAATTGTGTTTTCAGGGATGTAAAATGATGCTTTAATGCATCGTCAGGGCTTAAAGGGTTAAGTGCGGGCAACGCTGTCAAGCACTTTCAAATTGCGTTGTCACAACAAAACACATAGCCTAAAATGTATCTAGTAAGCAGGTGCAGATCAGAAATAAAGCATATGTATTGTAAATTATGAAAGTTTAATTTGTAAGCGTAGTGGCTTTATATTATTTATTCATTTTAAGCTGGCAATTGCGTCAGCTTCGAATTGATGATGACCCAGCAAACACGCTACGTTCACCTGATGTGGTTTTGATGTTGAGCTAGCGTGGTAGAAGGTGTGCCATTATCAATACAACATCGGATCAACGTCTGGTGTTGGATGAGGAATATCAATAACTAGTAACACAGTTAATGTCAGATGGTCATGTGAAGCGTGGCGCTTTGCATTAGCCGCTGCTAGATTTGTATAACATTCGCACAACATCGGTCCAACGTCTTCGACGTTGGTCCAACATTGTACAAATGTGATACAAATGTTTTGTGTTTACTGTAGTCCAGGAATTGTAGGTTTTGAAATGGAAAAAAATAATATAAAGCTGAAAATTTCAGGTAGTGTTCATTATGTCCTCCTTTATTACCTGTAAAAAGTCCCAAAGTTTCCCATGAGCGGAACATCCTTTTTTTTAACAAAATTCAAAATGGCCGCCAAGCGCCATGTTGAAGTTGTAATTCATGAACTATTTGACATATATTTTAATGTAATACCTCATTTCCACATGATTTTTAATGCTGAATTCATTTCTGAAGCTATTAGTAACTTTTCGGGTTTTGTCAAAGAATAAATCCAAGATGGCTGCCATTCGATGTTTAATTGGGAGCAAGTCTATTGTCATTAGTATTTGAGATAGATATAAGCTTTTAAATCTATGGACGACCAGTATGTCCTCCTTTAATACCTGTAAAAAGTCCCAAGGTTTTTCCAGGAGCGGAATATATTTTTTTCGACAAAATTCAAAATGGCCGCCAAGCGCTATGTTGAAGTTGTAATTCCTGAACTATTAGACATATTTTTTAATGTAATACTTCATTTCCACATGATTTTTAATGCTGAATTCATTTCTGAAGTTATTAGTAACTTTTAAGGTTTCGCTAAAGAAAAAATCCAAGATGGCCACCATTTTAAGTTTCATTGGGAGCAGTTGTCATTCGTATTAGAGATACGTATAAGCTTTTAAATCTATAAATTACCCGTAATTAATGACCAGTAACAAATAACTCTATATCCGAAAGAAATATGCAGTACACATTTTAGTGTATTTAATTCATAATAGATGATAGCCAAAACATCATATTCAATCAATCAAACAACGTTAGTCTGAGAGAGTTGTGCCATTTTTTCCTAATCATCATTGATTTCATTAATTCGAGATGACTTACTATACCCAGTTCCCATTCAGCTTGTGTACCTCGCAGACCTGCTGCATCGTAACATGCAACCACCTTTGGCAACCACACCTAATCATTTTAATTAATTTAGGAGGTGCTGCATCAAGCTCCGTGAAAACTGGTTACAGGTTTTTATTTTAAAATTGACATCCCCATTCTGTTGGTGGTAATCTGTTGCCATGGAATATTTTTTTCTTGTACATTTAGATATGTCAGTGATAAATGTTATTTACTACTGCTTCAGCTGGGGTCCGTAGCAAATGTCTTAAGCAAGGGCTCACACTCGAGTCCACAGGGTCATAGGCAAGGTCTCACATACAAAGCTGCATTGTCCTAGGCAAAGACTCACACCCGAGCCTAGCATACATGTCCTAGACAAAGTCTCACAACCGAGCCCCCAGTGACTAGGCAAGGACTCACACACGCACATGTATGGTCCATGGACAAGGAATCACACCCGAGCCCGTAGTGTACTAAGCAAGAACTCACACTCGAGTCCACAATGTCCTGGGCAAGGTATCACACCTGACCATACAGATCCTAGACAAGGATTCACATCCGAGCCTAGAGGTCATAGGCAAGGATTATCCCAGGCGCGCATGGTATTAGGCAAGGACTCACACCCGAGCCCGCAGCGTCCTAGGCAAGGTCTCGAACCCGAGCCTACAAGTCATAGGCAAGGGTTTACCATGAGCCCGCATGATATTAGGCTAGGACTCACAACCAAGCCGGTGGGTCCTAGGCAAGGTCATACACTGGAGCCTGCAGGGTCCTAGGCAAGCACTCACACCTAGGCTCTTATGGTCCTAGGCAAGATCTCACACTTCACATGCGGGCATAAGGGTCAAATGCAAGGTATCACACCAGAGCCTGCAGAATCCTAGGGAAGGTCCCATACCCTATTTATCATGTTTATATATAGTTGATGCAACATTAATAGGAACCCGAATAAGTTTGTTTGTGTTTAAAATAACGAGGCCCATTCGATCCTGCTGTGGCTCGAAGCTCAGAGGAGCTACTGAGTTCAAATCCTGGTCGGGTCGGATGTTAGTCATCCAGGTTGTGCCTATACAGTGCTCCAAACTGTTCAAAGGCATGGAGTGTGCAGTTCATCGATGTTGTGCCTATACAGTGTTCCAAACTGTTCAAAGGCATGGAGTGTGAAGTGATGTCTATGGCACTGTGCATTATGAAGAACCCTTATTTATTAAGTTATTCGATAAAAGTATAGGCATTAAGTCCCTTTCTTCTTTCGCGATATTGCCATGATTGTGCAGAAAGCAACGTAATGCAATATTCACTTGAAATAACGACACGTGCATAGATGACAGATATTTGTAGTGTGGTTCAGCTGGGTAGGTATATATGCTAAAACCTCATTGGGGCATATAAATATCAATATCAATTTATCAATGGTGATAACGGCACCAAAATTGATCTGTGTATGCACCTGAGGGTACTGTGAGAACAGCATTTTAGCCAAACCTTAAATCAAAATGATCGTGATTTTTTAATATGACCACCATAATATGTAATAATAGGCCTACCTGAATTATTTTATTGACGTTACTCATACGATTATTTAGTTTGTATTTGATATTGTTATGTTTTAACATGTTTTACCATGTTTACCATTTCTAAATTGCTACATTTTTGTTTCTATATTTTGACAAACAAATCAACAAACCTGTCAAACAAAAAAATAACCACAACAAAAAATAATATTGATTATTATATTATAAAAGTTATTTCAGTGCATCTAAAGACATATGGCAGTTCTTCGTTAGATAAGCCTGACTGTGTTTATGCATTATAACATAGTATTTTTCTTCATACAAAAAAATACAATGCCCGCTTTTTTTTAAGATGCCTGCTATTAAACTGACCCGTTCAACAGATGCTTGTCAGTCACCACACTGAACACATGTCCGCAAAAATGCATTCCAATTTCTTGCTTCCGATCTCAATCTGGGTTTTTTCAAATCCTTTTTCATATCTGATTGAGACATGCACAATGGCACAACGCACTGTTGTCACCGTAATAATTTTATGCATCTTAATTTATCATTATTATTATCAAATGAAAAGCTGGAGCAAACCAGAGGACAATTTACTGGACTAAACCACATAGCATAACCACCCTTGATATCAGAAATACTTTTTACTGCCACTATGATTCCAAATAAAAAAAATTGTAGACAAAAAATGACAGAATCTCTGCAATTGTTCTTCCTCCTCAATGGCGGCCATTTTGAACTGTGGAATGACATAAGCTTTACAATGTTATAATAGGACCAAAATTAAGTTTCTCGTGAAAAATTATGCAGAAAAAAAGATATTACAAAGAAATATATTTTGATTTCTTCATAAGTAACAATTTCAGTATTGTATCAGGCGGCCATTTTGGATTTTTGCAAAGAAAACACAAATGAGGCTTTAAAACTTAAAAAAAAAGACCTGAAATGAGTTCCCCGTAAAAAATCAACTGAAAAAGAGGTATTACAAAGGAATATATGTTAACTTCTTCGTATATTACAATTTTTGAATGGCCTCTGGCGGCCATTTTGGATTTTCGCGGAAAAAAACGTGTTCCGCTCCTGGGAAACTTTGGGACTTTTTACAGGTCATTAAGGATGACCATCTAAACAACTCCTGAAATTTTCAGCTTTATATTATTTTTTTCCATCTTTACCCCTGAAAATGACTAAAATTCCTGGACTACTGGGATGTTTCTTCCCTCCGTTGTTTCGATGTAGTGCCTTGGGTAAGACACTTTATCCTCATGTGCTTCACTTCATTCAGGTGTAAATACGTACCCTGTAGCCCTGTAGGACAGAGAAAGATAGCAATGTGTACGATACGTTATTAGCACAAAAATGGTTGTAGGGCTGTATGCTCACCCGGATATGAAATCACACACACATGAACAGGTGGTAAAAGTGAAGCGGGATTCAAGAGTCTCACAGCCTCGATATCAGACTATGATTTGTCCATTTACCTTCTGCAGTAGTACATCTAAATATTAGAATGATTTTTTGAAATGACACATTTTTTTGTTGGCCAATTTCCCTTATGTTTACTTGCTGTTTACAGAGGAGGCAGAGGTACAGATTAGGATCACGGATAAGAACGATAACGCCCCTTTCTTTATACACCGTGTGTACAAGGCATCTGTGCCTGAGAACACAGATCCAGGCACCGAGGTGATCACAGTAACAGCTCATGATGAGGATGAAGGTAAGGTGACCTCAAACGACTGACATATATAGTACACTTATTCAGCTCTACTGGACTATGTAATCCATCGAGTATATGTTTGTATTCGTACAAATAACAGAAACTATATTTAATTATTAGGAATTAGATAATTATTGTAAATGATTCATTTTTTGCATTTAAGTGTTTTATTAACATACATTTTTTCCTGCGTTCGATAAAACGCAATACGTTAGTTTAATGACATAATTAACAGGCACATTATGTTAGCTAAGGCATATAATTATATTTATGTTAATATAATTTAATATTATAGAATTATGTTCATAATAATATTATATGCTATTATATCTGGAAAATATTATCACCTGGTATTTTGACTTATCTGTGTATCATTATGCATAATAAGTTCTTGTCTGTGAAATATGTACTACTTGTCTGATCCCATTTCACTTGCTGGTATTTCTTTACAGAAAACCAGTTAACCTATTCGATTACTGGAGGAAATATCGGAAATGCTTTTGAGGTATCAGCATCAACTGGTGTCATTAGAGTTCGTGGAAATTTGGATTATGAAGAAGGACCTAGGGTATGTTATCCATCAGTGAGCTTCCTACTTGACAATCAAATTGAATGATATTATAACGCCTAGTGATATTTCGTGAGGATGCAGATATCTGGATTGCATACCCAGTAACTGTATATATTGGTCACTATGTTATAACCATGCTACATCTCTATTGATTTAAATAAGATTCACCACGTTTAGAGCCTTAAGCTCATTTAATATCGTAAATCAGAGAAACAAGTGAAAATAAGTGAAAATACCATACACAAATTTTATGAAGTAACACTAGAAAGGAATCCTAAAATAAAATCGGTAAGATGTTATCTTGGACGTTATCATGGTTATCCGGTAAAGCTATGGGTCACACGACAGTTAATTTACCGTCTCATTGTAGTCCAGTAGACACGGACATTGACACAACGTTTTACTAATGTTTACCCGACATTACGACGGTGTTGGTGAAGCGTTGGTTTAGAGAGTATCCTTAGTGGCGGGAACGGCACCTGGCAACCCAATGATCAGCTTCTAAGAGTCTCACGTTTCCCTTTTAATTAAGACAACCCAGGATTGTTAATATTATAGGATCTACTTGTTTTTGTGAAATACCCCATAACAGACAACGAGGAAAAAAGAGATGAATGGCCGGTGGTGAGCGGAATGGCACATCATCTTCCAGTGACCTCCCTCTGAGACGCTCACCTCACAGGCATTATGACGTCGACCAGCTCCAAACTGCCTGATGAATTATTTATGTTGTCTTTTTTTCACTGGAATAAAAAACAATGTTCGGTGACCATGTTGTTTTATGTTGCACCACAGTCAGAGTCTATGCCCAACTTAGTGGCAACGTGTTAGCCGGCAAGTCTCAAACTGTCACCACATTACATTGGTTTTGTTGTTTTCCCACAGGAATACAGACTGGTCTATCGGGTGTTCGATGATAAATACGCCAATACGACCACGGTATTTATAGATGTGATGGACGTGAACGACAACCCGCCACGCTTCAGAAACATAGTCTACAATGTGACGGATATATATGAAGAAGAACCAGACATTTCTTTGCACAACCCAAAGTATCTCCTGACTGTAAGTATCTGCATAATACGTGGCAGTACGCACCATTGTGCTATCACACCACGGGTATACACTATGCTATCACCGCATTAACCCTTGTGCTGCTAAATTGTTTGCTTCTATTTTTCATTAATTCGAAGGTAGGATTGCTAACGCAATTTCCAGCTTCAAATGACGAAAAAATTGTATTTTCATGAAAAAATAGACAAATATTGAAGTATTGGATTAACCAATCACCTACCAAAAAATATTTGATTAAATTTAGTGATATTTCCAATGATCTACCACATGCTTGGAACCGTATTATATACAGGCGTAGCAGCACAAGGGTTAAATTATGTTTGAGCGGTTCTGACAAATATAGGAAATAATTATATGAAATTCGCTATATTTTATTAGATGGCATGGTATCTAATTGATTACTCTGAAAGCCACTTCTTCATAGATTAACCCTTATCCTGCTAAGTTGATATTTAAATTTTCAACCACTTGAGATTGCGTCTCGCTACCGCGATCCACAACCTCAAGTGGTTGAAAATTACGCATATTTGTTGAATTTGATACCAAATATTTACAAATCTTTACATTTAAACAGCTATTTCATTTCCAATAACAGTGATTTAAATCGGCTAATAGAACAAATTGAAAACGATTATTGTCGTGATCAGCAGGCAAAGGATTGATTGCATGATATATATTTATATTATCTATTCTTTGCTCCAGGTAAACGCTGAAGATCCAGACACTGAGCGTAAATCCCGGATCCGGTACGACCTGACCGGCCAGTTTGGTGACGACAAGACATTCGTGATCAACGAGAACACCGGGGAGATCTACCTGACGAGGCCTCTGGATCGGGACGACCCTCACGGCAGACCCATGTGGAACTTTAACGTCCTGGCTCATGACGAGCCTGGATCGGGACAATCACTGACGGGATACGCGGAGGTGAGGGTGATGCCCAAGGATATCAATGATAACCAACCCGTGTTTGACAGGAATCACCTCACCGGACGCGTCCCCGAGCACTCCAGAAAAGGTAAGCCAACACAAACTGGACATGTATAGTTATGAAAAAATAGACATCTCTCATATTGAAGTGTTGGATTAACCAATCATCTCCCAAAAGATATTTTATTAAATTTAGCGATATTTCTGTTTAACTAAACATGCTTGTAACGTATGCTTAAAGCGATGAATTAATTTGTAAAAAAACATCGCAACCAAATGAGTTTCGAAATCATCATAAATGTCTTAGTTAGCTCTTTCTGATTCATTTGAATACCTATGTTATGGGTCTACGGCCATTAGAAATATTTTTGCTCTAACAGCGCCGGGATCGACTTTAGTCGTCAGAATCTGATGTCCGTAGTCGTCAGAATCTGACGTCTGTAGACGTCAGATTCTGACGACTACAGACATCAGATTCTGACGACTAAAGTCGATCCCGGCACTGTAAGGGTTAACGTTGAGGCTGCGTCGCGGACGATGCGCCAATAGTAAGCCTTGGAGCACTGATGTCGACTACAGTAGACATTTTGTGTTTTCATAAGCACCTGTTACTGTGTATAACCAGTTGTTAAAAATTAAATATGCTTTCAATCTTGAAACAATGATGAGAATTAAAAGCTGAGAATTATATTTCACAAACAACATACATTTTCAGTCACTTGGAAGTTGTGGGTCGCGGTAGCGAGACACAACTTCAAGTGGCTGAAAATGTTAATTTCTCAGCTCAGTGCTCTAAGGAAATGAAATGAAATGAAATGAATCGGGCTTTAGGCCACTTTTGTGCACATATAGGCTAAACTGGGCCAGGAGAACCTCCTGAGGATGGTGAGATGATTGAGATGACACTGTCCTCCAGACACAGGATTCGAAATTCGAGTCCTGGCGGTCTGAGGCCGAGTACGCTACCTCTCGGTCACGGAGGCTCCCCACAATACTAACTTTCACACGTGGATGGGGAAGAAACAATTTTGTTTCTTTCAAATCGCCGAGACCGGGAACCGAACCCCGGACTCTGGCGTGAAAGGCAGCGGTGCTAACCACTACCCTAGGGCCCCCGCCCCAGTGCTCTAAGGGTTAAAACAACATTGTGTCAAAGTTAACATCTCGTGTGAATTTCTCGGCTGCTACGGGCGGGGGCCCTAGGGTAGTGGTTAGCACCGCTGCCTTTCACGCTAGAGCTCGGGGTTCGTTTCCCGGTCCCGGCGGTTTAAAAAAAACAAAAATGTTTCTTCCCCATCCTCTCGTAAAACTCAGTATTGTGGGGAGCCTCCGTGACCGAGAGGTAGCGTGATCGGCCTCAGACCTCCAGGGTTTGAATTTCGAATCCTGTGCCTGGAGGGCAATGTTATCTCACCATCCTCAGGAGGTCCTCCTAGCCCAATTTAGCCTGTATGTGCACAACAGTGGCCTAAAGCCCGATTCATTTCATTTGCTAGTGCTACAAATGCTAGAATGCTACCTCAAATAGTGTCGTATACCATGGAATCGTGAGGTGACAACCATACTTGGTAATTTATAGGTTTACGCCATTTTGTAAGTTAACAAAAATATGGCGCTGTTGCATAAGATTAGCCTACACCTAAATATGTCACATGAGTTTTATGTAATTTGTTTGTGTCTTATGAAACATGTAGACATTGATACTACTGTACAAAGCCAAAAGCAGTAAAATAACTGCAGTTACCGCCTTTTTGTTTTGCAGAGCAGAATAGATTAAGTACTTATTTGTACACTAATTATTTTTGTACGTGTATTATCTTACTCATGTTATGGGGTGTTTCTTTATAAATTATAAAGCAACTTGTGACACTTCACATACGGCAAATATATCGGGGATGTTTTGACCCAGATAGCCCTATACATGTACATGCATAGAAATGACCTAATGTCACATTAAAGTATTAATAATATTGATTAATTGAATTGATTAAGTACTTATTCTGTTATTTGTACACTGATTATTTTTGTACATGTATTATCTTATTCATGTTATGGGGTGTTCCTTTACTTTGTTTTGTTCATTTATTATCGTGATTATTAGGCTTATATAATAATCGTCTCTTTGTGATAAAAGGGGGGTATCTGACACAAACAAGATAATATCTTCCTTTGATCAGTTCAAATTATAAAGATCGGGGATGTTTTGACCCAGTTTAGCCTCTACATGTATGCATAGAAATGACCTATCCCACTGGGCACACGACGTTGTTGCGACGTTGAATCAACGTCAGTGACGTTGATTCAACGTCGCAACAACGTCATGTGCCCGTTGGGTGATGTCACATTGAAGTATTAATAATAATGATTTATTCATTCATTCACTCATCCACACCTTTCTTTTCTGTAGATCTCTCGGTGATGACTGTGATCGCTAATGACGTGGACAGTGGTAATAACGGGTCAGTGATGTACTCCTTGAAGCAGGTACCCATGAAGGGCAGTCAGCCACTGTTCAGTATAGATACCTACACAGGACTGATCAGTACTAGGCTGGACAACGCGCTGGACAGGGAGACTCAACCTGAGTATACACTGATAGTACAGGCTCAGGATAGAGGATCACCAGCTGAATCATGTGAGTATGACCACCGCATGAACATGGAACTCGTGGTGGCCCTCACAACACTCATGTCGACTACAGTAGACATTCTGTGATTTATTCCCAGCAAACTCAAAACATTTGTATGACATTTGTACAATGTTTGACCAACGTCGAAGACGTTGGGTTAGCACCTGTATAACCCGTTGTCAAAAATAAAATATGCCTTCAATCTTAAAACACTGATATGTGTTGGGACATAAATTTCACAAATAACACACATTTTCAGTCACTTGAAGTTGTGGTGAGACACAACTTGAAGTGGCTGAAAATTTAAATTTCGAAGATGTTGGGACGACGTTGTACAAATGTTATGCAAATGTTTTGTGTTTGTTGGTATGCTGCGTTGGTTATAGGCTCTTCTAAATATTGGCGTGTCTGCGTCTTAATTCTGTAACTGTTGTGTGCACTGATTTTATGACTTTTTGCTTCAAATGTGTAAATGCTCTATCAAATCGACGTTTAATTAAAATATTGTTTTTTATATTTTACAATCAACCATGGTCTTGCTTGATCCTTATCTACTTTAACAAGTCTAAAACAAATAATACCAAGAGAAATAGTAACTGACAATTCAGAAATAATACCAAGAGAAATACTAACTGACACTTCAGAAATAATACCAAGAGAAATACTAACTGACAATTCAGAAATAACACGAAGAGAAATACTAACTGACAATTGAGAAATAATACCAAGAGAAATACTAACTGACAATTGAGAAATAATACCAAGAGAAATGATAACTGACAATTGAGAAATAATAACAAGAGAAATGATAACTGACAATTCAGAAATAATACCTAGAGAAATGATAACTGACAATTCATCAGAACAATGATTGTTATTAAATGGAGACGTTTCTGAATAATTTTGAATAATTATTAGTACCATTTTCTTTTTCGTATACAGCTAGTGCATCTGTAAAGATCATCATCAACGACATCAACGATCACGCGCCTCAGTTTACAAAGAGGATCTACAGTGCCACAATGTCTGAGAATTACCCTAAAGGAGCATCCATCACCTCCATATCAGCCACAGACAAAGACATAGGACCTAACGCCAGGCTGGAGTATACCTTACAAAAACGGGATCGACAGTTCTTCTACATGACCAGCGTGGGAGCCACCAACACCGGCGTCCTCAAAGTGTTCAGGGTAAGCTGGAACAGTGGAGATTAAACCTTTTAAGTTATCTTAATTACATTTTCACACACTTTGTGTGTCGCTAACGCGACCCTCAACTTTAAGTGGGTGAAAATGACTCATATTTGTTTAATTTGAGAGCAAATATTTGCAAATTTTGATGTTTAAACATTTCAAAAAACTGTGCTTTAACCTGCTAATAAAATGGGTTGAAAACGATTTTAGTCCTGCTTGCCACTCAAAGGGTGAATCCTTTACCTGCTAGAGACGCATTATATAAGCGTCATGGAGAGTAATTTCATAGCAAATGATAGAACCCATGATAATGAGGAGGAAGTCATAGATTTTCCACTTGGATATTATATTAGGAGGCCACCATTCAATCTCTCTCCAAGGGGCTGGAGTTCTTTTGAAATAAATAATTTCGGCGGACTCCGCGTGAAATTAATAATTTACTTCAAGAACTGTTCTATATAAACATGTAATAAAATTTGACATTTTCAGCGCGCCGCTGAGCCGGGTTGAAATAAATAATTTGTCCACGACAAAAACTCTAGCCCCCCCCCTGGAAATTGAATAGTGGCCCCCTTATTATAGTTAATTTTGCTTCACGGAGAGGTAAGAATGGCGCTGCCAATTCACACCTCTCGGTGAATCTAAATATATTGAATCCCATAGGTAGATGTTTGCATTTGCCTTTTACTGTACGTGTACATGTATGTTTTCCAGCCTGTGGATTATGACACGCTGCTGAACCCCTCGTTCAATCTGACGGTGTATGTGAACGATCCAGACGCCATGCACGTGGACACGGCCTACGTAGAGGTGTTTGTCACGGACTACAATGACAACCCACCCGTGTTTGATCCACCCAACCACCAGCATAAGATCATGGAGAATGTCACCGTGGGATCATCCATGGCCAAGTTTGCCGCCACTGATAAAGACACGGGCATCAACCAGAAGTTTGAGTAAGTCTGTTATTACCTCTTATTCATGACGCTATAATTAAGAACACTCCATAGTATAATGTAGCCAGTCGATACTGCCACGCAATGACCTTTTCACTGCAGAATCTATAGATTGATAAATGGACAGATTTATCTGCAAATTATCAGCTATACCATACAGCAGACAAAGGTTTTCGTCTGGAGACTCTTTTTTAAATGTCACAGAGGAGCTCTAGAAAAAGAGCCACCACACCTGACTTACCATGCTTAGGGGCTTACATGAATAACTAGTCTTTGTTAATTAACCCTTTAGGCCCTCACGATGCATTGAAACATCATTTTACATCCCTGAAAACAGACCTAATTTTTCTACATGAATGAAAATTTCCATGAAACTGGTTTGCTAATTCAGGGTAAATCTTTAATTTCTCATCCTCTTTAAATCATCTCATCCACTACAAGTCGCGAATTGCAACAGCAATTCGCGGCTTGTAGTGGATGAAGATGACAATAGTAACTTCAGGCTTGAAAGGGTTAAGGTCCAGGCATACTGAATGTGATTATGCTGCGAATCTGCCTGGAGGTCATCGCTAAGTCATCTTAAGCTGATGGTAAAGTTCAGTGTGCCCATAGCATAGGTCATCCTTAACTAATAGCAAAGCCCAGGGTGTCCACAGCTTTGAAGCTACATAGGACGCTAGCAAAAGAGCCACCACAGCTGACTTAAATGAATAAGAATAACAAATATCCGACCGGCCGGGATTCGAACCGCAACCAGACCGAATGAGACATAATTTACTATTATTTTAGTAAAGGATGTGGCAAATCTGAATGACAACATCATTCCGTTTAAATGTATATACATGTACGACATGGGAAGATTAGGAACGCGTCATCTATTTCGAAGAAGGCACTTCTTCTAGCATCCCAGCAAAAAAGAGATGTTCCTTGGATATAAACTTTTATCTTTACTCACTGTCGATATTGGCCCAACATTAAACCAACCCTGGGTCAACGTTTCGGGTTTCCTAGGATGGCTTATTGGTTCTCCAATTCATTGTGTTTTTGCTCACGGTCATCAATTCATTTTCATCCAATATTGGCTTAATTGAACAAGTCATCCTTTCGGTTAATGAAGTACTGTGTCAAATCGAGAAAGCTTTACTTTCAGAAAATAGACAATTAGTCGAGAAATAATCATAATTTCACATTTTGATAATTTGCCATTTTCATAATACCATGATCCAAATCAAGGTTTACAATATCAATTTACTACAGTTTAGATTTAACAGATGTCACTTTTAATACAATTTTACTTATTGTGACATTCGCATGGCTACTGATAGTAAAGTGTCACTTACAATGGGTCGGCACCGGCTTAAATTAATGTGTAATTAAATAAATAATTATTTCACTGATATTGCATGATTTATATTTGTATTGTATATTTTAATCAATAAAAAAAACAAAAAAACCCCATTGATATTGCCTGTGACAGCATAATACCATGTTGTCCTTGTATACATGTACGTTATTGTACCTGTTAATCCTCTTATTTCAATATGATATATCTCCCACAGTGTCCTAGACATTTACCATGGATCTGCTTTGACATTTACGGATTGTCTAACAAACAGAATGGCAATAGTCTGTAATTTTTGTATTATGGTGTCACAGAAGTAGACTGATGGAGTCCGACTCCTTTGTAAGGTTGATCTAGTGTTGATCATTATGACCCATTTTAGACTAACATGGTGTCCAATGTATGGGAGCTAGAGCTTGTCTTGCCAACCTTAGATGAGAAACGTTCCTTAAACAGAATTATGATCTCGTTGTATGTCCAATGAGACTGATCTAATGTTGATATATTTCTACTACAATTCGTCGCATGAACTACATGTATATATTTTGTCCACTTGATCATTTATAAATGTCAATGGTGCTTGTTTACTGATACATGTAAGCCTACAATTTCCAACAATCACTACCATTTGAGAAAAGCGGCCAACGCGTTTTTCTTTATATGTCAATTATATAGTTGTTACACTACCTGTTAAAATGTCAATTGTCTGATATGGACATGACAACGTTGTGCTAAATTAAATTCGGTTTCGACAGGAAATGTTATTGACAAAAAAGGTGATAGTCGTGATCGTCATAATGTCAGGAAACACGTGGCTGTGCAACATGTCTGGCACTGCTGCTCAGGTGACTTGTCATGGTTATAATTTTAACCGAAGAACATTCCAATTGAATTTTCCATCCACATCAAATAGTGAATCGCTAAGACTTCGAAATTCACTGAATACTTGATGTGGATACAAATTAAACTGAATCATGCTGTGAGGCGTACAAAACACAACGCGACAATGCACGACGCCCTTTTCACCTTGAAGACTAATGAGTTTTCTCAGGGCGGGGTGATTCATGAACTCTGACTAAACTAGCCGATGGCATGTAATCAGTTACCTGGAAATTACAGAGATAGTCTGACCTGGCTAAGCTGATTACTCTCTAATGGGATATTTGAAGCCTCGTGCTGATAAATGCGCACCAGCAAATCTGCAGTATACATGTATGACTCGTTAAACGTTTGGATAATAGTACTTTTTTCAATTTGCACTCTTTATTTCAGGGTGATGCAATTTGTTTGGAAGGCTATGTAATATGACACAACTTGGTATAGTTATGTAATCAATTATTTAATGTAATTTAATTAATTGTTTCGCTTCATTAAAAAACCTGAGGTTTCTCGATGTAAATTTTAAAATAAAAGATCTTTTTTTATGTATAATTCTGGTTGATCTTTTGAAATATAACTCATGGATAATAAATTACTTAGACTTCTATGATATTCATTATGGATTAGAAAAGTTACCGAAAATGTTTAACTGTGGGACAGATACATTCCAATGCGTTTATATTTTATGGAGCTTGAACTTGTATTAATATCTTTAACTTTCTCCATACTATCAAGGTATTTTTGGTGTTTAGTTTTTATTGCCGCGGCTGCTCCCACGAATTTATTTAGATTCCACTTAGAAATTGACTGATAAATTTTGTTAATTTTTTGCTGATTTATGTGCGTCAGTCACATCTAATTTTTATCATGTGTGAATTGCTCGCGAAATATTCACGTCAAGGCGATAGAAAATGACTTGAATTTTAAAAATTACAGAAGTGTAATGTATCAAATTATAATCTCCTTACGTCCTCATTGTGACGTGTGATACCATTTTGTATTCAAGGAATTTTATTTTAAAAAAATGTATTATGTGGGGTATTAATATGCGGTGCCATGTGGTGCAATAATGCGCAAAGAGTTAAATGGAAAAGACATACTTTTTTCTTTTTTAAGGACGTCCTCCTTTTCCGACATACATGTAGTTGTTCTTTTCTGATTCATCACATGAATGATTAATTAACACCATGCCTGTGTTTATAGATACGCCATTGATCGCGCCACTGACCCTGATAGACAATTCTTCATTGATGGGAACGGCCTGGTGAAAACCGTCAAAACACTTGACAGAGAGAAGACCCCTGTGCACAGAGTACATGTTCTAGCCATTGACAAAGGTCAGTACTCGGTAATTGGAATTTCCGGTCTCGCCGAATTTTATTTAAATGGGTCGACAGCATATGATGCTACCATACGAGACATAATCACTGTTTGCAATGCGCACTTATACAGATCAAAACGTCAATATTTTTCTGTCCCTTTTTTCGACGAGTAGGATATAGACACGGTTGTACATATTATTGGGGTCAACGACCACACCTCCGGCCATTTGTAATTGAATTTCTCGATAAACATTTATTAAGATTATTAAATCACTCTTTTAACAATTTTAGGGTACACAATTACACAGCGATGCTGGATACATAATTATCATTGTTTCATAGACTACGTGGAAAAGATATACAAATCGTCCGGTCCCTCTAAGATTAAAGGGATGACACTTTCTGGCCAGATACACCACTTTACCCTTTACAGCGCGGGGATCAAATTTAGACGTCAGATTCTGACGTCTAAAGTCGATCCCCACGCTGTAAGAGTAATATATGTTTAATGGCCGTACACCTATAGCATAGTTATTCAAATAAAGCGGCTAACTAAAGAGCTAACTAAGACATTAATGAGACTTCATGGATTATACAAAAATATTTTAGCACTTTAAGGGTTTAAGAAAATAATGTAAAGTACTACAATCAAGTATGTATTTTTTGCAGGTACACCACGTCAGACAGGTACAGGCACAGTGATTCTGACTCTGACTGACGTCAATGATAACTTCCCTCAGTTTGCCGAGGACTACCGCCCTATCATCTACGAGCACGAGCCCCCGGGAAAACTGGTGGTCACAATCCGCGCCATCGATAAGGACACCACCATGAACGGCCCACCTTTCCTCTTCTCGCTACCCTGCAACGGAGGCTGTCCTTGTCAAGCCAACCCCACCTGCGACAAGTTCGCGTTCAAATTTGAAAACGGTGAGGACACGTGTATTATTCTCAGTTTGCGTAGATGCATTTTTTTTAATCTTTCCATGTATATAATATTATAATATATTATACAAAAGGAATATCTACATAAAAATGTGTTAAAAATTTACATATTTGTTCATTTCCACTAATACTGCTGTGCAAAGCTAAAAGGCAGTATCTGCTTACTTGAAACCTTTCAAGCCCCAGTTTACCATTGTCATCTTCATCCACTACAAGCCGCGAATTGCTGTCGCAATTCTCGACTTGTCGTGGATAAAGATGACTTGATACCATTGTCATTTTCATCCACTACAAGCCGCGAATTGCTGTCTCAATTCTCGACTTGTCGTGGATGAAGATGACTTGAAGTGGGTGGCAAATGAAAAAAATAAAATGTTATTATTACACAGTTTCATGAAAATTTTCGTTCTAAGATCCCTAATTTTTAAGAGATTAAGTCATTCTTCAGAGATGCAAAATGATGCTTTGAGGCATCGTGCCGGTTTAACGGGTTAACATATAAGATACTGCCTGTCTGCTTTGCTGAGCAGAGTAGTTGGGGATGAGGATGATTAACCCTTTAACTGTCAATTTATACAATTGTACAATTTGATTTTGCAATCACTTAACGTTGTGTCTCGCCGATGAGAGTGTGACCCACAACTGCAAGTGGGTGAAAATTATACAGATTTGTCACTTTGATTACTGACTCATTCCACATTGAAAATATCTTATTTAAAGTGGTACAATGATTAAAAACCCCGATTATAATCGTGATTGACATTCAAAGGGTTAAATATAACTGTATTTTATGTGATTTTATATGTATTATTTGGATATGGGGAATCTGTTCTAGTCATTACTGTGGTACTGTTGACATATATTTATGTGCTAGTTCTTTTGTCTTAGATCAAGACTTGACTCACGGTAAGTGGTGTAGGCTTGTCAACATTTACTTCTGTACATAAAAATACTTTGCTGTTTTCAAACAATACAGGTGTTGGTAGGATGATATTCTTTATTTGCATTTTACAGGTATAATGTAAAAAATATTGAGAAAGGATAATTAATAACAATTTTTAGCCCCCGCCCCATAGGGGAAGGGGAATTTTACTCACGCCAGCGTCCGTCAGGCGTCACGTGTTGTGTGGGCTCAAAAAATAGAAGTCAGAAATTATTACTTTAAATGTTTTAAATCACCTTCCCAGAACCATGGAGATGAATGTGTTAGTGATGTGATTTTGTTAAAGATGCTAACAACATTCAAAATGGCCGCCACTGGTTGACTTCTCAATTGTTTTGGTGGGCACAACAATAAGAAACTTAAAAGTCATTTTTATTCAAATTTTACAATCACATTCTCAACAATATGTAGATTAGCAAGTAGTATTTCCCAGATAGGAATTTAAAATCGGAGCCACGGATCGGATTCCGCTTTTTTGCGGGGCGCAAAAACTCAAAATAGTGGGTGAGTCCTATAGGCCTTCAGGCCTCTTGGTTGAGGACGTGATAAAAACGCATACACTTACATGTTCTAAACCCTAACCTTGAATGAAAACACAACAAGTAATATATTGAAAGAAGGTTAACAATGCCATAGCAATATCAATCAATATTAAATAGTTGTATCTGCCACCTTAACAAGTGACAGATACAGCTCATCATTGCTTAACCCTCATCCTGCTGGGTTATTTTAATTAAATTTTCAACCTCTTGAGGTTGTATCTCGCTACCGCGATCCACAACCTCAAGTGGTTGAAAATTACTCATATTTGTTCAACTTCAGAGTAAACATGTACAAATCTTGATGTTTAAACAGTCATTTCGTCCTCAATAACAGTGGACTGACTAATCGGCCAATAAAACGGAGTAAAACAACTATTATCGTGATTAGAAGCCAAAGGGTTAAATGACGAGGTATATTTCACTGGGAATCAGACACATTAGTATTATCTCTAGTGGAATCAATAGATTAGATGAGATCATCTAGACAATACATGAGCATTACCCAATCAATTTCAAACTTGCTTATTTCTATCTGTTTCGATTTATTTCAATTAAATAATAAATTAAACTGCTTAAATGAGCAGGAAAAATTAGACCTACATTTACCAGTCGAATATTGAGTGATATTGCTCCAATGCGACCTGCAATATCTGGTCGAAATAAAATATTTGTCAAAATGAAATTTACTACCTGATAATGCTGTCATCCTATGTCACCTAGTACTTTTAGCTTTCATCGTTGATTGCAGTGTGTGATCTTTCTAGGCTTTCTACTTTACCCAAGCTATGCTCGCAAACCTTTATATTTGTTATTTGACGAGGATTCTCGTAAATGACGAATCATTAATACCAAAAGAAATTTAATCTCTGTGATTAAAAATAATATATATATGTTTCTCTATTGGCGTTATCTGATTTCACCACAAGCATTCATTATAGTACCATGAGAAAACGTTTTTTTAGCATAAGCTAACCGTTCAAAACATCCACCTGCACAATTGCCGAAATGAAGTTTAACCCTTTCAAGCCTGGATTCACCATTGTCATGTTCATCCACAACGAGCCGCGAATTGCTGTCGCAATTCTCGGCTTGTAGTGGATGAAGATGACTTGAAGAGGGTGGGAAATGAAAAAAAGACATTGTTATTATGCAATCAGTCGAACCGAAATTTCGTTCTAAAACCTCTGATGTAGGAAATTAAGTCATTCTCCAGAGATTCTTGGATGCATCGTGAGGGTTGAAAGGTTCAACCCTTTAACCGCCAAATTATTCAATCTGAATTTTCACCCACTTGAAGTTGTGTCTCGCTGACGCGATCCACAACTTCAAGTGAGTGAAAATTATTCAGATTTGACAAAACGGAGGTCAACTGTTTTCAAATATTGCTGATTGATGTCACATTTTCTCTTAACATGTTTAAAAGGTGGTACTTAATGTGCTAATAAAAAATGAAAACCCGAATATATGCGGCACCGGCGGTTAAACGGTTAATGCCTGATCTGATAATGCTCATTGCTTTCATCCTCTGTCACCACTTTTGATTTGTATGGAAGCACATTCGTTATTACAAGTAGAGACAGATCCATCTACTGATCTAGATCGCTAGAAAGAAATTTGCTTTTCTCAAGCAATGTGTTCTTGCTTCTGTTGTTTAGTTTAATATTTGTAACTTTACAAACATATATTATGTTCATACACAACCTAGATGACCTAGAAATGATATAGGACAGGTAAAATATGGAAAATGAGCTTGCTGGTAAATAACAAGTATTCTTTCTGACAAAATGACCTTGATATCTTACAAATGAGCTTCATTTAAATTCAGAGTGATCAATGTATGAAACATCAGTACCATGGGCACACATCATTAAATTCATGTGGGATTAGTGGGTGGTATCTACACAAATACAGGGTTTTCGCCAGTAATGTATGATTGAGGGGCGTCCAAAAGGGGTGGGGGTCTTCCCCCAGGAGAAAAAAAATCGAAGTTTTAAATTTAGTGCTTAAAATGGCTTATTTTAGCATATAATGGAATATATTTTATTGTCTGCCAACAATGTGTGGGGGGGGGGGGGGGGGGCATTCCCCCTGTGGTGCTGACATTTGCTTTGGTCATTGCTTTGCTGTTAATCATATGATATATAACCTGAGTTTCCTCATTGATTGACAAAATCTATTCTGCTACCTCCTGAATTAAAAAGCCTATAACATGTATAAGATATGACCCAACACAGTTATTTTTCTTTGTCAAGATCAGCAATAAAAATGTATGTCAGCAAGCCAAAGTAATCGGGTCAATGTCGGTTTAATGTTGTACCAACGCTGGCGACCTGGGTCCAACATTAAAACAACGACGGGCCAACGTAATGATGTTTGCTGTGATGGTTACAGTACAAACTTCACCACCGCATCGGCGGTTGTTATAACACTAAGTCACCATGTAGTCAACATGATGTTTACCAGGTATATATTGTACATATTTAGTGGCTTGGTGTGCTCCTTTTAAGCTCATGTTAAGTTACATAAACCCTTCAAGAGCTGAAATATGTTTATATGAACCAAGAGACCAAAGGTTTTTTCAATTTGAAATCTTCATAAATATCTTAGTTTGCTCTTTCCGCTTCCTTTGAATACCTATGTTATGAGTCTACGGCCACGGTCTTTAGTCGGTCCCCGTGTTGAATGGTTAACAAAATCAGAGTAATTATGTAGATCTGAGTGTGGTGATGATAGCTGCTGTTGGTGGGATAAACATTTTTTGTGAACTGTTTGATATCACTATTAACAGAGATGCCCCTTTTCCGGACATTGCCGGAATTCCAGATTTTTTTAACTTCCAGGCTCATGATATGCCTTGATATGACATTTTTTTACTTCAAAAAAGTAAATACGGATTTTTCTCCATGACCCACTAGCATATCTGTAATAATATTTAGCTCATTATAGCTAATTTGATTGATAGACGTTTAACAATCTTACTTAGTTATGAGGCGATTTAATTATGCCGACGTTTGCAGCTGATCAATCATGTTGATTGTTCAGTGAAGCTACACTAATTTGGACGTTGGAAAGTCTTTTTTGTTAACACAATATTTGAATTTATGCTTTTGCAAATACCTAGAACTATTAAATATTTATCTTAATTGTTCGCCGGAGAAATTATGTGGATGATTGCTGCAATCAGGCATATTATGTCTACAGCCGAGTGAGCGTTTTATGAGCAATCTAAGACAAACTGTAACTTATGTTCCAGGCCACGTTTTGCCCTTTGCATTGAAGTATACATTTGCAGACTATTAATCACATAGCAATACTGCAGATAGTAAATCACATTTGGGTACTAACATATTTTGTGTGATATGGGAGTCATTCTGGAGATGTAGAGTGATTTAGTATGGAAACAAACATAATTATGACTAGAATATAGAATATATAATGTTGTATTAATTGTTGTTTGCAAACAAAAATAATAACTTATTATGTCATGAACATACATGTAGTCATGTTTTCTGCATCTTGAATACTAAACATATCTTGGTCCTTTGGTGAGCATGAATATCTTAAATAGATGTGACAGATAGCTTAAATGAAATGATGTACTCACCATTTTTAATCTGATATAAACAACGAGAGATCGTGTATCGTTAATGTATCACTTTATATCTCACATTTTGTATGCCAGAAGGTCATGTTCATGTTTGAGTCCACTATTGTGTTTTGTCAAGCCATATTTAAGTTTGGCTTTCTTTTGATACGATCTTATGACTTAGGCTATGTGCTAACATGCTCTGGCACTACGTGGATGTTTTGCTTGAGATCAACGCGTGAATTAGCTTCAAGTTAACACGACCTCGGAGCGTTGCCCCCGTAGATTCATGTATTATCATTTAAACATTGATTTAATTAGCTTTGTGAAATCCAAGATGGCGTCTTTGTGGGGGTGATGTTACACGTGTTGTGATTGGTTGTTTGTCAGGTGGTGAGGACCTCAGCTGGGGCCGAGGTATCGTCACCAGTCTACAGACGTTTGACCGTGAGGAGAAGAGGGAGTACTACATGCCCATCGTAATGAGAGACAGTGGAAACCCGCCTGTAAGCGGCACCAACACTCTCACCATCACTATAGGTGACAGGAACGACAACCTGCACTACCCGGGACACAAAAATATCACTGTATATAACTACAAAGGTGTGTAAGCACGATGCTTCTCCTCAATTATTGAATATGATATTTCGAAATCAATACTTTGTGTTAACGTCAAACCAACGTCGTAAGACGTTGGTTTGACGTTAACACAAAGTATTGTAGTTATTGGTTTACAATTTAAATTTTCACCACCATATTGGTCCCGCCTTTCATGTTTTGGTATGATATGTTATAGATACTGATCAACCTAAATAATGATATTAAGAGCCAAAGGAATAATGTTGTCTAAGTGATAGTCAGATATGCATGACATTTTAGTCACAAGGAGACTGTAACTATTCAGAGTGACTTTGGTGGTGAAACTGTAAATTGGGAATGCCGGCATGGTCAGGGCTACATGTAGGTAGCCGAACCTTATAATTATGACTGTGTGACTGATTAAATATGACAAGGAATCCCCAGGATCCCGTGCCAACTAACATATTTATTACCAAGCATGTCTTACTAGATCAATCATTTACCATGTCTATATAGTCAGGCTAATTCAATGTACCCATACCTACAAAGAGTTCTGGAGAAAGTTTTGATTGTCAAGTGTGAAATTCTACAGTGCGTATTGACTAACTGGTTTTAGCAAATTAGTAACGAGTAACTAGAAACTGTTTAATTTTACGAAAAAATTACTCGCTTATTGTGTATAAATATATCAAACTATTTATGCATTAACGTTATCAGGTTATCCCAAGTGAGTAAACGTATGGATCTCAATATTAGGTATTTTTTGCCTTGACGTAAACGGTATTATTAATATTTAAAAACAAGGACAGTGGTAAAGTGCGTTGTTTGTGTCATAGGATGGGGTGATACAGCCAACAAAGGCGGTAAGTTATCTGATGAATTCCATGGTTCCATGGTTTGGTTTCGTCGTCTCTGGTCTTTGGTACTGGTGCACTCTCCCTGGCCAACATCATTCACATTGTACATACACCTGTCCAGCAGGCACGACACGCTGGCCCAATGTTGGTTTAATGTTGGCCAGCAACTGCGATGCTGGCCAACAATAAAACAATATTGGGTCAACGTCTCGTGTTTGCCGGGTTATTATTGTAAATATGTTATAAAATATGTGGACCTCACGTAATTATCTAAACAACAAAATGTGACCAAACAATTCTCGAACAAAATTAACAAATTGTGGTATTAACAATTTACCCGTAAAGCGCTTGAATATTCCCTTTATAAACCATGGAGACCAAAGGGATTTTTCAATTTGAAATCATCATAAATGTCTTAGTTAGCTTTTTCCGCTTCATTAGAATACCCATATTATGGGTCTACGACCGGTCCAAATTTTTAATTCTTTCAGTGCGGGGACCGTCTTTAGACGTCAGAATCTGGCGTCTAAATACGGTCCCCGCGCTGAAAGGGTTAACATATCTAACAACATGATCATGAAATTATTTCTAACAAACCTTGGAATAACATTGACCCCATGCCAGCGTTGTCCCGGTCTCTGCTGATTCTCTATTTCAGTTGTACTCCATATCACTGAAAGTTAATGTCAATACCATTAGTTTCGTCAAATTACCTGTAAATATTGGTGTAATTTGGTTTGTATGGTCACATTTACAATGAAATCCTACACAACTGATTATGGTGTCTGTAATCTAACATAACGTGGTCGTCTTGGTATGAAAGGGTCGTATACACCACTACTAAGCGGTAGTACCACCCTTTAAGTCCAAGGTTCTGACATGACAGTGGTGAGGGTAATATGGGCATTCTTATCCCATCGAACACGAGACACTGGCCCAAAGTTTGTACAATGCTGGGCCACGTTCTTCGAGGCTGGCCCATCGTTGAAACAACCTTGGTGCAATGACTTGTGTCGTTGTGTAGATAAGTCCCGTAAGCTCAAGAGAACATGTGTGGTTTTTGGCTGGTGGTGGTGTATGTATACATGTATATCTAATCACAATAATCTCCCAGATCTTGTAATTTATCATTCCCCCCGATCAATTATTAAGTGTCATCTCTCTCTCTCTCACCCTGCCTTATTCCTTCCTCGTCTCCTCGTGTCCTAGGCTGGAAAGGTGAGTATCGTATGCCATCTCAGTGTACTATGTCACACTCTTTGTCGGTGTCGTTATGTTGTTCACTGGAAATTGTGGTGAAATATGTTGTGAAATATGTTGTGAAAGTTATTGTCTAGTTTTCGTTGTCTCTCCTAGCAATCACGAGATATTGAACCAACGTTGGCTTAATGTTGGTCCAACGTCGTAGGCTCAACGTCTCGTGTTTACTGGGTTGTAAATGACTGTAATAAGAAGATTGATTCCCAGCAATCTGATGTTGGTTTAATGTTGTTCCAGCGTCACAGACGGTGAACTAATATTAAGGCAACAATTGCATCAACGCCTCTCGTTTCATGTAGATACAATATAGTTTTTGTGAGATATCCTGATTTATTATTGATATAAGCAGAGAGAGACTAAACCTTTGTACTTTTTGAACTCTTATCATGTTTAAGATATATCTTTTTGTGACACACTTCTTTTTATATTTTCAATATCGCGTATTCAACTTGGCATTTGTGCTTGGGTCTATTGTGTCTTTTGTTACATGGTATTATTGTTACAGAGATTTGATGATATATTAGTAGGCCTTTTACTGTAGCGTCGTTTTCATTTTGGTACACTTCGGCGCATAGTCCTTGACATTTGAAGCAATACCTATTGATTAATTTTATCATTATAATTATGAATATAATAAATTGATTATTTGTTTTAATTTCAAAATGTTCAAGTCACTGTGGAGTGTGGTGGAAGCGATGAATACTTAGTAGTATTAGTAGGAGTAGTGGTAATAGTAGTAGTAGTAGTAGTAGTAGTAATAAATTAAGTTTAAAGTCACTTTTCGACCTGAACGGTGATTTAAGTGACATTGTAATAGGTTAAAACAGTGCAATCCGTTGACGAAATGTATGATGTAAATATAATGATGTGAGGGTGAATGATGTGAGGGTGGGGTGATATGGCAAGGTGGGTTATTGAGAGAGTTCCCCTTCCCTCGCCTGATAAGGGGTTATGGGCATGTCTAGGGGATTCACCCTCAGATCGAAACGATGAAGACGTTATATACTTGCACGTGTAGCGTAAATACAGGTCTAGTCCATTCATCTCTTGGGCAACAAATATAAACTTCTCTCGTCTGTAAGTTTGGATAGAGGGATGCTTTCAATGTTTTCGCACAGAAAGTCACATCTAGTTTTCAAAAAATGTTGGATTGATCATTTTTTATTATTTTTTTTAGAAATATTTATGTTATTTATTTAATGGTATATCTTTATTTTCATTATTATTTTTCTTTTCTAGATCGATTTATGTTGAGAAACTTGGACATGTTAAAGCGTGATATGCTCTTGTGATATTCTGCTTAAATGTATTGCTATGTAAATTTGTGATGTGCTTTGTGTTTGAGAAAAATAATTTTAAACATGGTAAAAAAAAAAAATTAAAAGCTATGATTTCTTTAAATTTTCGTAATACATATATTGCGTGCCGTGGATTGATTTAGAATAATATATTGTAATAAGTCTCATGTCCTACTGCTACTAGTATCGGTATGCGATTCTTTCATGTTTTGTGTATCTGATATTCTGGTGGAATAGTTTTCACTTTACAAATTAACGATAATTTCCATTTTTCCCACATGATTTCATGAAACTACGTGGCATATTATAAACTACAGTATCTGATATAACTTGTACGTTTCTTGAAAAGCGTAAGATGAATATCCATATAAAGATATTGTTCGACACACCATCAGTAAAATATTGCCTCATAATTAAGGATCCCTCCCTGTTCTCATTTTTCTGGGGGAACTTTTTTTCAAGTAGTGAAGAATGGTCGTTGGTCACTCACCTAATCCGCCAAATTATTTAATTGATATATTCACCCATTTTTAATGGAGTCATTGACCCTGAATTTTATAAAAAATAGGTTTGTTATGTTTTCAGTTGTGATTGTGTTACAAAAAAAGTGTTGAATAAAATGTGACGTTATCAGGGCATCCAGCATTCTAAATATTCTATTTGCTATAATTGCAGGTCAGTTTCGAGACGCTTCTCTTGGTAACGTGTATGCTGAAGATGAAGATGACTGGGACAGAGGCAACAAGACGTTCAGCTTCAAGTACCCAGAAACACAACAGAGATTTAGGTGATCATCTCTTTATCTTATCCACTAGTGGGAAATACATGTTTTCAACAATTGTTCAACCTCGTGGTTTTCAATGGTGCATTTATATCCCAGCAAACACAAAAAATTGTATAACTTTTGTACAAGTACGGCCCAACGTCTTCGACGTTGGTCCAACATTGTACACATAGTTTGTGTTTGCTTGGATGTATACATCCCTCCAAGCAGACACAAGACATTGACCCACAGTTGATTCAATGTTGGCCCACTGTCTACGACGTCGGGCCAACATTGAACCAACATTGGGTCAACGTCTTGTGTCTGCCGGGAAATTTGAATGCAAACAGCAGTAAGCACTTCTTGGGAAGTAAAATATATGTACTAATGGTGTGTGTCTTTGCACGACAGTATTCTACACAAAGTCTTCGCTTTTATAAAATTAAAGATATACTAGTGGTACTCCTTGATACTACTGACACTTGAAACAGTAAACATTCCAAATAGTGCAATATGTGTTGTATTACCTGATTACGTATCTGTCTGCATCGTATGTCGTCCCAAGCTTTCACTATGGCGTTTTGAAAAAATAGTATTCCAGCTCTAAGCGGAATAAAATCATCCTTCAAAATTCATTCTGATATTTCTTTTAAAACTAAATACCATTGACATCAATTAATTGGCAGGAAGATTATTCAATTATGTTGCCATATTTATACAAACTATTTACACTCAATTGAATTTGTGTTTGAGGTAACGCAAATGTCGCATAACTTTAAATACTTGTTGAGATATCGCTGCTTTATTACGGTTGTATTCTTTTTCGCAGACTTGATCGTGACACTGGTTCTCTGTACATGAATGGTCGCCTGAGAGAGGGGGTGTATGAATTCAGTGTACAGGTTCACGATAAGGTCCACAACAGAGACGTGGAGTCCACTGTGGCCGTCACTGTCATTGAAATAGGTGACGATGCCGTCTTCAATTCAGGATCTCTGCGGTTGTCAGGTTCGTTTAACCCTTTGACTTCCAGGCTGGAGTGCATGCCAGGATCCAGATATACTGGTGTAGGAGTTTTATTTTTCGTCATTTGAAGCTGGAATTGCTAACGCAATTTCCAGCCTCAAATGACGAAAAATACATAAATGTAGTATATATTTGACGAAAATTTGTGTCATTTTATGGTTACGTTCATTGACGAATGACGACGGAAATTTCCGTCATGTATGGTGGTGAAAAGGTTAAAAACATTGATTACTACTCAAGTAATTTAAACAGCTTGTGCAAATAAAGGTTGTTTGTTTAGCTGTTTAAATGACTATTTAGGTAGGTGAAAAACTAGCTAAAAACACATTATTATGGTTAAACGTAACGTTCACAATCTTAAATGTTGTGGTCGCCGTAGGAGGACATAACTTCCGAGGGATATCAAATACGGTATGTAAGTAATCATATTATAAAAAACGGTCATCCACACACTTCATGAATAAACTGTCACAAAACTTATAATATTATTCATAATAGTATTAGAATCGAATAGTACAGTACAGTACAGTACAGTACAGTACAGTACAGTACAGTACAGTACAGTACAGTACAGTACAGTACAGTACAGTACAGTACAGTACAGTACAGTACAGTACAGTACAGTACAGTACAGTACAGTACAGTACAGTACAGTACAGTACAGTACAGTACAGTACAGTACAGTACAGTACAGTACAGTACAGTACAGTACAGTACAGTACAGTACAGTACAGTACAGTACAGTACAGTACAGTACAGTACAGTACAGTACAGTACAGTACAGTACAGTACAGTACAGTACAGTACAGTACAGTACAGTACAGTACAGTACAGTACAGTACAGTACAGTACAGTACAGTACAGTACAGTACAGTACAGCACAGCACAGCACAGCACAGTACAGTACAGTACAGTACAGTACAGTACAGTACAGTACAGTACGGAATAGTACAATCCAATATGTAAGTCTAGTCACTATTTATTTGAAAAGTAATCGGTTAATGTATTTTCATTTTGGCTTTAATGAAACTAATGTTTTCCATTTCCCTATTGTACAGACATCACAGCAGAAGAATTTCTGGAGAGGCCTAAGACTGGGACGACTGCTACAGCCTACGGCCTGAGTAAATATGACCTACTGAGGCGGATGATCGCGGGTAATCTGGGTGTGCCTACCAGTAATGTGGACATCTTCACTGTGATGAACCACCCCACCATAGAGCGTACTGTAGACATACGGTATGCTGCTCATGGATCGCCTTATTATCGCCCTGCTAGACTGGATGGCATTATCAACCAGAATAAAGAAGAGGTAGGAGAAAAACATAGCTCATCAAACACGAGACTTTGATAAACAATTACAACATAATGAGTGTATATGTAAAGCTGATCTCAACGTCTTGATCCCCTGTTGCTGACCGATTAGCATCGCTCAGAGGGAAGCTGTCAAAACTGCTATTTCAACTGACATTTTCTTTCTGTTCAGTGGGTTATTTTTAGTGTTTGCGCAAAATCTGCACCGGAACGTTGAAACGGTTTCTAGGATGCCTATATGAAAGTTAGTCACGGTGAATAAATTGCCCGTCAATTTCCAATTAACCCCTATCCAGCTAAGTTAATTTATTTAAATTTTCACCCACTTGAAGTTGTGTCTCGCTACCGCGACCCACAACTTCAAGTAGGTGAAAATTAATCATATTGGTTTATCTTCGGACCAAACATTTGCAAATCTTGATGCTCATTTCGTTCCGACTAACCCTTTGAGTCACATCATTATTTTGGGGAACTTGTATGCAAACTATGATGTTAGCATACTCTTCTAAGTGTTGCTCTGTCACTGGGGTAGATAAAGTGACAATATTTAGCAGTCATATTAGGCATATACAGATCGGGTAAAAAAATGGATTAAAAACGACTTCAACCCTTACAGTGCGGGGATCGACTTTAGTCGACAGAATCTGACGTCTGTAGATGTCAGAATCTGACGACTAAAGTCGATCCCCGCACTGTAAGAGTAAAAATATTTTTAGTGGTCGTAGACCCATAACACAGGTATTCAAATGAATCAGAAAGAGCTGAATAAGACATTTAAAATAAACCCTTTGATCTCCAAGTTTTTTTTTTAAATTCAGCCCTTTAAGGGCTAATAGTAATGGTCGCGCTTAGCTGTGTAAGGGTTAACCTTGTGCTTTGTTTTCAGTTTGAGGAGGAATTAGGACTTATGATCGCCATGGTGCCAATAGACGAGTGTCTGGATGAGGTGTGTGAGAGTGGAGGCTGTGCTAACGTCATAGTGACCACAGCTGACCCCCTGATGATCAACACTAACAGCTCCTCCCTCATAGGTGTCACCGCCTACATCAAGGCAGAGTGTATATGTGCCGCCCGCATCTTCAACATCACAGAAGACAAGAAGTGTCAGCCAAACAGCTGCCTTAACGGGGGTGTCTGCAGGCAGAGAGATTCTGATTTTATGTAAGTCTGCCTTATATCACCATTAATTACAGTACAGTATATATATATAAGACTAGATAAATTTTAAAAATTGATATTTCAAGTGAGAGTTTCCTTCTAGCCAGTGGGTTATTTTTTTATTTGTAGCCTACGATTCTGTGAAACTCGATAGTCTTGACCTGCAATATTTTCACCTAGCAATCTAATACAATGAAGTATGGGGGACGGAAACTTGTGTTTGGGGACTTGTGTTTCCGAGCAATGACTATGAATAATTTAAGATGGCCGTCAATTTTCAACTAAACTTATTATTTGTCGTTGCATTAGTGTTTTATTTGGTACCACTTTTTGGCATTTATAATCATTCGAAAATGGAATTGCTACCGCAATTTCCAGTTTCAAAATGACAGAAAATGTGTATATTTTTTGTAAATAAGTGTTCGACATTTTGAACAATCGGCTTACATAACCTGCACCGTGTTTTTGTTCGTGTGTAGCTGTGACTGTCGTGCTGGGTTTGACGGACCACGCTGTCAGCAGACACGTCACAGTTTCCGTGGTGACGGCTGGGCCTGGTATAAGCCCCTGGCACAGTGTGAGACCAGTCACACCAGCCTTGAGTTCATCACCACGTCAGCTAACGGTCTGCTGGCATATAACGGCCCAATGAGGGAGGTGGACATGGACGAGGAGATACAGGACTTCTTCCTGCTGGAGCTCAGGAGTGGTTACCCGCGTCTGAGGATGAACCACGGGTCAGGAGAGATGGTTCCTCTCACAGTCGACGGTAAAGACAGGCAGAATAGGCTGCGTATGCAACAGCTCAATGACGGCAACTGGCATCGTATTGATATCTTCAGGGACGAAAACAGGGTACGTTACCTAACTTTATTTTTCACATAGAAATAATGTATTGTATGCTCCGAATTGAAGACAGTATCACTTGTGATCTTGTAGTAGCATTCATTGTATATACATTTCAAAACATAACGCCATGCTTCAAATCTTTTAGGGAGATCGCAACTGCCCCGATGTTCCTGTTTGAATAAACCTTAAAATTCAAGGGAGCTTGAGAATAATCTCAATCATGATAGGAGCTAATATCAATATGTCGTCCCTTTGGATATGAAAGGGTGTATCTGCCAATTTACAAAGTGGCAGATACACCCTTTCGTATTCAAAAGTGCAATGTAGCTTTTGATGAAACATCCACCTGATGCTATTATAACCACAAGAAAAACTGCAAAGATTGGCATTTTTTGTTGGTATTCTACCGTACAAAATCAAAAGGCAATAACTGCTTACTTTTCAGGTATCCATGGTACCTGTAAGCATCTACTGCCCTTTTGGCTTTCCATATAAGTACTATGTGATTTTTTTTACAGCAAGTACGTATGGTAGTGGATCAGTGCGAGTCAGCGGTGATACAGGAAAACGAGAACTCTCAGACGTCACATCATGACAAACGACCCTGTGAGGCCAAGGGTGAAACACCAGGAAATAACAAGTACCTGAATGTTAACACACCCCTTGAGCTCGGGGGACGATCGACTCCGTTTGTAAGTTATCCACGAGATGTGACAGACCAAGGTTTCAAAGGGTGCATCAAGAATGTCATTCACAACGGCGAGGTGGGTATCATTAGGGAAGCTTTGACAAATTGTTTGAAATGACTTTAAAATCAAGTATCTTCTTCAGGCCTACCAATATTGTAAGATGAAACTTCGAAAAACGCTAATAATTCAATTTCATATTGAAGCGAATGTGTGCAAATATTTGATCCACTGTACAAATGACGGCATTGTCATATTGGGATATGCCGTTATATAATTATTTGAAATGGTGTTAGAACTAAAATGTGAAATCTCCTTACATGAAATAATTCCAGAATTATTTCAGTTTGTGAAACAGAAACACACCGATATCAATTCCGATATAATTTTGAAAAGCGTTGACCTTTTCGTACAGGTGAATTAAATATGTGGCAACACACATTTGGTTTGATTAAAGAGGATCACCATGTCAGTCTGACTGACTCGTATATTTATTGTTGGGATATCAGCCACATATCGCATGCCCTAAATGTTTTCACTTTGGGTGTGAAATTTGGAAAACTATTTTTAAAGACCTGTATGTTTTAAAGAACTGTAATAGATCCACCATTATTATTATTTTATTTTTATCCATATTAATTTGAATGTGACTTTATGCTACAGCTTTATGACCTTCACATTGGTCGTGTGGGAGAGGAGAAGGACACCCAGGACGGATGCCCACGGGAAGATGTAGCCTGCGGTGTCAATGACCTAGAGGGACCTAAGTGTGGAGTCAACAGCACATGTATAGGAACCTTTCACAATGAGCACAAATGTTTATGTAACTCTGGGTGGCGTGGACCCAAGTGTAGTATACGTAAGTCAGGCTTAATAAATATTGAATGACACTTCAAATGTAGTGGTTTAGAAGTTAAAGGGCTAAACCACTTTGTCTTTTCAGTGGCGTTCTTGTTGTTTCATCTCTAGTAGCTGTTCGAATAGTGATTCTGTGCTTTTAAACCATTAGGTTTTTGTTACTCAAATAGGCCAAGACTTAGGTATGATTTGTATATTGTAGCACAAATAACGTCTTTAATCACTTACATATTTTTTCGCACTTGGCGTTGTGAATCGCGGCAGCGAAACAAGTGGGGGGAAATTTAAATGATTGTCCAGTCAACGTTAGATAAATAAATACCTCTATAATGTATTTTTAGCGACAACTACGAAAGATTTCCGAGAGGAGAGTTTCATTGAGTGGGACTTCAAAGACGCGTTCTATGAGGGACTTGACCGTAGACTACACAGGACAGACCTGCAGCTGATGTTCCGCACTCAGCGACCAGCCGGACTGCTGTTCAAGGCGGACAACGCACAGAAATCTGAATACATGATACTCGAGGTCAGTTACGGCATCTGTCACGGCTATAGCATAGAGCGATTTCAATTCGTTATTGGTTTTGAAACTTATTTAACCCTTTCAAGCCTGAATTTACCATTGTCATCTTCATCTATTACAAGCCGCGAATTGCTGTCGCAATTCTCGGCTTGTAGTGGATGAAGATGATTTGAAGTGGGTGAAAAATTAAAGAAAATTGCCATGTAGATCCTATTGGTAAACTAGTTTCATGGAAATTATCATTATAAAATCCTTTGTTGTAGGAAAATTAAGTCTGTTTTCAGGGATGTAAAATGATGCTTTAATGCGTCATGAGGGCTTAAATGGTTAAAACATTGTCCTGTTACGGACCTAGTGTGGCAATGTTTATGCCATGACACCATGGCAAAGGGAATCTCGGAAAAACATGACATGTGGTCGTCATCAATTTGTCTGGCATGCTTTAAAAATAATACAAGTCATATAGCGAATAACAATAAAAATTTATTGATTTTTATATACTAGACTCTGTATATCATTTACTTATTATTACTTGTAGCATAGTATACGTTTTTACTCACATTTTCTATGTTTTTATTTCATTTGCTAAGTTATCTAATTCACCTGAACTTCTGTTTCGCTGACTTGTTTGACGCGAACATCATGTTACCATGTTTACTGATTAAAAAAATAATCACTCCCCAGAACCAACATTTGATATGCCTATACACATATTATAATGTTATTTTTAGTTAGTCGCAAATGCTGCACAAATGGATTTAAAAACCATGCTGAAATAATTATTTTCTCTTCAATAAATAACAACACATACATTGTGTTTCCAGATTCGTGACCGTAAGGTGAAGTTCCGTTATAATCTTGGTAGCGGAGAGGAGGACGTGGTACTGTCCTACATTAACGTTACTGACGGTAACTGGCACACGGTGTACGTGGAGAGGGTGGGGCAGTGGGTGACCCTCAGGCTGGACGGGGGCGAGGGACGCATGTTTAACGAGACGTTCGGATCCCCGTCAGGACATCTCCACATCCGCGTCAGTCAAAGGAGTCTGTTTGCGGGAGGCAATGTCAGGTTCCCGTCCTCCAACACACCCGCTCTAGTGGATCACGACTTCCATGACAGTACGTACCACCCCAGTAAACAGAAAACGTTTGTATAGCATTTGTACAATGCTGGGCTAACGTCGAAGACGTTGGGCCGACGTTATGCAAATGTAATACAAATGTTTTGTGCGACATTTTATTTAGTAAACACAAAACATTTGGATAACATTTGTACAATGTTGGACCAGCGTCAACGACGTTGGGCCGACGTTGTGCAAATGTTATACAAACGGTTTGTGTGACATTTTAATTAGTAAACACAAAACATTTGTATAACATTTGTACAATGGTGGCCCAACGTCGAAGAGCCAATGGAGATGTAATGCTGGCCAGCAGCACTGACAGTGGGCTGCCAACAGACCAACATTGGTTTAACGTATCCTGTTATTTGGGTTATGATAACATTATATAATGTTTCTGTGCAAAAGGGCAATTAAATTGTCAAAATATTGGATTAACGGGTTCAAGGGGATACACAATTTACCACATCTCTTAGAAATTCGTTTGGGTAAAAATTCAAAGAATTTTAAACATGTTTTTAAACTTGTAATTAAATGATAAAATAAGACTAAGCGTGTAAGTATGATTATTTACATAACTAGAGAATGTATAGATTATCACCTCCGTTTGCTGTGAATCCGATAGTCATGTTTAAAAAGAAATGTCCCCCTTCTTGAGAGGTAAAGTATCTGCCACATTATATAGTTGCAGATACAATATTTTAACTCGGAGAAGGAGAACATTGGCTCTTTCACCGCGGGGACCGTCTTTATACGTCAGAAAATCTGACGTATAAAGACGGTCCCCGCACTCAAAAGAATTAAAATATTTATAATGGCTGTAGAACCATAACATAGGTATTCAAATGAATCGGAAAGATCTAACTAAGACATTTATGATGATTTCAAATTAAAAAAAAAACCTTTAGTCTCCATGATTTTTTACAAAACTATTTCAGCGCTTTAAAGGTTTACATGTACATGATTTTAGGTTGTATGAACGACGTGAGATACAACCAGGCGTGGTTTCCCATGGACGAGTCGCAGAATGTAGAGAGTCGTGCGGCGGACCTCACACTCAGTGCTAACCTCATGGACGGATGTACGAGTGACGCCTGTGAAACCATGCACTGTACTGCTCCCCTGGTCTGTGTAGATCTCTGGAGGGTCGCCGAGTGCAGGTGAGGAAGCACAGAAACCAGAAACAACGTGTTTTATGTGGAATTACGCCGAGTTTCGAAACTCAACAGTATCTCTCGTTGAGTGATCTCATATATTTAGTTAATGTTTATGTACATGTATTATGAACTTCAATTTATTGCTCGTACATGCTTTCAGTAAATTTTTGGAACAAACACTTATCTCAAATATGGGTAGGCCCCTATGTCCAGTTGACGAGTATGTGGGGGCGACTTATTATATACAGATAGATTAGATATTTATTGACGACTGAAAGTCTATGCAGACTTATGCGTCATTAAAATGAACAGTATATGATATCAAAAAGAAAATGGTTTAAATTTATTAAAAGTAATAAACATAAAATAAATATACAGTTTTTCAGGGAGCAAGTATACACTGTATGTCAATGACCGGCGGCGTATGCTAAAACAGCACTTGTGTTCATCTTGTTTATGATGCGATAGAATCAACAGAACAAACCACTGTCAAATGAGGAAAAATGGATTTATTAATGAAAAAATAGACCACTTCCAATCAAAATTATTTCACTAACTGAGCACCTTACATAAATATGCTAACAATTTCCGACGCATTTTAGCTGCTTTGAAACCAATTGAAAACGTATATATAAGGTGGACAAGGGTTAAGATTATGTATTCCATTTGAAAACGATACGCCGCTACAACGTTGGTTTAATGTTGGTCCAGCGTCTACGGCGCTGGCCCAACATTAAACCAATGTGTAGGCCTATTTACTGTATTGTGACACTCTGTTATCACGTTGACAGATGTCCATCCGGACAGGAGATAATCTCTGCACCCAAGATCTGTGTGAACATTAACGAGTGTCTGGAGCATCCGTGTGTGTTTGGCAAGTGTGAGGACCACGATCCAGGGTTTACCTGCCACTGCTCGGCGGGATTCTCAGGAGAACTCTGCTCCGCCAAGAGTGAGGCCGTGATCGCTTACGTCAGCATGGGCGCCATCTTAGCCATTGTCATCTGTGCCCTTATACTGCTGTGTGAGTATTACGGCCGGGAAATGTAGTTGTTGTCGAATATAAATTTGTTATATTGCAAACATTTGCATTTTTCTAAGATACATCTGTGTTGAAGGTTATTATTATACGCTTCACATGGATCAATGATTGATAATTTTAAAAGTAAATTAACCCAATTAAGAATGGGGTATGGTTTAGATGATTTTACTGTAGTCAAACTACTGGAAATGCAACATTATGATTGTGCTGTGACATATTTAACTGTACCACAAATTGTATAAAATGTTTGTATGTCAACATATTGTATCTTTGAAAGGGCCATGGCCTATCAAATAAACCAAATCAATCAAATAACATAACCTTGATTTGGAATGATGGAATATGTAAAAGCTCTGTCGTATCCATGATATATATATATATATATACATCTGCGATACGGAAACAAAAGATTTCAAGTCGCCCCCTCCCAGTAAACACAAAACATTTGTATAACATTTGTACGTTGGGCCGACGTTGCTCAAATGTTATACAACTGTTTCGTGTTTGCTGGGCTTGGAGTTAGAAGATGCTAAACTGACACTTTACAAAGTGGCAGTTTAGCACCTTTTAACTCCAAGGGGACGGAGTATCGTCTGACTATAGACACTATGATTGTTTGAGCTCTGCTGATAACCGTTTTTATGTTGACAGTGGTGGTCCTGCTGTTTATTGTCTACTCGCGGAGAAGACGACCTGATAACTACGTGGTGGGTGTAGATCCTGAAGATGATGTCAGGGAGAATATTATACATTATGACGAGGAGGGAGTTGGTAAGATACTACGTTATTTATGACTATGAAATATACACAACGCTTATAACCATACAATTCACAATCTATAAAGTTCAGCTTAAATCGACAGCATGATTGCATAGCACTAAAAGTTTCTATATATTTACTTCATTCTAAAATATCTGATTCTACCCTGCAAACAACAGATGCTGGTCCTACGCTAGTTTGCTGTTGGCCAAGCATCTGCGACGTCGGTCAAACATTAAGCCAATGTAGGGGCCAGCACTTTCTATTTATTCAACATTTAAAAACTCATTGGAATGGGAAGTATATTTAAATACCGGTATTATAAAAATAAGTAAAATTCGGGCAGCATTGACGCCATTTCGTTGTTTAGGTCATGTATTAAATATTGAAATGGGCAGGCGGAATAGTATCTTATTAGAAGACAGGTTATGTGCCTTCTGTGAAAATAATGGAATTGTAGTTATATCTAAAAAAACATCTGGTGCTATATAATGTTATTAGCTATTCAAATTTTATAGAGATTATGACCGCTAAAATGTTGACGTAATACAAGATCTTGCATATTATGTATACAATAGTTTCAAGCTTAACAACACACCTGCTGTTGTATTGAAGTTGTATGCAATGTTTTTTTAATGAAATCACCATCATATGAAATGTGCAATATAATATGTTTTTGATATGGTGTGTATAATGGGCCTCTAGGCCTTATATTACTTGAATAAAGATTACTTACTTACACTTCGTGTCTGTGGGAAACCTATGCTGTATACTTACTTATTCTATCTAAGACGTGGAACATGCAATATATACATTGCCATATTATTGTACTGGGTTCATTGATCATGTGTATGGTATGTCTTATTTTTGATCACCTGTATTTGATGCCAGTTTTCAGTGTAAATTATGTTGATTTCAGGTGAAGAGGATCAGGATGCGTACGACATCAACAGATTGAAGAAGCCAGTAGAGGAGGCCCCACTGAAGAAACCACCCCTGGAGACCATGCCACGCGAGAAGGAGAGACCGAAAAATAGAGGTAACATAAACATGATAAACTGAGCATATCACGTGTCCCATGATCAATGAAAGCGACATCGTTTAATGCAGATATGTCAGTCGAAGATATTTCGCAGCTTGACAGATCTCGATTTGTCACACTTAATCGCAATATGATGACTAGTATAAAAATGTAAATGTTCACAATAAAATGTGAAGCTTCTGTGCCTCATTAATGTAGCTAGACGATTTCTATTTTCAGAAACCTTTCAAGATAAAATTGATAGTTTTGGCTTAATGAAACATTTTTTATGGCGGTTCTTTACCAATTTTGTGTAACTCCCTTGGGAACTTAAGGCTATAGGACTGTTTGACAAATTGGATAATAGATATATTACACCTGAATGTTTTTTCCCGATTATGTGCTAAAATGTAAGCTTGCAAATGTTAAATTAAATGAATCGATATCAGCTACATACATTGATTATGCCGAGGGATATTGGCATCACACTGACTTTACGCCATGCCGTCTAGCAGGAATGTACACTTAATCGCAATATGATGACTAATATAAAAATGTAAATGTTAATAATTGCTAATTGAAGAAGATGGCTGACAGCTATAGCTTCATGCACTGCCCAGAGTTCACCTATGGGAGCGCTAGTTGTGTTTTCCGTCCGGGGTTTTCTATTTTAAACGAACGTTATTTTTCGACTTACGATTGATCATTAAAATGTTTTTTCTTGCAATTTGTTTAGGAGTACCACCGGGAAAGCAGCCAGAAGTAGGGGACTACATTCACAAGAGACTTGGTGACACCGATCATGATCCTAACGCCCCGCCCCACGATAGTGTGAGAGAGTACGCCTACGAGGGAGCAGGCAGCATAGCGGGTTCCCTCAGCTCGCTGGCCTCCACGGCAGAAGGCGACCAGAGCTACGACTACCTAAACGACTGGGGACCACGATTCTCTAAACTGGCTGATATGTATGGCGGTGCAGAACATCGTAACAAGTGAGCAGGATAGACACTCAGTCTGTAAATAACGCTCTCACACCACTGCCAGCTGATACGCAGTGAGGGATTAATAGGATGGACCTGCCACCCAGCTAACGCAAAACATTTGTATACCATTTATACAATGTCGGCCCAACGTCTTCGACGTTGGTCCGACGTTGTATAAATGTTATGCAAATGTTTTGTTTTTGCTGGACACCGTGTGGCCGGTATATCACTTTGATCACAAAGGGACGATTGGCTCAGTAGAAGCCTGACTCAGTGTGAATTTATCAATGATGTTGAACATCACTGTCTCAGTGTAGAAGGCCAGCCTTGTTCATATTAGCCCTTCACCATGTGTGGGAGCATTTAGGTTTAGCGATTCAGCAACTTAAACCACGTGCTTGGATAAACTGAACAATGCATTTTGGAACTTTTTTAGAATAGCTAGGGTCAATGAGCAATTGACTTCTGGAAGACAATTTTGATGCTGACGTGGTAGGACATTATATGCGTTGTTTGGTGTGCCATAGATCACACAGAATGGCGCGATAGCACAATAGTGCGTACTGCCACGTATTACACAGACAGATAACAGAAGCTCACAACTGTGACGATATACAGGATCATTATCACCCAGTGGTGTGAATGATCATCGCATGGAAGCGATCAGTCCTACACAGTAGCCTACAGAGAAGGCAGGGGCTGAATTTAGTTGTAGTACAGGCCGCATGTATGTGTGAAGGGGGCTGATTGACCTGCTCATGTAGAAGAGACACCACGCATATCAGCCACGTCCCAGAGAATCTGTGCTACAGTTAGAGATCCCCACAAGGAACACTGAGCGTGTCCTGCCTGTCTGTCTCCAGGCCCCGTCTCCTAGTCTGACCACTGGTCACTCTAAGCCCTCCATTATCACGTCATATTCACCCGCCAGCCACAGATGAGGATCAAATGTCGGGATCCAGCCGGTACAAGACGCTGGTATATGTAGGGCCAACGGCCCTACATATACCAGCGTCTTGCGCCGGAAAGGTGAGATGAAGACTCCTCATCATTTTACATTAAGATATGAACCTCACACACAGACACATTGTCGCCCCGAAAAACACTATACAGTCAAGTCGTAGTTTTTAGATTATGTGTACTATATACATGTTGTTTGTATTGCAAACACTGCAGAGTCAAATCAAAATGAATTCATTGTAACGGCTGCAGACCCGTGCCCCTGTGGTGGCCGCGTCAATGTGGCGGCAACTTGGTATGACTGATTGTAAATAAAACATCAGTATCACCCGATGATAATTAGTGAGTATTATGGTGGTTTATCTACAGTCTTTGGTTTGAGTATCTGATAGTGAAACAGATGCGATGTAGGTCATAGTATTATGTGGAATAATGCGGCTACTTAGATCCGACTGAAAACAGTCAACTGAAATGGTCATTGTATGCATAATAATTTTTATACTTTAAAAACCTTTAACTATCATTAATTGCACAGCTGTTGTTTAACGATATTCAGGTTATCAACATATAGCTAAAGCTATAGCTATAGTAAGCGGTTTGTACTTCCGTTGTGTAGATTTCACATATTTAGTTGGGGAACAATTTTATATGTTGTTAATTTTTTCCTTTGTAAAAGGCTATATATATATATAACTGCTAAACAGTGCTTCAAGACAACTGAAAGCAATACACTATTTACATTATATTGTTATTGAAGTGTGGGAAATATTTTGTCCATGCAGACATTTTGAGATGGCTAGTTTCAATTGGTGCTGTGTACTTATTTATTGAATGATCCGGAAGTGTAGAGACGTGGTCCCATATTGAACCAGCATTGGGTTAATGTTCTACAGAAACCAGTATTCTGGAAGAGGTGACCGACTAGATAATAATTATGAAAAAAGAGATTAGTCGAGATTAATCCTGTAGATCTGGATGCCTGGCTCTAACAATACCTGACCCTGAATCTCACGTCTTTAAGGTTTCAAGTGAATTCACTAGTCATCTTTATATTATAGCCAAATAACTCACGTGCAATCCCTCTGTAATCTGCATTTGTTTCATATTGGTTTGTTAATTATGTTGTCTTCGGGGTACAGTAAAACGAACAGTGACAGTTTATCCAAAGATGTACTCGAAGTGTAAAAAACAAACTTTTGACAAAGTCTCGATCAATTATGCTATTAATTTATTGTTGTTGAATGCAAGAACAATCAACAAAAAGTGCAGAAAACCACTTTGTTAAGCAGTTCTGTGGTGAACAACTAGTCAATACAGGTTTGTTCAGCACAGATCGTCGGAGTAGCACCTTGAGATTAAAGGGTCGCTTCTGCCACTTTACATAGTGACAGAAGCGACCCTTTACCACCAATGGAACAATATATCGATATTTATGAGGACAGTTGTGAAAACTAGGCATATTCCGATTCTGAATAAACATATCTGCGTGCCTCCCAATGTCATTCCATCTGGTTTGTACAGTATAACAAATGATGCTAAACATAGATACTATTTAAAACACCCATCTTCTCCGAGATTTTACAATTCAGTAAAATTAGAATTAAACCGATCTGAATATCCTGTACTAGTCGTAGGGCCTACTAGTGAACATAAAAACATTTGTATCACATGTGTACAATGTTGGACCAACGTCTTCGACGTTGGGCCGACGTTGTACAAATGTTATACAAATTTTGTGTTTGATGGGTATGTATGTCGCATTTGATAGGATGTGCATCAAACAATGTGCAGTTGTATGTCCACATTTGATAAGCGATAGTATCAGTAAAACACTGCTTAAATACATCATAATTATATTTACCAACAAGCCCATGAACAATATTGTCATTTTATATATTTTAGCCAGCTGCTTGTTGTTGCTGAAGTCTTAGTCAAATATCAATGGCCGAGTGCTGACTGTTGTTTGCTTGCTACAAATCTGTACAGAATGTAGGCATGTCTTGACCCTACTCCGTTGTTTAACTGGTGTGAAGTCGAGTGAATTCTATTTTATCTATATCGTTTGCTGAGTGATAGCAAATCAAATCGGCGTTTAGGGTTTATGGTTGCTACATTGTTAGCCTTTGACATGTTTATTTAACCCTTTGGTCGCTAAGTAAATAGTTATCTTTGATAAAAATAATGATAGTCGTGCTTAGCGCTAAGGGTTGTTCTTTTTGTTTATTTAAAAATTGCAATAATCATGCAATTGAGCATCTTAACACCCAGGTAGGCCTAATTATTTTCTTACATTCACAACACTTGATTTTTATCAAACACCCAGGAATAATGTATAAAATGAAAGTTAATAACTCCCTTATTGAGATGGATTATACCATTTCCCAGTAAATACAAAACATTTGTATAACATTTATACAATGTTGGACCAACGTCGAAGACGTTGGGACGACGTTGTATGAATGTTATACAAATGTCTTGTGTTTACTGGGTTGTCATTCAATCAAGTACGCCACGTGTGCATAATTTCGACCTGGGTGCTGAGATGGGTCAATCAGGTGAAGATATCACGAGTGTGATTAAATACAATATATCGAATCTCGATTAGTATATCATTATTTAGTTGTATGTTTTTTCTGCAGAATATTCTGCAGATTACAATGGTCTATTGAGAAGAGATTGTTCACGCGGATGTATTAAATGGTGATGCTTGAGAGCGTGCTACCTGTTTAGTATGCATATGTTCATTTTCACGTTCAGTTTTATGAGATTCTATGATTATCTGACAATTTTGTACATATCACTTTGTGTAGGTGTATCTCTCATCAATGAATCAAACTACCAGCTGTCTCCTGCCACCATGCCCAGCAGCGAGATGCTGGCCCAGTGCTGGTACAAAGGTGGTCAACGTCAGAGACGTTGGTCCACCTTTGTACCGGCACTGAGCCGGGACCTCGTCGCAGCTGGGTGGGGGTACACCCACAGATCTGACTCGACTGTTGAAGTATTAGTTGATGCTGAATATATATTGCTACATGAGGTATCATATCACAGCGCATCCATCGCGGGCTGTGTGTCTGGGAACAGCGCACCAATCGCGGGAGGTGTGTCTGGGACACAGCGCACCAGTCGCGGAAGGTGTGTCTGGGACACACACAGCGCACCAGTCGCGGGCGTGCGTCTTGAGATTCACTTGTCCTCACTGAACATAGTGCCATTCAAAATGGCCATCACCCGGCCACGCCACGTATTCAGGTGGTCGACATTTATCTGACAACTTTGATGATATTATTGTGTTGTTTTACAATGATCTTTTGTAATTTTATGGGTCTGTTTTAAAGCCAATGTGTTGTTATTGTTTATTTTACCTCTCAGTGCTAGCGTATTGTCACCCAGAGATAATAGATGACTTTTACAATCCATGTGATTAAAAACATAATGTCGCTAGTAGTTGTCTTTACACTATCCCAATTATAAGATAAATTACCACTTAAAAACTTCATTTATTCAAGAATGGGCGAAATGGGGTCGGGTACATAATTATTATCGAATGACTTTATTTGTTTTACTATTGAAAATTGATTTAGAAATTTAATTCTTGTAGGCCTATTTATTTATTTTCTGAGGGTAAACAATAGATCATATTGTAATTATAGGTGATTCACAAAATAACCCTGGATTCCAGAAAACGTTTGTGTGACGTTGATGAACTAATTTTACATCAGCAAACACAAGAGCTAGTCTTGTAGTGTTAGTAACATGTGTTTATTTCCATATATCGACGAATATATGCATCGCATAGTATATTCTATCACATACAGTGAGCAAAAAATAAATCTCAAATAACAGTAACTTCTCACAAGTGCGCAGTTACTGTTATTTGTTTGCCTCTCCTGACTGTGTACTTATACCACGTATAGTGTTTAGGTATTCATCTGGGCCCGTATTCTCGTACAAGTTACGATATATCGTAGGCTTCTCGACCAATCAGAAGCCTACGATATATCGTAACTTGTACGAGAATACGGGCCCTGGACCTGAATCTCTCGACAACAGCTTAACATACCGTGTTATGTTTGCCACAGTACATTATGTTTTTGCATTTTTTTAATTTTAGTCCACACATTTATTTCAATGTTTCCTCCAGAATGAATGTCTCAGTCACCAATAATCTTCAATTTAGAAGCTTAGCCTAACAGTCGTGACATCATAGTTCCAGCAGGAAAAGACTGGGAAACCGTCACAGACAACTCAAGGAACTTTCGTACGAATGTTTGTACCCTTGTGTATGCTCTATTTTGTATACCACTGAGGACCAATGTACTACAGCATTCTGGACGAGTTTATTCACAATATTCTATGTAATTCTGTGTTCATCATTATCGTGACTGTCAGTGTGCGCAGCTGGTTTCATTTGTTTGTGTTGGTCGCAGCATTATCCGATAAGAGAGTGGGTATTTGATGTGCGCTATCTATTCCATTGTGTGGATATAAGATTGCTTTCTAGTACAGTGGGTATTGTGACATTGTACGAAAAAGAATCGCCGTAGCAGCTGTCTCTGTTATTTAGCGTTAGTGCTCCTTCGTTTTGTACAAGTGCACCACCTACTTACCTACCTGCCCCTTGTCGACATTACACAAGAATCAATCACAAAACGTCAGCTCAATGTTGGTCAATCGCTGTCTCAACATTGGACTAACGTTTTTTGTCTACTGATAAGTGTCGACGTCAGATGATGATAACCCACCTTTCAGTGTTCTACTATTAGTCCATATGTGAACATGTTCTAGTTTTCATATTTGTGAAACTTAAAGAAGGATTATAAAATAAATTATTGTCATAATAAATATGGGTTTCGTGTTATATTGTATTTTTTTCAAAAGCAACCAAGTGATACCCCAGAAGACACACGACGTTGAATCAATGTTGGTTTAACGTTGCTCCACCGTCTACGACGTGTCTGCTGGGACTTTTTCGTTGCTGAAACAACGAAACATGACATGGTGAAGAAGAATTCTTATCTAAAATGAGAAATCAGATGCTCAGTGCAGTGTTTCAGTTGACAATTGAAACAAATAATTGCATCTGCATTCTTCCAGAATTATGTATTCTATTGAGAACAAAATATTTCGCCTCATTGTGATGATATTTAGGATATCAATTAAATCAGCTATATTTGAAATACGAACCACACCAACTGATATCTAGAGAGCTATTTGTGAAAAGAAGGGTTTTTCCTTTGTAGTAGTAGAATTGCAGCAACTATTTACTTAAAGATATACATGTAACTACGTCTAGTAAAAAATGTTATTATTACATGTAGGTTCTTCATATAGCCCCAAACCAATTTTATACGTAAAAAGAGAATTAAAGTTTTTACATTTTGCTGCTCTTTGTCCCAATTTTTTGCTTATCTTTTCAAATCATTTAAGATCACTATCGATCAGCGAATAAAACCTAAATAGCGCGTAAATCTTCACAGGAAATAACTCGAAGGCGCACAAATCCTCAGCATGATAATATGTCATAATCAAAGGCAAAGCAAGTTTGTCAACAGGGATATGGGCCGCCCAAGAGCTAGGGTGGAAAAGACAGATCAAATTAGGCGAGATTGAATTAATTTTCGGAAAATTAAAATTGCACAGACAAGGTTGAGCCCGAAATACATAAAGCTCTTGACACAGTCTTAGTTTTTATACGAGGATATTGTGAAGATTTCAGACGTAAGAGTGAGTTTTAGTATAGGAACAGAACGATGTGGAAGAGGGAGTTTTTATAATACTGTAGCAGCCAAAATAGGTCTACATGCACCCTCCCCCTAAAACTAAATTCCAAACCAGTTTTAGTACCCCTAAGATATATACCTTTATATTTCAGATGCTACCAGTGAAAGAAATGTTCCACGTCGCCCTATTCATTTTCAATGTGGCCGACATCAGCATATTTTAACGTGTTATTACATGTAATTTGATAACTAATGAGTCGATATTTCAATCAATAAAACGTCTATGCATGGCGCCTATATCCTCATCGGACCGAGTTCAGAGGCGTACAAATCCTTAGCAAAATTCATTTTATTTATGCTTAAACCTAGCTTTACATTCAACCATACAGTTAATAAAAGTGCATGCATGATCACGTGTCATAATTGAGGCCAAAGCAGGTTCGTCAACAAGGAGCCGGGCTACCGATGAACTAGGGTGGAAAAGCCAGATCAAATAGGTGAGATTTAAGTAATTTCCGGAATTGTTTGGGCATTATTCAAATGTAGTTGTCTTAGAATAGGAACGGAACGGCTAAAACGTGGGGCCTTGATAACCACTCTAGCAAGGCAGTTCTGACCGAGAGTTAAGCATGGGATTTTTTTCTAGCTGAAGCTTGGACCCAATGAGAAGAAATTCTCTCTCACTAGGATTGAACTTCAGCTTAGACCCTGTCATCCAGGGCGACACACCCATTAAACAATGTTGCAACTTATCTAGAGCTTCCTTAGCGTTTGAAACTGATAAAGACATCTAAATGTAAGTATCATCGGCATGGAGATGGTGGTTTATGTCATATTATAGCGCTGAGAGGGGTAGTGTATAAGGTTAAAAGCACTGGTCCCAGCACAGAGCCCTGAGCCCTGTGTCTTTAATTTTTACGGATTATTTTCAAATAAGAAGAAAACCAACTTTGAATCTGCCAAGATATTCCATACCAATCTGAGAGTCTATATCTGTTATTGTAGGCCTAGAGTAGTCAATGGTGTCGAAAGTGGCCGACAAGTCAAGCAGGGTCAGAGTTGTGACATCACCCTTGTCCATACTAATAATGATATTGTTATGTACTTTCAGTAGCGCCGATTCAGTAAAATGATTTGTAGGCTGATTTTAATGATAAATGGTTATTTTTTTTATATTAGCTTGCAGCCGATTGGCTATACTACCTTTTGGAAATTAAAGTCAATCAAGTTGGATATGGGTCTGTAGTTTTTCGGGTCGTTTTTAAAAAGAGATGGGTTTTTTAAATAGTGGTCTTACATCAGCTTTTTTATGAAATGTACTGGTTTCCATTAAACTGTTGATTATGTCAGTGATGGGAGTTATTAACATGGCAACACAATTTCTCAGCACGCTTGTAGGAATGGCGTCCAGGTCACATGATTTTGACGATGAGCCCAAAATAAGCTTTTTAATTACATCTTCTGTCACACGTTCAAAAACGTTTATTTCGGATCCAATTTCTGTTTTTGCACTGATGGAATATTCTGTACTTTATTTGAAAATTAGGCGACGAGGATTGTCCAAATTTTCTGAAATAACATCAGCTTTCAATTGATCTTTTGTCATCATTCTATTACCACTGACTACACAGGTGGTACTGACACTAGTAACGAGAACGATCTTGATGTGTGCGAGATCTGCGCCATGTTCGTTCGAGATTGTGGCGAAGTGTTTTACCCTTCATTATTTCAAGAGTCATCCATGGATCTAATAGCTTTCAGACTATTTTGAAATATCCATAAGGTATCGAAATAGAAACTGAAAATGTTTTTCACCAAAATCGAAAGAGTGAAAAATTTGTTTCACATGACTGTTTTGGCGCCAACCTCCTGACTAAATTAACCCATGGTTGAGGTTGAACGTCAAAGTGGCGGGCCATGCTGGCCACAGCACCATACAAATAGGACAGTCCTGTTTTTCAAGTCAGTGACATTCTCGACACAGGGTCCGAAATTAGATGCATATTTCACCCAGATCGCACAAAGTAATAACCAATACATGATATGTCAAAATAAACTGAAATGTAGCTATCATCACTTCAAAAATAAGAATAATTTTTTAATGGTGATCGTTATCGCCACTTGTTACTATTAACCCTTACAGCGCGGGGATCGACCTCAGTCTGACGTCTGTAGACGTCAGATTCTGACGACTATCTGACTTCATACCTGATGGCCATAACATAGCTATTCGTATGAATCGGAAAGAGCTGACTAAGACATTTATGATGATTTCAAATTCAAAAACTGCTTTGGTTGCGATGTTTTTTTACAAATTAATTCAGCGTTTTAAGGGTTAATGTATCGAATAGACAGAGGGTGTGTCTTACTCCGCTGTGAACAGTTTGTTTTGATAATGACGTTGATGGGGCAGCATGTTTACAAATTGTAAAACTTAATTTCCTATAACTACGCAACCAGAGGAGTACAATAAAAACACATTATTTTATCACTTAATCTCTTCAATAAAATAAACAAAACAGTTCTGCAGCTTTAAATATCAGCTTCAGTTTGATGCAAAAAGTAACTCTCAATATTGTTCAGAGCCGCAGGGTTCTTGTCTAGGATTCATGTTACTTTTAACTAATTTACTTAGAACATTACAAGCAATACTTCTAATCTATTTCTGACAAATGTGACACAAGCAATTTAATATGGTTTATTGCTTGCGTAGGTTACCTGGACTTGACACAATAGCATGTGCCATTTGGGACTTGGAGCTTTTCAAACACCTACATCTGATTATTAATTCAGATATTATCGAAAAGTAAATCAACATTGCCATCTTGGATTAATTCTTCATAAAACACTAAGATGGGGAAATCTTATAAATTATATTCCCGATAACGCAGTTCATATTAGTATAAGGAGATACCTCAAATATACTCTTTTTCGGAAAGCACTAATTAAAAGTCTAGTATGCCTATCATAGAATATGCAGATATAATTCAGGAGGATTGATCAAACAGACAGATTTGATGAAGTGCAGATGGAAGCGGCTTGGATGTGCACTGGTTTTGAGTTGCGGCAAAAACAAAAAAATCTTATTAGAACTTGGCTGGGAGTGTCCCTTGTTAAACGATGGAGGTGAAATGTACATGTAGGCATATAAAGATAGTTATTGTGTTATCCCTAATAATCCGCTAATAATATCCGCTAATAATATCAAAATAATCTGGACAAATGTTTCACGACTTATTATCATGATTATGGACAATAACATTTTCTTGAAAAGTTGGAGAAATCAAGTACGACAGTACACATACAAGAAGTTCCACATAGTAGCTTGTTTATGATGACAATTGACAAACATGTATAAAGATTAAAACCTGTCAAAAATTAATTTTTAGGCAAGGTAGCCTTTATTTCTTAACTTGTCAACTGAATGGTATAATTATGTTACTGTCAGTTCACTATTCTGGATTTATTATTATATAAATTTTCTCATGGGTTATCATTGTGTAACACATGTCAAGTAACACAGGATGGTTTATTTGATACTAGTACTCTACCCTTCATGCAATGTTTACGAGAGATTTGCATCATTTAGAACTTTACAACAGGAGGCGGATCCAATTTTGTTTTTGGTGGGGAATTTCCCCCCGTTCCGTCCGCCCGTACATACCTTATCTGGATCCGGCACTGACATCTGTGACATTTGTCATGTGTTATCCTTGTAAAATATCTGTTACAATGTTTAGCATGTTTAGGTCTAGCTGTCATGGAATGTTTCCCATATGATAAGCAAAACAGAGTAAAAATGATCGACATGTGACCATTTTGAATTGTTCCTGTCAATTTTGGCATGGGATATACATGTGTGAGACATTACATTTTGTTTTAAAGTATCAATAAATTATGAAACATTGAAAATAACTATCTGAATTAAATATCAAAAACATGACACCGTTTCATAATAATATTAAATAAGATATCTTTATTACGATAGTAATCACAGAATGTACGGTATCAAAGTTCTCTCACATCACACTTACTTGTTTAATCTCTTTAGTTTTATCTCTCAACATACTATTTTGCCTACACCAGTCAATCTCAGACTATTATACCCACACCCTAGTGACTGACAATTTAATACACAATAGTGAGTTTTCCAGAATAAGCTGTTGAAATTGGTATTGCACACAAAGTGAAAAGTCACCTTGCAAGAAGAAATTACCAAATTATGTGAGTTATTGAAAGTAACAATCATAATAAATACTTTTTACAATTGAGTTGTTAATGTTATAGATAGCAGTTTTCCCCTGAATGTGATGAACACGAACATACAAATTTCCACAGCTTGTATTTGTTTTTAAGCAAAAGTTGTCAACCTCACCCATTAATGGCATATTTTACATTAAAAATATAGTACGATACTCCTATAAATATGAATGATAACGATTCTATTTTTAATTATCACTTCAAAGTTAAATAATTATTATGATTAGCTGTAAAGAGAAGATAATTGCAGCACAACCACCATCACGCAGTTCTATCGCACTTCAATTCCTAAGTCTCTGAATGCTGAGTCAGCTATATCCTGATGAACTTCGTTCACTTCTTGTTGTGTTAGTGTTTTTTCCATATGTCGATACACAATACGGTAACAGTGGCTGGTGCGGCCTGTCTTGGGGTGCGTGAAACAGTCTACCATGGTCACCTCCTGTACTAAGTCACCACCGATACTGCGTACTAGATCGTAAAAGTCATTGGACGTGTAATCAGCTGGTATCCAGAAAGAGAGGTCATTTGTACACGGTGGATACTGACTCACAGCCTGGAAACAAACAAAATATGGATATATAAATATTCTGTAAAACAATTTATGAAGAGGTTTTATTCTTATATCAAATATTGCAGTAGCCCAGTATAAAACACAAAGCATTTGCATAGCATTTGTACTATGTTGAACCAACGTCGAAGACGTTGGGCCGACATTGTACAAATGATATATACAAATGCTTTGTTTGCTGGGAGTCTACCTAATGTACTTTCCTATTGATTACATAATTGACTTTTCATGCTATGTTAATACCTATATATTATTTCCAGTATTACAAAGTTGTCTTTTTATTTTTTGTTTGCCTAATCTTATGAGGTATATCGATTATAAACGATCATTGGTCCCATAACTGGATAGCATTATAAACAAAACACTCACAGAACATGCAGAACAAAAATAGCTTAAATCAAAGATACCACAATATTAAAATCTCTGCAAGATGGAAAGGTTAATATTACCTGGTACGTGATTGACGTTTCTGGATTTTCAACTTTGAACTGATTCAGAAATCCGGGATCTTCACTCCAGAAAAGACGGATATCAGGAATTTTGTAGAGAAGCATAGCCAAACGCTCCAGACCAAGTCCAAATGCCCAGCCCATTTTATGTGCTGCCCCAGCTGAAACAAAAAAAGACGGGGTTACCATTTATACTATAGATTAGACTTTAAATTTAGGAAAAATTCTGTATTTACTCTAATAAACACCCTGTGCATTAATTAGAATACCCCGTGGGGCTACAGGGAGGTGGAAAGTATTATTTGGCGAATAATACTAACGTCTGGCTGGCGAAGAAATTGGCCGGTGAAATGAATGGCTCCAGGTAAAGTGATCCAAGTCCAAAATTAGTTTTTTCTTATATAATTTTGGAAAAGTTAAATATGTAGTTCCTTATAAAATGTTATCTTTGAAAGTAAGGAATTTATTCATTTAATTTTTTTGGAACCGTAAACCACGTTATTAAAAAAGTGGGGCCTAGTGTCTCGCCAACGCAACCCACAAATTCAAGTGCATGAAAATTACTCATATTTCTTCAACTTGAGACCAAACATTTGCAAATCTTGATGTTTAAACACTCATTTCATTTCCAATAACAGTGATTTGATTGGCTGATAACATGGATTAAAGACGACGATAGTTGTACTTAGCTGTGGAAGGGTGAAGAAGACAAAAAAAGACGCTATTGTATGGTAAATGGTGGGGTTTGTTATAAGGAAATGAAAGGGAAACTACATGTATAGCCCTATAGAATATTGTATATATTAAAGTTATGAACCATTTAAGTGTGCTTAACCTCTGTTTTACCCTTCAAGGTCATGAGAGGTAAAACATAAGATGCTACTGGATGCTCGTTGCATGGTTTCCTATGGGTGAATAATAGTAACTATAGCCATATGTTGCATACCTTTCAAGTTATAAACCATTTAAGTGTGATTGACCTCTGTTTGACCCCTGAAGGTCACTGAAGACCAAAAATATATACTATTGTATGCTGCACATGTTGGGTTTCCTATAGATGAATAATAGAAACAATAGCCCTATGTTCTTTTCTTTAGAAAACATCGAGCAACCTGAAGCACATTTAAAAACAAAATTAAATGCCACCAGGACAGCCATTTTGTAAGGAAACTTGCCCAAAAGGTAATAAAAATAATTAACATCTGACTATATTAACATCTCAACAAATATCGGGTTGATCACAGTAACAGTTTCCAAGATAAGTCGTCCACAAGATATTTGGGGGCAATCTTTGGAAATGGCTGACTACGGGTAATGACCTGATGGGAAAAAACATTAGATGATTACCCACAGAATTCCCCAAGGGTAAATCTAAATATAGTGACACATGTAAATATCCAGAAAATTATTCAAATGACAAGAGAGTACGGTCGATAACAATCGGTGATGGCGGCTGCGATGGCAACTGGGCCAAAACTAAAAGCCTCCCCAGCATGGTATGCTTAATTATCATATAGGTCTATAAAATTTAAACAACTTTAAAAGCCAAAGCTAAATTTGAAAGGTAAATATAAACTGTTGCAAATTGTGTACATGTGGCAGGTGGAACATGAAAACTTTATCATGCATTCAATATGAAATAAATCAGCGGCGGAGTTTTTTTCAAATGATTAATTTAATTTTGAATAAAAGTAAGATGAAGTTCTGCATTTGCAATCAATCAATTAAACATGTAAAGTTCTACTTAATAGTTTGTAATGCTACAAAGGATATGATAGGTATAGTAAGCCTCCTCATGATACAAAGACATAAATATTAAAAACACAGTACAAATGTTACAAGTTCCGTAACACTGGACTTGCTCATCTACATCTTTATGGATGTTCATAATCAAAATATATTGAAAGCAAGAAGGTTATATACATTTGAAGATATTATACTCTCAGACATTCAAACCAGATGGCTTTCAACTATATGTAGCTGTATATATAGACATGATTAACATGATTAAAGACATTACTAAAAATAAGAATTTGCTAAACATACAAATTGACTGCAATCACTCTCAAATAAGTGACTTCAATACCAGGATAAACTGCACATCACCATGATTTAACCCTACCATTACTGAGAAGTACTTGCTCCATTATTCCACAACCCAGCACTTCTAGCCAGTCATCTTGGTAACGCACTTCTAATTCCCACGATGGATGTGTGAAAGGAAAATAACATCTAACCCATCTGTACTGGATATCTGTCAACATAATCATAATAGTATTATATAAATGTATTTTATCAGTTATGTGACCCATCTATTATATAAATGTATTTTATCAGTTATGTGACCCATCTGTACATAATAAATTTAATGTCAGAAAATACATTATAGAGTTTATGGTACCATATTTGGATAACACAGAGCTGGAGCTTTAATATGACACCAAGAACAGGAAAGTATCTTGATCCGGAGCTGAGTTATGATCTTTTTAGTGACGATCATTTTAGCCCATATTATGCATATAGACCATTTTCTCAATGGGAGGTTGACATGTGACTCATTTTGTGCAGATGGGTAACATATATGTCATTTCTGTTAAACTTTATGTAGTTTTGCAAAAAAACAAAACATGAATTATGATACAATATACTATTGTTTTTGAACACTTTTAATAACTAGATTAATAAATAACATTTTAAAGGCTACAGTTATGTCTTCAAAAATAATTCACAAATAATTTAAATTCACCTGCATACAAAATATCCGATATCAACACAAAATATTACAATAAATATATAATTTTAATAATACAATCAATCAGTACATTATGTAGCTGGAATTCTAAACATAGTCTTAAGATAGATTTACCCTTTCCGAAAAGATGATGAGCTAACCCGGTCAAAGCATGTTTCAGTTCAAACTCCATCAGTTTGGCTGAGTCTACTGTATGGTACTCCTGTGTATCCTGATCCCGCTTTCCATCCTCAAACATGTGTAAACCAGTTGCATCAGTGGCTCTAGAAAAAATCTGAATGAAAAAAAAAAAGAATTTTTTTGTAAAGGTATTAATTTCCCCTTAGAAGAATGTGAATCGGAATGCTTGAAAAGCAGTCAGAACACTTCCAAACAGTTTAAAATGTTTAGACTTATTTAGACATTCTAGTATTTACTTCAAAATTTAAAATCATCAGAAACATATATTTAATTCTGTGGCATTCAAACTTGTTATGCCACTAGTGTGAAGATGGTTAATAGGTACATACATGTACCTGTATGTATATTTTAGGAAAACTCAATTAATTAATGAACTTGTTTACATCCAAACTTTGAAATACTTTATGATTAGACTAATTTAATCTAAAATTAGATAAATTTTTATTGATTTGATTCTCAATCATGTTAATTCTGCATAAACCAGATGTTCACCCTCAAATCAGCACTATCAATGAATTCCGAATGTTCAATGGAAAAAATTATAATTACAAACAATGTAAACTTTATCTTGTTTAATTACAAATACATATAAATCAGGATCTTTACATGGGTACATTAGTCACCTTTTAACCCTTATCCCGCTGAGTTAATTTATTTAAATTTTCACCCACTTGAAGTTGTGTTTCACTACGTGACCCACAACTCCAAGTGGGTAAAAATTACTCAAATGTTTCAATTTGAGACCAACAATCTACATTAACATTGTTTTTTTTCAAATTAAACAATTACCGGTATAATAAGAATATTATCAGCAGTTTCTGCAGTTATACTGGTTGAACTATAGATGTATATAAGTAGATAAATCATCATCATTGAATTATTTAAATAATAAGTTCCTTACAAGATAATATTAAAAAAAAAAAATAATCAAAGAATGATCTTTAAAAATACCTGCAGGTGACCCTGACTGTGAGCACTTTCAGCATTATACATTGAAAACTATTTGCCAAGCATTCAAATATATCATAGACTTTAAAAATGAAAAAATATGCAATGTTTGGCAATTTAGTTCCCGTAGTTTAACCCTCACACTGCTGCATAAATTTAGCAGCAGGTGTAATATCTGGTACTTCTGATGAACAACTGATACTAACAGCCATTATATTACAAAACCAGTGTTAGCCATGTTTAAAATGTTAAATAGAAAGACACCACAAAACGAAACTGAAAGTGTAAGCATACCCTGATGACATCGCAAAGCTCTGACACAGTGACCTCCATTTTTAAATGTAATACATGTAGTTCCAATAAGACCACAAGTTTACGCCTGCTGAAAATGGCCTAGTTTTCATAGGCACTTGAAATATTCGTCTCAATTTCTTGGCATCCGAATTTTTTTTTGAGTGTCGTTTTTACACAGGTGGGTACACGTGTAAACAAAATGGCGGTCGATGTGACTGGGCCTCGCGCAGTAAATGAGTTAGTCATACCGGGTAGTGTAAGCAGTGGTAAGGGTTAACATTACATTTACTTTTCCAGCAACTGAAATTTTTCAGATTTAATTTAGTTCAAATTAGTCATAAATCCAAAGTTTATTCTGCTCAGTATACAGCATAGATATGCCAAATGGCCAGAATTGTGAGCTTTTTGCTTTGCAATGCTGCAGAGCAAAAACCTCACAATTCTGACCAGGTGCTAATTTCAAAGTGATTGGTAAAATATTTATTCAACTAAGGAGTGTGGATTTTGGTTGCAAACTTCTACACAATATTATCAAAACAAATTGAACAAATTGAATTTATTAGAAATGTGGATAAATACTCATTTTGTTTAATTTGAAATAAAACATTTGCAATTTCTAATTTTGAAGCCACATTTCGTTCCCAGTATCAGTAAGAGTTAACCATGTTAACAAGCCTACAATTTAGCTAACACTTGTAAAAAAAGAAGTGAATTTTACATGTTTGTATCATTCATGATCACATATAGAATAGAGCTGAAGACACCTGGTACTTCTCAAAGACAACAAAAATATATTGATCAGCTTAGCGCCAAATATGGTAAAATGTGCACAGTAGAAGAGTCTCACTGGGCACACAACATTGTAGCAATGTTAATTCAACATCATTGACGTTGATTAAACATCGCAATAACGTTGTGTGCCTAGTGTGGCTAATCTCACAGAAGGCTTACTTCACTCTCAGTAAACAGTCGCACGCCTTCCATTTGATGAAACACTGGATAGTGTGTAGAGTCAATTGTGTCTCGTCTGTATACATCGCCTACTGCCAAGAAAGCATCACATCCAGAACGTACCAGCTCCTCCTGATGAGCTGATGTGTGAGCTCTTAACAACCAGTTAGAGCTCACATAATAAGTGTCTGATGGCGAGCGGCTGGGGTGATTCTCTGGTGTCAACAGACTCTCAAAGTTCTGATGCAAACTCACAACTGGGTTCAAAGTATCAAATACTGCAAACATTGGGTTGCCTGTATTTCGGACATAATTGGCGTGAAAATAGTTTCTTATTCTCTCCTTGATAAGACAAAGGGGGTTGTATTTATCATTGTGCAAACATTTTCCAACCTTTGACAACACCTTTGGTGTGATGTTTGTGATCTCATCTGCCAGATATGTTTCACCAAGAATGTGAACAGTCTTTATGTTGTTCTCCGATACTTTTATATTATTTTCTGTGCTGGTGAATCTCACAAGAGGTTGCCATGCTACTTTACTAAACCGTCCTTTTAGTAGCTGTGACTGATGTGCACTGCCCAATGCAGACACCAACACCTTCAGTAGCATTTTCTGTGAACAAAAAAAGTTCTGATAATAACCTGAAAAACATTTGGATCTTAAACAAGAGGCCCAGGGGCCTTGACGTTTGTCAACAGCATTGCAAAAAATCAGCTATAAATGTGTCAGGGAATGTATATCTATACTCTAAGATGCATTATCATGAAAAGATGTATATCCTTTATATCGATCATTGGCATTTATATTATTATGTTCGGTTCCCATAATACATTTTGCTGATTTTACACACGTTCTGAAGCACTGCACCTAATGAAATATGCTTGACAAAGAATCATTTCACAGGACTACAATGTTAATATTACAAAAGTGCAATTATTACTTCTTCTGGGACTTTTATAATGCCCCAGTTAGCCAGAAATTTTCACGAAATCTTCAATTTTCACTTTTAATTCTTCTGTCTAAATTAGGCCTAACAAAGTTGTAAATTATCAGCTTTTAATTTTTCTTACTCAGCCATGAAGTATACAGTAGCCCTAATCCATCATTATCACATGTGGACGTAATGCACTTTCACTGCACCCTCTTAAGCAATGCCAATTATGGAAATCACAATACACACAGTAGACCTAAGGATAAAGACCCATGAAGGCTTTCTCAACTCACACGATCTTTGCTGAAATGTTGCTGTAATGTTGTCAGGCCAACGTTGAGTCAGGTGTTAGTTGGCTGTATCAAATGCTATGAAATGAAATAAATGGGGTTCTACACCACATTTGTACACATATAGGCTAAACTGGGTAAGGAGAACCTCAGGATGGTGAGATGAATGAGGTGTTACTGCCCTCCAGACCAGGGTCGGGGCCAAGTACATCGGTACTTGTACTTACCTGTACTTAAGTACATTTTTTCGAGTACTTGCTTGTACTTTGTACTTGAGCTTCAAAAATTTACTGGTACTTGTACCCAAGTACATTACGAAGTACTTGGTACTTGAAGACAAGTACATTGCAAGTACATCCGTTTTGTTAAAAAAATATATTATAATTTACTTTTTCAGTTATTCAGTGCAATAATTTTGATAATATAATTTTTTTAATAATTCAATTGTTGAAAGCAAAACAAATTTAGTTTATCTACATGTATCAATGTAAAGCGTTATCAAATGTTCTTGTTATCGGTGAGCTGTATATTGTCCCTTTGATCTTTCATTCATACTTATGGTGAGTCGACCAGATAGATGTACTGATAAAATTGTTAAAACAACACACAGGCGTAACAGCAATGGTTATCGTCCATCGTTGTCTAACACAGCCATGCACATGCCTGACCCGGCAAAAACAAGATATTAACCCAGTGTTGGTTTATTGTTGGGTCAGCGTTGCAGATGATGGCTCAATATTGAATCGACATTGGATTAACTTCTCGTGTCTGCTGTAGAAGGGGGGGGAGCTTTTATTGTTTGCGCGATTACCTCCTATAAAACCCTATAATTGCGAGAGTCATCATGTTCACGTTTCGAAAAGTATTGTTCGATCAATATTGTAACATGAAAGCATTGCAATTATATTTTAATTGGTCTGGAAAATATAGTGTCGCCTGATGTGCTTAAATGATTACAAGCACGCAGCATAATAAAAATAAAATTTTAATTGCAGATATCTTAAAGTTAGAAGGGTTAGATGTGTCAAATTGACCAGGTGCCGGTGAGAGCAATTAACAGCTGCGCTAATCACGCCTTCATTAACACTTTCAGTGCGGCGAGCTATTTTCATGATTATATTCAAGTGTCAAACCACAATAAATACCCCTCAAGATCAAATAAATGGGCAATAATTCTGAAAAAATAAACTCTGAATTTTTCTTATCATTTGAATTTACGACACCAAACCATTTCAACACTAAACACATTATTGACATTTTGATAATTTCATTTCCTCTAGTTTTTTTTTTTTTTAATGTTAAATAATATTATATTCTGCTGAATATTTGATGTGTTTAATTGAGTGGAAAATGTGGTTGCCCATGGTGTTTTTGTTGGCAAATTAAGAATTCTAACAAATTAAGTTTAATCATATTCCTCGTTTATAATAACTAGATAGATAGATAGATAATTATTTGACGATGGGAAGTCTATGCGTTATTAAAAATGAACAGTATAAAATATATATCTACATGCCCATGTACGTAACAACAGGATTGGTTCCATAAAATCAATGGTTCCATGAAAATTAATATGCATGATATGTAAGCTTAAAACCAAATAATATTATATACTAAAACAAGTACAGGGTAGTTAAAATATGCACCATAACAAATTAGAATACAATTAAACAGCATGACAGTTAATAACTATGACATTAAAAGGAAATAAATATTTTTTGTAACACATAGGTCATTATGTTTAATATCAACAGACATACCCTAGTTATTAAAAACACGGGAGCGATTTTTACACCTCCCTGTACTGCACGTTGTCTTAGTTGTGGATCAACGTCGTCGATGATTTCATAGCAATAAGCCAGCATTGGGCCATTGCGCCGTGCCCGCTATAGTCAACCCACAATAGACCATACATGTAGTAGTGATCCTCTTCAATACTGGGAAGTAAATATAAATGTTTTCCCCAATTTAAGCACACTGGCGTTAAAGTAGGCCTACCTGACTGTCTCAGCATCATCTGTTGCAGTCAAGAGACTTTTTAGTATCGCATGCAAGGTATATCAACCAGAGAGATGCCAAATGAGCGATTCAACGTTTCAAAAACGTATATTCATCGGATGTAATTCACAGAAATGAATAACTGTATAATAGCATTCAATACTCAAATATGCTATAGATAAACAATTTATTGAGCTCACATTGACTGCTAATATGATTAAATACACAACTATTTATTGAGCTCAAATTGACTAATAATATCATTCAATACACCAATATGCAATGAATTATAAACAATTTATTGATCTCACATGCGTTATATTATACATTTGTACTTGGTAGGCCTACTAGGTAATTGTACCCAAGTACATTTGAAATGTACTTGGGTAGTACCCAAGTACATTTCGCAAAACCCTGTACTTGTAATTGTACTTGAACAATTTTAATGTACTTGTACTTGTACCCAAGTACTGTGTCGATGTACTTGACTCAGCCCTGCTCCAGACACAGGATTCGAAATTGAGCCCTGCTGGTCTACGGCCGAGCACACTAACTCTCGGTCACGGAGGCTGCCCACAATATTCAATATTTACAATTGAACAGGGAGGAAACATTTTGTTTCTTTGAAACTTGAATGCCAGAACAGGAGACGAATCCGCGATCTCTGACTTTCCTAGCAGGCACCAGGACACCCCCCCCCCCCGCCCTTCGGTATTGTTATTACATATATACAAACACATTACCCGTGGATTTAATATTGGTTCACCGTCAGGGCTGCCCAACATTTTTCATATTTTATTCTGCACAACATATTAAATGTGCATAATATATATTGGTCATGTCATTGCTCTCCCTTACCTGTTATAATTGACAGGTATGTTTTTACTCTGGTTCTGCCATAATAGTGTTCCCTGTTCCACTTTGATTTTAATTTATTGCAAAAATAAAAAAATCTATATTTTCAAGTTTTAAAATCCACATGCACGGCTGGTTCTCGTCTTCATCATTGACAGTTGGCCAGTAATTGGTAGAAAACAAACAACGAATGGAAAAGTGTGAATTCAACTATGATGCTGTGTCATTAAAAAACACTATTGGCCCAGCTGCTTTATAGACACTTTATAGCCCTACATATTATTACTTCAAGGCATGTTTTTAATATACATATATGCACTTCTAAAGTATGCATACTTTTAGGTGCATCCCAGCAAATACGATACGGCGAACAGTGGATCAACACTCAAAGGTTTCGAATTTCAGAAGTTTAGCCAGACCAAATATAGAGTTAACTCTATGGCCAGACACGTGTGATTGTACCAGAGATATTATAATAACGAGATATTCCACTCTCATTGGCTGTATACTTGACAGTACTAAACCGGAAGTGTTACTACATGGGCGAGCCAGATGCCGGTTTGGAGGAGTACATTTCCCAAACACAGCCTAAAAAAACTACATGTTATAGAGAAGCCGTGTCGGTACCGGTTCAGAAAACAGGCCAAAATAAACATTAAAATGGATGACAACATTACTACCACCTCATTTTAGTGAAATATATGTTTAATAAACAAATTCACATTGAAAATTATACTTATAACGTCGTATTTTATGAAGTAAAATAGCAAAACTGTACAAGTAACCGACTCGCCGATTGCCTCCGATTGTTTGTCAACCGATGGATCGAGTGAGGAGTGACAGCACATTTGTCATTGATTTGAGCGAACCGGCGGTATCAGTGACAGACAGCTAGAAGCTGTACGCTGGCAAACGGGCAAGTGACAGTTGGAAAAATCAATAATATGGATAAATATAATATAATCTAACAGCTACTAACGTTACTTTATAAAAAAAATATATTGCCACTAAATTTGTGATTCAGAGGCTAATTGGATCTTCCGATTTCATGGATTTGCCAACAGGGAGTGACAGTGACAACAGCTAACGTGACTGTAGCGAGGGACTGTACGCCTATCTATAGGCCCTACGGGAGAGGGAGGGAAGTTGGGCCACGAGGCAAGTATGGGCATTGGGCACCCCTTCTATTGCCAAATATTTTTTTAATGTAGACTAGGGGGCTTATAGACCTAGTTTGGCAATTTTTTGATGTGCATTTCATGCTCATAATTTTTCAAAACTTCAAGATATAGGCCTAGACTAGGCCTAATTTAACTTGAGACCAATTTTGACACATCTACAGGTAGACTAGTCTATCTTTTTACTAATAGGTTATAATGAGTCCATAATTCTAAAATGAATCAGGGTCTACTGACATCAGACAAGGTGGTTCACAGGGTTCAATTTAAATAACCAATATATACGGATGCATGTGCCGGTAAAAAAAAATATTAGGGGCGCATGTGCTGTTTGTTTTTTCTATTTTTTTAAATATTTTGACTTTTTTCCCAAATTTAGTTACGTGAAGATATATAGGGCCTACTGTAGCCGTGTCGTCCTCTCCGAAGCCTGTTTCAGGCACTGGGGCTATATATACTGCACATGAATAAAGTGTTGATATCCCTCTTGTGCATCGCGACCAAACACCTGAAACTTGAGTGCACAACGCCCCTAAACAAAAAGATTTACGAGCGCCACACCGAAATCAGGGATATTTAATGGATATGAGATAATATGATATGAGAAAAAAATGACCCTCACTGCCACCATTTAGTATTTTTCTAAATGACTCTCTTGTAGGCCTACAATATACTGTAGATCTGGTAATATTCGCAAGATTTCAATTTTCACGAATTCAAGAATCTTGAGAAAGTTATTATTATAATAAAGAAACTAAAGAAAATTCGTGAATTCTAAACTTTGCGAAAAGTCCCAAAATCAGAAATTTGCGAAAATGTACAGTACATTTAATTTCACCAAGTCAAATACAGCCATAAGTGGGCACTTATGAAAAGTGTTAGGAGTAAAATAAACTAGAAAGGTGTATCAACGACTATGCCTCCGCTGTAAAGGCTATCACCCCCCTTCTTGCCTTACCCTCCCATTCGAAAAAATGTATTACGAACGAAGGTCATAGACAAAAAGAAAAATTCTCTTGGCCCCCCTACTTTTTTGTTTAAATTTGTTTTGAACCCCCCCTTGAAAAAAATAATCAAATTAGCCTTGAGAAATATTTAAATATTTGTTAAACCAAACCCCCAAGTGCCCACCCTGCCGGATTTTTTTTAATTGGCCTGGATCATCCCCCCCCTTCCTGCCTTACCCTCCCATTTGATAAAAAAAGTAATCCAGACAAAAGTTACAGAAAAAAAAATAATTTGCCTTTACCCCCTACTTTTTTGTTCAAATTTGTTTTGAACCACCCACAGCCCCCCTGGCAAAAAAATCAAATTGGCCTTGTCCTTCCCCGCCGGTAAATAAACGTCCACAGAGGTTATACTGCGTCAAATGAAAAAAACCCCTAAAAATTAATATTTGTTAAAACCCCCATGTGCCCACCCTGCCTGAATTTTTCAAATTGGCCTGGATCATCCCCCCTTCCTGCCTTATCCTCACATTTGAAAAAAAGTAATCTGGGCTGAGGTTATAGAAAAAAAAAATAATAATTTGCCTTGACCCCCCTATTTTTTGTTCGAATTTGTTTTGAACCCCCCACTCCCACAGTCCCCCCCAAGGCAAGAAATGAAATTGACCTTGACCCCCTAACCCCTCAGTCTGACCCTCCCCGCCGGTAAATAAATGTAATCCACAGAGGCTACTGCAATAAGTTAAAAAAAGACACTTAAAATAAATATTTGTTAAAACCCTCCATGTGCCCACCCAGCCTGAATTTTTTTAATTGACATGGATCATCTCCCCTTCCTGTCTTACCCTCCCATTAAAAAAAAAAGTAATCCGGACGGACAGACACACAGACAGCCGGATAGACCGACGGACGACCCGACTACATAATGCCTCCGGCCTCAGGATGCCTCCGGCCGCAGATTCGCGGAGGCATAAAAATGAGAAAAAGTCTAAATTTTAAACTTTTTATTGACAATGGGCACTTAAGATTCACTTGAGTAAAATAGACTATCAATTTGTGCCATGATACATTTTATTGTGGCACTATTTTATGTTATCAAATATTTTCTTTAAATCTATTCCAACCTTGACAATCTCAACATGAAAATTGATAAGCAACACAACTGACATTCTAAAGTCAGCAAGAAATATCTCATTTCACCAAATACATTTAACTTGTTTAAGCAAATATAAAGTGTCTTATGTATAATTATTAAATATAATCAAGAATGTGGTTGTATATTCTTGATATAATGTGTCAGGTTATCCAAATTGAAGTGGATTATATAATTTCAGGTAAATGATGCATTTGTGATACCACAGTCCTTCATGGGTTATATAAGTCATTATATACAGTAGAGCATGCTATGAGCAGCCACTTTTATGAGCAGCCAACCTCCTATGGGAGGCCACCGGGTCATTCCTCAAAATAATCCTTATCAATGAGCTTGTGGGAGAAATTTGTCATCATCTTCCTGGAAACCATATGCATTGCACTGATGGATGCACAGATGTCAACAATTTATTTTCTTCCTACAAAGAAATTGATATAAATACAAAACCAATACAATTTTTTTTATGTACATACAGTAATAAAAAAATATTTATGACAGTGTAATAGTACATACATGTATATAATCATAAGGGAATGACTATTTCATTTCCTGGGGGAATTATTAAGGGCTAAGTTTATTTTTTCACACACCATTTGAAACCAGATTTGTTTCTCAAGAATTTAAAGTCAGCGTTGAAAAATGCATCAATAATTTATTGGGTGATAGTTGTGCACTTTTATTCTTACAAATTATACAAAGCCATTTAAATAGCAATCATGTCGTACAATATTTTATATTTTACTTCAAGCATTGTCGTGATTACCTATTCATGAAAAATGATAAATGGACATGTTCCCTCTTTTAAGAGGGGGAAGCAATATTTTTTGAAAGTTATTCAAGCAATTGTCACGCACAAACAGGTTGTGCCAATTTATTTTCTCAGCCAAAAGTGGCACCAGATTTAACCCTGGTGCTGCTGAATTGTTTGTGAGTATTTTTAATTCATTTGAAGCTGGAATTGCTAGCACAATATCCAGTTTCAAATGAATGAAATGAAAGAAAAACAATATTATCTATGAAAAATAGGCATCTCCCAAACTGAATTTTTTGATTAACTGAGCAGATACCAAAATATGTGTTACAAATTTGTGTGGTATTTTCCTTTAATACTCTGAAATTTGCATGAAAACTTATAAATACAGTCTTAGCAGCACAAGGGTTAATTTTATTTTACAAAAAATCTCCCTGCATAATGAAAATGTTGAATAAAATGTCTTTATATAAGGAGGGCGAAGGGGGAGGGGGGGAGGGGGTGCACTATGGTCAAGTATTTCTATCTAGAATTTCAAGTAGGCCCCACATGTTACATTTATCTAATTTCCATTAGAATAATAGCGAAGGTAAATCTTAACTTTTCTAATTATTGCATTGCATTATGATTGCATGTCCGGCAGATTTATTATTATTATTTCAATTTTACGAGCCAATGCCCGCGGTCCTAGCCTACCTCACATAATAGATATCCTAATTATTGGGTAGATCAGATGATCATTAAAAATCAGTATTTTTATTTTGGCTTCCTGATATGAACATATGATGTAAACATGTCCATAGACTAGAAATGCCTAACTTTTAATTTTTTGTGTTGCGCATTTACCAGTTGAGCAGATCTAAAGACAAAATTTGTGTATTTCATATTTTGGACTTGCACATCCGAAATAAGAAATCTGGAGTTTTGTCTTTATATCTCACTTCACATACCAAAGACTAGAACTACTTAAATTTTTATTTTTTGTGTTGCGCATTAACCAGTTGAGAGAGATCTAAAGACAAAATTCATGTATTTCTTACTTTGGACATGATGCATGTCCGAAATAAGAAATCGGGAGTTTTGTCTTAATATCTCGCTTAACTGGTAAATGCACTAGACCACACAAAAATTGTAAAACTTACACAATTCTAGTCTATGGACATGTCCACTTTATATGTCCATGCATATTAAAAAGCGAGAATTAAAATATCGTACTGTTTTTTTTAAAGATTTTATGATTTTAGCCTGATTGTGTCGCTTTCACTTTGCAGGCCTTATCTTGTAAGGGTAGACAATATTAGTCGTCTCTAAATTTTCCAACTTCATGACTAACACAGTCACACCGTAAACCTTCAATTTATGTCATTTTGGGGTTAGGGATATAGGTACCCTATCCAAATCAGGTCAAAATAATCCACTAGGCCTATGATATTTATAAATTATATTTGCTTTTTAATTTGCATTAGATGATGAGGTCAATTTTTTTTTGTCAAATCGAAAGCCAGAATATCTTTTCAGAAAATCTTCCAAGCCTTTCATCCACGATATTATTGTGAATTTCAGGATTGTCATCGGGGAGGGGTGGGGGGGTTTCAATTGAACCAACCTTAACTTTTGCTGGAAATATAGCCTACTTTTTGTCATTAGGCCCTATAAATTGTTTAATTTCTAAGTTATGAACCATCCTCGAACTTGTCACAATGGAAGTACGGTACCCCGGTATGTTCACATGAAATAATATTTGCCCCAAAACACCCTTTTCAAAAGTCTGGTGATCATGGCCCCATGGGCATGAATCAGTGAATGGGAAGTAGGCTAGGCCTAGATTAGGATCACTAGCCTATTTAACAGACACTGTTCACAGACAACTGAACTGGCCAATTTCGAGGCCTATTATCAATGGTAGACTAATGACTAATGGAAAATTTTGAAGAAATGAGTGCTTTTTGACTGAAAAGTGGTCCGGCCAAAGTCTTGCTTTGCTACTCACTGAGCTAGACGGGGGGGCCTGTCTGGCACTGCACGCTTCACTGAATCAGCAGTGCCAGGGAGTGGGTAGGCCCACCGTAAGTGACCAGGGTAAGTGACCATCTGACACACAGCTAACAGTAACACTTACAGTACACTGACAGGCGACCACGTCACTCATCAGTTATGTCGCTTAATTTAATCGTGACGATGTAGACTACATATATTCTACCAACAAATATGTACAGACATATCCTACAAATATAATTCGGTAGATTTTCGTTTAATATTCTTTACTTTTTCTCAAAAAAAATGTATTTTATTCACACAGGCCAAAATACCAATCGCCATTTCTGTACATTATCGCCCACATTGATGGCATCGGTGGGGTCGATGTTTAAATCATTTTTTGTGCATTATTTTGATAAAATACAATAATTATGTATCACTTACCTTTCTACGAAACTACAAAAGATAAATGAACTCAAATCTGTAACATTTTTTGGATTGTTGGATCAACCAGCGCGCACACAAAACTCGATGTGGTTGTGTTGTTTACAGTCATTGTTAGCGTCGACTTGACAGATGCTTCACAGTAATATTACTCCTTGGCGGCCAGGTGGCGCTCCCACCCATTGCGGTAACGGAAGTAGCACTCGGTGGAATATCTCGTTATTATAATATCTCTGATTGTACTCCAGCGGTATTGCCTCATTGTAGTAGTCAACGCGATGCGTACAAAGCATAATCTCATAATATATTACACTGGCTATATACGCTATACTTTCCACAGAAGCTACATCGATTTAATGCTAGTTTAATGTTGGGCCAGCAGTGCAGACGGTGGACTAGCATTAAACCAGGGATAACTGGATATTTAGTTTATTGTTGTGCCTCCCTCTACATCGTTTACCCAGCATTAAAGGAACATCATTTATTAATAATATTACTATTTGTAAATTCAATTCAAAATAAAGTTATGGCTTTGGTACCACACATTTTAGTAACTTAGATAATTAGATCCCTATTAGCGTGATATTTAGGCCTTTATTACAATGTGATGTTGAATATCAGCTTCCATCGATAGGGTCCATAATACAAGAACATAAATTAGGCCTACTATTTGTGTTTTTAGCATAGACTTGAGTTAAAATCTACGTTCAGTTCAACTTGAATATAGCCCAAACATAGGGACGCAGACGCTTAATATACGGTAATATAAATAGTTAAAATTATATGTATGAGATTGGTACTATTACATATTCAGTGCCCGATTTATAAATTGGAAAAAGGGGGCCAAGGGGCCCATGATATTTTTCGGAGGGGGGGGCATTGGCCTTAGACGATGGGGCATGTGACCCATTATTATTTCAAAAGGGGGGCATTTTCCCAACAACAAATAAAACACTTAAGGGTCATTCATATCACCTCATATCCCATATTAAACATTCATCAGGTGTTCATGCTGATAGAAATATCAAAGATTCATATTGGCGGTTATGCTATTATTAAAACCGGAAGAAGAAAAAATGGTTTAACATTCAGCGTTTGCAAGTAGGCCCAATCGACTTCACGTCACCACGCACTCACATGAGTTAATATCACTTGTGTCAATCAATTGCGTCAACAATATCGAGTGTTATTGGAGTCGATCACATAGCTTGAGTGCTACTCATTGTCTTCCTCGGGTGCTGTCGGATCTCTTTTTGGGGCAGTGTCATCAACTTCCTCTGTTGTTGCCGCTAGGCCTACACCTATTCACCTTAAACCGCTAAGCGCGACTGTAGTGGCTTTAATCCGTTTTATTAGCCATTTAAACATCAAGATTTGTAAATTGCTTAGTCTTAAATTACAAATTAATCAAATACGAGTTGTTTTCTCTCACTTAAAGTTGTGGGTCAAGGTAGTGAGACACAACTACAAGTGTGTGAAAATTTAAATTATTTAAGTCAGCGGTTTAAGGGTTAATATATTATTATTATTAGTCACAATGAACAAATTTTCTACAATATTTGCTGTACAAAATAAATTTGTAGGCCTATTATTATTCGTTATGTATTGGTCCATTTTTTTAGAATTTTTTTTGCTTTCGATTTTAATGGCACATATAGTCTAAGTCTATATAGACATCTACACCACGTTCTAGGTAGAGATTTCCCTTTGAAAATACATTGATAAATGCGGATACAGCAGGTGTGGCGAAGTTGTGGCGAGGTTACTTAGCCCCATGTGGTTACCAAAGCTGTGGCGAGGTTACTCAGCTTTCTGTGGCGAGGTTACCAAATCTGTGGCGAGATTACCTGTGGCGAGGTTACATTGTGGCGAGGTTACAGTCAGCTAGTTACAGGTGACAGTCCAATATTTCGTTGGAATCAGCAACATTTTAACTACATTTTGGTTTCAGTAGCTCGTTTTCTGCCATATTTCATTTAAATTGTATTGGTAAACATATACGCCTATGTTATGGATCATGGGATGCCGAACCTTGACTCTGTTCTAACAACGCTGAATACTAATACTGAAAATAATACAGCGATACACAGCTCACAATTTGACAGTGTGCGCCGTAATGGGCATTTATTGGCGGCACTACCATGTCAAAAATAAGCAATACGGGAATTTCTTCTCTATATCTAGCCTAACTGGTAAATGCACGGCACAAAAATTAAAAAAACTTTTGCAGTTCTATTCTATGGACATGTTTACATTATATGGGCATATTAATAAGCCAAAATAGAACAACTGATTTTTTTATGATTTTAGCCTGAGCCAGTCCCTTTAATTCAGCAGGCAGGGCCTTATCTTCAAAAATCCTATGGCCCACTTAAATTAACCTGTTGCGTCAAAAACAAAGATATTGCTCACAGTGTGGCGCAGCGATAGAATGATGTTGGGCCAGTTTTATTTTTTGCGGGAATCCCACAATTAGGCCTACTCTTTATAAGTCAGGCACTGGGTATTCTTTACATCAGGCGCCAGAAACACCAGATAACACGATACATTGGCCCAATGCTGATGTAATGCTGGGCCACTGTCTGCGACGCTTGGCCAATATTATTCCAATCAAAACCCTTTACTGTCTAAACACTATATTTAATCATGAACATATATTTTATCTCAACACTTCTTAGAGACGAAAGTAGGCCTACCTAACCTAGGGACCCCAAACGTTATATTGGACATACTCACAAGGACTGGTGTACAGAAATGTCAACCGTTTCTCACACACAGCACCCCTATTTCCCCTAAATAGGACACAAACTCAGGCAAAATAAACTTAATAAATAAAAATGTATAGGCCTAGTTCACCATACTTTGTCCCCTTTTCATGTCAGATGGTCGTAATGAAAGGGTTAACTTACCACATGATCCGGCATTGCAATAAATTATATTATTCGGTCATTTTTCACACCAGAAGTATAAATTATATCAATGTGCAGTGCCTTTTACCGCCGAGTCCAAAAATCTAATTTTAATAATACAAAATTTGCAATTTTGGGAGATAAATATCTTAGCCAAGACCTAATTGTTATATTGCGTAACAGAACACGGTTGTGTCAAGTAAGGCAAAGAGAGGTGGGGGAAGGTGGCTAGCCCTCTCGCGACAGACTGCTGGCATTCATGAACACCTACCCAGCTATCACGAAGCATTGACCCAATGTTGTTTTAATGTTGTGCGGACGTCGAAGACGGCGGGCCAGCATTAGAACAACACTGGGTCAATGCCTCGTGTCTGCTGAGTTGCGGTCACAGCTGATCAGCAAACTCTAGTCATTGACACAATGTTAGCCTGATAGTGGCCCACCGTTTACAACACTGGGCCGGCATTAGCCCAGCATTGGCATACCAGTATATAGGCCTTAACAAAATAAACGTTCACCCAATGCTAGCTTACTGCTGGCCCATTGTCTACGACAATGGCTCAGCTGTGAAACAGCATTGGCTAAAGGTCTCATTTTTGCAGGGAACACCGGCAACTCAATACCCTGACAAAATGTTGGTTCAATGTTGGAAGAGTGTCATAGATGATGGCACAACATTTAACCAACATTGGGTCAGTGCAAGCCAAAAGGAGGCAGTGACATCAGCGGAAAGGAAGTATATACTTGATTTACAAGTGAACAAATACGGCCTTTTGGCAGCGCTATGGCAGGAAGAGAGGGGACACCAGTTAAAAAGCAGTAAATGCCTAGTATACCAGGGAGCAGATATTGCCTTCTGACATTGCACAGACAGAACAGATAGTAACGGAAGTTAACGACAGACGTTTGTGTGGAAAACCAGCTTAAAAGTTTGTTGAGTCGACAAACTAAAAATATATACTGTATTTATTCTAATAAATGACAGAGTCAGAGGTGTTAATTGGAATACCCCCTGTGATTACAGAGTGGATGGATGCTTATTAGTTTTTTAATGATCATAATTATAATCTACAACATGTAAAAGATCATGATTGTTATTTTAAAATCAGGGGGGGGGGAGACGTCATAGACCTGTGTGAACGTACGACACTATAGTTGCAGTCAACTTCCACCAGCGTTGGGTGTTTTCCGCTGATTTCTCAGTCAATTCAACACCAATTCCCATGAAATTTCACAGGCACTCTTTTCAACTATTCCGGCGCCTACTCTGAAAATTTTGTGAAATTTGAATGAGTATTTTAAAAGTTAGACCATTTGACATGTAGTGGAATTTCGTGATTAAAGCTGATAGCGTTCAATGGGTTTATAGAGGAGCGTCATAATTCGCAAAAACTACATGTCAAATGGTCTAACTTTTAAACTACATAATATTTTTCCCTGAAATTTTCAGGGCAGGTGCCGTAAGACTAGAAACTAACGCTTGTCAAATTTCATGAAAATCGGATGAAAATTGCTTGAGCAATGAGCGAAAAACATGCAACGCGAAAGTGACAGATTTAAAGTGACTTTTACTATAGCAAGTAAGTATTATCAACACCATGGGTGTTATCAACACCTGATCGAAGTCTTACCAAGGTTCAATAAGTCCCAATGGCCAGAATGGGGTTGAGTGTGACATAACAATAGATGTGGTGCCGCCTATATAGCTGAAGGGCAACATGGCACTCAAGAAGAGCGCGGTGGGCCAGGAACTAGGCTAGTCTTAGCGCTGATCGGCTCTGTGGCTCGCTGCACTCGCCCAGAGGCAGAGACGTTGTTTACTCGGCTAGCCTAGCCCTAGGCTAGTCTGTGAGCACTGAATTCGGTTGTTGATGTGGCCCACCGGCTCAGTGATACACAGCTCTGATTAAAAAGCAACTGGACTAAAGGCGGGATTAGATTGATTGATAATTGTCGGAAGGTCCGGACAGCCCGCATGTGGGCTAGCTAATCCAAACAAACAAACAAGCAAATGAAACAATGACGGGAGTGAGAGCCCAGAAAGGAGACGGAAAACTGCTTCGTAAAAGATTATTACGTGTTAGACTACTGAAAAAAATGTCTGCAACAAACATAATGAGCTATATTTACCCTTATTATTATTGTAATTAAGGTATTCAGAAAGTCAATCTCGGTTTAAACTATAGATCTAAACAATATTTGTAAACACCCATCGCAGACAGACAAATGTCACAATCAATTGATGAGGATAAATCAGTCAGCTAAATAACTTGGCTTAAAAGTTAAAGGGACCCAATCAGGCTAAAATCTTCAAAAAATCGGTGATTTTATTTTGGCTTCTTAATATGACCATATGATGTAAACATGTCCATAGACTAGAACTGCAAAAGTTTTTAATTTTTGTGCCGCGCATTCACCAGTTAGGCTAGATACAGAGACGAAATTCGCATATATCTTATTTTGGACATGCATGTTCGAAATAAGAAATCGGGAATTTCGGCTCTATATCTAGCCTAACTGGTGAATGCGCGGCACAAAAATTAAAAACTTTTGCAGTTTAAAATTGTGTTATGTAGCCTACCCTGCAAACACTGGAGGGGAGAGTGAGGTAAGTTGGGCCGCGAGGCAAGTTGGGCCACCCCTTGTATAGCCAAATCTGATTTCCCAGCGGCATGTTTAGTGCCATCCAGTGAATATAAATTACATTATTTACTTACCATATTCGGTAATAAACTTTTTAAAAGATACAAAAAAACTATGGATAAAATATTTTTTAATGTAGTTTTCAAAATATTTTTGCTGTGCATTTCATGCTGATCATTTATCAATGATTCAAGATATAATTTAGATTGTGACCAATTTTGCTACATATACAGGTAGTTTATGTTTTGACTAATAGATGATAATGAGGCCATAATTTTAAAATACAGGATAAAATATTTTTTGCAAATGGCGCCGGGTGAGGCAAGTTGGGCCACTTTTATGGGGCAAGTTGGGCATGGCTTAAGACTTGCCATGGCCCAACTTGCCCCAAGTAAAAAAAAAAAAATTGAAAAAAAAACACTTTTTTTTTAAATGGCTGCCATTTCTTACCAAATTATTCAGAGGCGACCAAAACATTTTGCTTTTGTGGCAAGCTAGCTGGTAAGTGCCTATATAAAATATCACAACTGATCAAGATAACGCGTCTACAAAAAAATCAAATTTAAAATAAAATGGCCGCCATTTTTTAAATTAAAAATTAAAATGGCCGCCATTTAAGCTGCAACCAAAACATTCTAATTTTGTGACCTGGAAAGTGAGTGTGTACATACAAAATTACAAGCAATTTGGACTAGTGGTCCTTGGGATAACGAGTTCACAAGGATTCTAAGAATTCAAAATGGCCGCCATTTTTGTGAAAGCAGGGAAACGCAAAGAAACGCTGATTATTTCGCAGTCAAGCAGTGAAGTAGAGTTGAGAGAGTGATATAAACCCATTTAGTTTGGTTTATTTAGTGATTGGAAATTAAATAAATATTATATTAATCATCCAAATTTTACCATTGGTCTATGCCCAACTTGCCCCAGCCATGGCCCATCTTGCCCCGGAGATGGGGCCAGATGGGCCGTGCAAGTTTATTTATTTGCAGTTATGTCAAAATCAATGTAGATTACCACTTGTGAATGTTACGTAACAAAAACAAACAACAAAAACTTTCATAAATACATTCATTCATTTTGCCTATTTGAATTGTATGAGCACAATAAACATTTGAAAAAAAGTGGCCCAGCTTGCCTCACTCTCTACGTAATATAACGTTCGTTAAGGCCCAATTGTTTCGTCATTCATGGATGAACGTAACGAGGACGTGCTAAGGACGTAGTCATAATAACCCTAACGTCTCCAGAACGTTCCAATAACGTTGCATAACTGTTTTACGTTCTAAGGACGTAAATGGGAGTTCACAGAGTTACGTTGTAAGTACCAACGCTGTACATTGTGGGGGCGTTATTACAACCTAAAATTGTTTGCAGGGTAGTCTTATATCATCGTAAATCTATATTATCTTTCTCCACCCTCCATTTGAAAGAGATATATGTATCCGGTAAGTGTGTATTTCAAAATGTCCATACAATAGGCCTCCAGCTACAGGCTGCAGCCGCTGAGGGTCTAGATGAAGGGTCCGATGTTGATTTCTTTTTTTTTCTTTTAAAGGATCAACACTGAGGAAAATCCCTTCCTTTTTATCACCACACCAGCCACAAACATTATATGAATACTACCTGTATATTTTGGCGATGTTCTCGATGTCCCGCAAAGATGTAAAACATGTCAATTGGCCAAGTTTAGAAATGTTGATCCTTCGTGTTTGAAAATGTGAGACCCGTTGGGAAAGCGCCATTAAGCAGTGATTTTCTGATGACATTTTAATTTGACTAGCAACGTCTTTGATGATGTGATACATTTGGGACCTTACATAGGCCTACTTATATCCTAATAGGAGTTAAGAACTTTTTGTCATCTATATTACAGGTAAATTATAAAAAAAACTATCTTTAGAAGCAAATAATCAAATTGGTGACTCAATCGATGTCAATTTCCTGTCAAACATGGCAATGGCATTAACAAGCGAAGACAAAAATGTGATGACCAACATTTTGTCATAATTCGACTTTTTCGAAACCTGATTACGTTGCCAACGGATGTTTCTAAAAAATGTAAGCTATGGGTATGGGCCTTTAAGTCCTGTTTGTTTCGGATAGCTAGTCCTAAAACCCAGCTGCCCAGATATACTAAACAAAAGTAATTCTGGTCATTTTATAATAAGATGCGCAGCCACGGAGACACTTTCAGCGACGCCTCAGACAAAGCTAAAATAATAAACAAACAATTCAGTTCTGTGTTCACTAAACATGCTAAAGAACCATGATCCTTTCCAGACTAAAGACCCAGCTCCTTCTCTTCTTTTCTCCAAATTGATATTTCTACTCTTCGCTTTGAAAAGAATCCAGAATGTGCAAGATACTAATTAAGTAAGCCACATTTTGGCTGAAAAAGGGGTGTTAGCTTCACTTCATTCCAAAAAATGCATGAAAATGCGATATTTTCACCAAGAAGGGGGGGGGGCGTACGCCGGGTAGGCCTACGCCCTATGCTGGATCCGCCACTGAAAGGTGATATAAGCACAAGCCTATATTACTTTTCGCCCAGTGTCATTGACATGTATAGCATCCAAAATTATGTGACAAATTATTGTAAGTAATTTAATGAAACATCTTAAAATTCAGAACATACTTTTTCCTCTTCAGCATGATTTTCATCGAAATCATTCTTCGTAGCACAGCTTCTTTCTCTCTTCCAGGATAGCCAGAAGTACAACCCAAACAGACATGTGCTCTTTATGGATTTTATAATTAGCGAAGCTTTTGACAAGGCTCCGCACAAACGTCTAAATTACAAACTTACTGGTTGGCATCCGAAGGGAAACAACTGAGTGGATCCCAGACTCTTCTAGATCCCAACGGGTAGTCCTGGACGTTGCTACCTCTGACAGTGCTACGGTATTCACAGTCCACAAGGGACTGTCCTGGGACTCATACTTTTTCTGATTTGCATCAACGACCTCCCTGATAGGATCGTGAGCAGTACAGTCTGCTTATTCGCTGACGACTGTATTGTTTACTGCACAATCAGAAGCAAAAAAGAGACTGATGCGAACTTCTCAAGTTTGACCCTGATTATGTCGGCTGATTCCGTTAAATACCCTGGCCTTACTCCCACCTCTGACCTTAAATTCAATATCCATATCAACAATAAATTACAGCGAAAGCTAACAGCATTCTTGGACTCATAATCTAAATCTAAATTTCTCCTCCCAAGCCGTCAAAACACAAGCGTATCAATCATTTGTTCAGCCCCACTTAGAGTATGCCGCCACGGTTTGGAGCCCACATACTTCTGAAAACATAAAAAAAATGGAAATGGTGCTGAGACGAGCTGCAAGGTAGGCCTACGTGTGCAATCGCTGGTACGATACCTCACACCTCACGTTGTCTCCTCCCCCACTGTGGCTCCTGTGACAACTCACGCACATGTAAAACACAACGTTTTTAAACTTCACCTATTATTTTCACTGCACCAATTTTTGCTCATTATGACCTACTTTTTTCACTTTAGTTACATTTATTCACATGCATCTACACCAATCGTCGAATGCACCACCCGCACACACATCACGACGTGAAATACTCCATATGAGGAGTGATCGCTGTTATCAAGAAGAAGAGTAAATGGGCCTGCTGCTGTAAGCTTCGACCTGTTTGACAATGCACAACCAACAGCGTAGACCTGCAACCTACCACCACTTTCATGACGTGAGTCGATGAAAACTAAAATCAGTGTAACTTTCAAAAGCATCAATATTATAGCCAATAGTAGCCTATAGCATAGCTTTCTACCTACATCGGCAAAAAGTTGGAACCGATGCAGCTTCGATGAATATATAATATTTTACAGAAATAGACCTACCACAAAACCGTTAATTAAAGCCACTCAACAGCGGTGTGAGGAAGGAACAATGAAGGCCGCATACAATTGTGCAGGTCGACGCTGGCCCATGTATACTAAAACAATATACACTGACATTATACACTGACTTCCTGTCAACTTTCGCATTCATTTAAAAATATGCACCATAACTTTTCGAACTTGAAAAAGATAACCAGCCTGCATATCTCGCTGACTTAGGTTACTTGTTCAGTCCAAATGCTATAAATATCTACGCTCCACAAATTCACATATATTTTTTGTTCATCAAACTGAGACTTGGTCAAGAGCTTTCTTTATAGCTGGCCTAGGCTTGTGGAACGCTTTGCCTGTGTCTATTCGTAATGCCAAAACAATTTCACCATTCCGAAAATTTCGGGCTCCGCCTGGGGTGGGATAACAATAAGCAGTTATAGTAATAAAAATAAAACTGTTTACATAACACCTGTTCTACATGCTTCATAATGTTCAAAAAAAAAATCCACTAACAGGCTGTTAACCATATTCACATGGCTAAAATAATCCACTATTTACTTAAGCACCAGGCCTCTATAATGGTTACCCAGTATGCATCTGGGAAACTGAAAAAAAGGGTCTTGAGCAACTTTTAAACAATTGTACCGTTGGAGATAATTTAATTTAAAGGGAAAATTGCTCCATAGAAAGGGAGCAGCAGCAGAAAAACATATTTTCTCAAAGTGCAACGACTCACTGGCCTAAATAAAAGCTAGTCATGTGATCAAAAGAGCATAATAAATGCATAATACATTATGTATTTCTGCTGTTAGGTTATTATGAATCAACTCATTTTGATGTCAAGGTATATATACACATTATGAAGTCATAAGTTTATTGAACTGCATAAGCTAACTGTTTCACTGGCAACCGATACAGACTATAGCGGCAACTAGCACCTAATTTGCACCGAGCCGGCATACGCCGATCTTCTTTAATTTAGGCCTAACGTTACTGTGCTCTCGGCAGGCATGAGGTATTGGTACAGCACTGGTTGATGCAGAGTTTAATTTTGTCGTTACACAGGTTTTTTTAATCAAGTAGTTATCTTTGTGAGTAATTTAACTAAAAGTTATTCATCTTTCCCCCTTTTTTTGCTTTTTGTCATATTTCATATTTTCACAAATTTTAGATGAGGATATAATAACCGACTCAATGATATGTGTTACATATCAACTTTACTGAAGATAATCAATTAAATATCAGTAATATTTAATATTACTCCCAAATCTCGCATGTGCCGCACTCTTTGTAGGGACTTGTCTACAATTTTAAATTGAAATAAGTAGCTAATTATTCCTGGTAGTGGATAATACATTGCATTTATCAGTGTTAAAATCCATTCCCCAGATATAACTTCACATTAAAATACTTTCGATGTCCTGCTGTAGTAAAACACAATCACTTAAAGACCTTATTTAAAAAAAACACTTTCATCGTCAGTACAACGTACTAAACCACCATCTTTATGCCGATTATACTCAAATTCACATGTCTCTATATCAGTCTCAAACGCGAGGGAATCTCTTGAGAAGTTGCAACATTGTTTAATGGGTGTGTCGGCCTGGATGACAGGATCTAAGCTGAAGCCTAATCCTAGCAAGACAGAATTTCTTCTTATTGGAACCAAACTTCAACGAGAAAAAATATTGAATAATTCCCCATGCTTACTTCTAGGTCAAGACACAAATCCATCTACATCAGCTATAAATCTTGGTGTACTATTCGACAGTAGCCTGAACTCCCGAAAACACATATCCCAAACATGTAGGGCATGCTTCTATCATATCCGTGACCTGCATCGAATTCGAAAAAATCTGTCCTTAGGTCTTGCCAAGCAAATTGCAGTGGCACTCGTCAGTAGTAAGTTAGATTATTGTAACTCACTTTTTCACAATATGCCAGAAAAGCATATCGCTAGATTACAACGCGTTCAAAACTGCCTTGCAAGAGTAGTAGCCAAGGCCCCACGATTTAGTCGTTCCGTTCCAATTCTAAAATGTTTACATTGGCGTCCTGTCAAGTTTCGCATTCATTTTAAAATATGCGCAATAACTTTCCGAACCCTAAAAGAAAACCAACCTGCATATCGTGGAAAAATAACTTAGTGGATAAAGGGTCAACCCTTTCGAGCCTGAATTTACCATTGTCATCTCATCCACTCATGCAACTTAGGCAACCGACTATCTATGTGTAGAATGTTTCTGTGACATAAATCAATACCTAACTGGAGAACGTTTAACGAATACAAAATGACATAATTCAGTTTGCCTTTGAGATATTATATTATGGGTATTTCATAGAGCCATCACTTTGACGAGGGAATATAGAGCCAGGCCGTTTTCCATCGCTTTGCAATTCGCGTCTCAAATTGAGGAGGAAAGAAAGCTGGGTGCAAGGAGTGTTAAAATTGTACACTATATTGTAACAAGGAATCTCAATAGAGATTCCTTGATTGCAATAAACTCTAAATCACTATACTGGGAAAGGGAGGGGTAGGGATTAAAAGACCGACCTCTCACCCGTCCAAGCACTAATCATGTGAGGTATTTGAGTTTTTAGGTACATCGAGTAGAGGTGATACTCTCTAATGAATTGGGATGCACAATTTTTTGCACATTTTTTTATTGGTGGGATATAGGCCTACACAAGGTCAAGGGATTTAAAAAAAATATTCAGTTGTTTGTGAAAAAAATACATCACAAACTAAATAGTTTTGCAAACTGCTATGATGATGTAGTAGGCCTACGGTAGTGTTGTTCGAAGCGGATTGAGCTTGGTTTATACCCTCAGTGGGAGGACGGGGTTTTGTCCTCAGTGTGGGACAGAATTGATGTAAGTACCAAATCCAGCTTGGATAATTTTAGTATTATTCCTCAAATATGTATCATGGAAGGGTCGTGTAATCGTACATTAAAGTGAACTTGTATGGTAAACATAAATTATTGGGATATCCAGAGTAAAGTCGACGTAAGGGGGGGGGGGGGAGGGATGGTGTTTATATATTGGAGCTGTCGCATGAACATTATCACGGAGATATGTTCTCGTATCAAGGGGATAGTAGCAACAATATAATCCGGGTGCACTTTCTACCAAGTCATATATGGCGCGGCACACAGGCTCATGTCAGTGTTACAGCAGGGTGGCATAAGCCAATGTTAATTTAATTATTAAACCGCTAAGGACGTCTTTAATCTGTTTTATTACAAGGTTAAATAACAGCTATAGGGTATTAAGTTAGAGTTTAAACATCATGTAAATGTGTGATCTCAAATTAAACAAATAGGAGTGATTCTGACCCACTTGGTTACAGTTATGGGTCGCGGTAGCGAGACACAAACTTCAAGTGGGTGAAAAATCAAATTATTTTACTTGTGTCTCGCTGATGCGATCCACAACTTCAGGTGGGTAAAAATTACTCAGATTTGACAAAATGGAGGTCAACGATTTTGAAATTTTGCTGATTGGTGTCACGTTTTATATTCAACATGTTGAAAAGCTGGTATTTTTAGAATATGCTAATAAAAAATATAAAAAACGAATATAGGCTAATCGTGACCGGAGGTGAGAAGCTCGTGTCGGGCACTATGTTGCTACATGGATCTTCCAGGTGTGTTGTTCACGCTGCTGGTTACGTTTGAAAAAAACTTCTTCGTCGATCACTGTGTGGGCCTACATACACATAGATCGCCACTGATCCAGCATTGAAGTAACGCCGGGCCTATGCGGCGTGTTGGCCGGGTGATTCAGAGAGAATACACCTTTACCAATAGCAACACGCCACACAGTGACTAAAAACTGAATTATTTAGTTGGGAGTCCTGTCACACTCTTTTCTATTACAACACGCCACACAGTGATTAAAACTGAACTATTTAGTTGGGAGTCCTGCTTATGCGCAAAATCGTGCAAACAGTGTATTACATAATGAAGCCAATTTACCAGCTTTACAATACATCATTAACCCTTACAGCGCGGGGATCGACTTTATACGTCTTAATCTGACGTCTGTATACGTCAGATTCTGACGTCTAAAGTCGATCCCCGCACTGTAAGAATTAAAATATTTCTACTGGTCGGTGACCCATAACATAGGTATTCAAATGAATAAGAAACAGCTAACTAAGATATTTGTATGATTTCAAATTGAAAATAACCCTTTGGTCTCCATGGTTTATACAAAATAATTCAGCGTTGTAGATAAGGGTTAACCCTTTCAAACCGGAACTTATCATTAAAATATTCATACACAACAATCCGCGAATCGCTGTAGCCATTCCAGTACGTCTTGCAGTGAAAGCAGAGAACTTGAAGGGGTGGACAGTTTATTGAAAATTCTCACGGATTGCTAAAACACTTTAACTATTTCATGATTTGTCTTCTTCTAAAACTCCCAATTGTACGAATTAATTCAATTTTTCGGTATACAAGTTTATGCTTCAGGTATCATAAGAGTTTGAGGGGTTGATGCGATGGGCTCGATCAATTAGTCTCTCACGGTTGTCGGCCAAATAAACCTTCATCAAGATGAACCCTTTAACCGCCAAATTATTTTATCCGAATTTTCACCCACTTGAAGTTGTGTCTCGCTGACGCGATCCACAACTTCAAGTGAGTGAAAATTATTCAGATTTGACAAAATGGAGGTCAACTGTTTTCAAATATTGCTGATTGATGTCACATTTTACCTTTAACATGTTTAAAAGGTGGTACTTAATGTGCTAATGAAAAATGAAAACCCGAATATATGCGGCACCGGCGGTTAAAGGGTTAAATCAACTGTGAAATAGTGTCCAGGTGACGTGGTGGGGAAGCGTGGTTAATCGTCATTAAATATTTTGTGAAGTATTGGCGAACAGCACATGAACATCATGCCTCGAGCACTGAGGTGGAAACCGACATAGGCTATATCTGTAAGTAAGTACTACTCAACTTTACATAATTTGCTAGCTCTCAAGCTTCTTTGCCACCACCACTGTGTGGCTTTCTTGTCACAATGGCACCGCGTTCCAATCGAATAATATTCACAATTTGTATAGTCACAATTGTTATTGTGTTGTTTAAAAATGAAAAACAGACCACAAATATTGGGTCACTCCAAGAGAATAGTTCAAAGAGTAGATCCAGTTCAGGCGCAAAAGGTCGAGGACGTGCTAGCTGTTTTCTTGATGACGTCACCGATTAGTTCACACAGGATTTTGAGGATTATTTCCGCGTGATAGCGCCACCTGATTGTCATACTATGAGAGAATATTGATTTACGTGACGGAAGGTAACTTAGTAAATGTGAATGTGACAGCTCTAAATGCCAGCAGTCCTACAGCAGGAACAATATACTGCTACCACCGCGAAATCAAGAGAAACCCTCAAGATGAGTTTGAATACTTAAAGGGCGATCGTGTTTATTTTACAGAAAAATTCCAAGCTCATACTGAATTTGAGCGCATTAGGTGCAGAAGCGGACAAGAAATCATCGCTCAAGATTCTCTGGCATTTGTCCATCTGAAAACAGATGTAGAAAAGCGCTGTGAAGATCAGGAAATAAAAAGAAAAAAGAAAGGTATTTCTGATATGCCCAGTGTAGTACTACTGGGTTTAGCATATCAAGAGCAAGTTTTAAACGCAGGATGCCAAAATCCAGACATTACTTGACACACACTTTAGGGGGCATTGAGCTTACTGGATACACTAAAGTGCACGATAACACAGTGGTAAATCTGGTCCCCTTACTCTCTGGTTAATTCTTGCAACAAAATACACAATTTAAGAACCGACAGTCAGACTTTCATCAATACCAGTTTGATGACAGTCCTTTTATTTGGTATAACTTTGCCGCATCGGGGTAAAACAATGTTTTCTGAAGACGATCAAGACCAGGGAATGTTTCATAATCTAGGCAAAAGAAGCTTCAAGAGTCAACCCACTGACTACTATATACGACCTTATTTTCTGGGATTAAAAGACCAGCCCGGAATTTTTACACCAAAGTCACTTTGTCTGGCCAATCGATACGCAGTCAATGCACTTACAGATTATCTTGTGTCATACACTGGAACATTTCTTGACAAGCCGAATTTTGCTCTCACATATGGTGGCACGTCTCATAACGAAATTAATACTCCTACTTGGCTTGATGACATAAATCTACGAGCTGTTAAAAAATTGGAGAAACAATGCAGCCTTAACAACACTATATTTGTTATGTTCAGCGATCATGGTATAAGATATGAAGCTTCTCGTTTGAACATTGGCGCGGCCGTTGAAGAAAGACTTCCCTTTATGGTAATAGTAACAACAAAATGGTTCCGTGTGAAATATCCAGATCTGCAACATAGTTTAGAAGAGAATGCCTTTCGCCTGACCACGCCTTTTGACGTTCACGCCACCATGATCTACGTGATTAGCATGGCAGAAGGAGGTAACAGAGGTAACAGAACTGTACACTGATAGAGGACAGAGTCTATTCCATCCTGTACCTCTAGATAGAGCATTCTCTGATGCCTCAGTTGGTTTACACTGGTGTGCCTGTCACGACTGGACGAAGCCACCCGAAGATTCACCTACGAGTAGAATAGCAGCTCAAGCTGCTGTGGATGACCTGAACAACATCATGAAGACGGGTAACTACAGTCCCCCATGTCTACAGCTCAGCCTTGCCAAGATTCTCTCTGCTGTAGCGTGGAAAGATGACACCCCAGTGCTCTTTGAACAAGATAATTATGATACTTTACCAGAACGCGAAGAAAAACAAAGAAAAAAGCAAATATGTTCACTTTCTGTGATGGTAACATTCGAAACGACGCCTGGGAATGTAATTTTCGAAATTACTATGTGCAGGACTTCACTGGGTGTTTTTAAGAACTGGGGATATGTCAGTCGTTTATCCAAATTAAAACACTTTCCCACTTGCATGGGAAGACACGCCTATAACCTACTTTGTCAATGTCCTTGAGAACTTTTTTCATTATATTTCATCACATGCACAATAACTGTTCTGTTCTGGTTCCAAGATACAAATTAATATTAGATAACATAAAATAGCACAGTCAAAGCCCCAAATCTATTAAAGCTATAATTATATTCGGTTAATATTTTCGGATTTAATATCAAACCTGAAGTTATTGTGGGCCTATCATAACGTTGGGGTCTAGAAAGGTTGTCAAGAACATTACATTTACAAAGTTTTACACATAAAAATCTGCCAAATATGAATAATAATTTGAATACATTCCTTTCACGAATTTGTTTTATCTGATAATCTAGCTGACTGATTAAAACAATTCTGTTTTTTTTCAAATATAAAATATTGTACTCCAAACAGAGTCATCCACCATGAATCTATTTTTTAGTATATTATAGATCAGCACCATTTACAATAAATCTTTGAGTTCCCTCGTCGCACTTGTGCACCACATGACATATATTATATTAAAATTAATTAGTTGAAAAATAGTAAATAGGCCTACATCACAACAAGGAGATTATCATGATTATGAACTTCCATTTAAGATGTTATAATTGGGTATTCTATCGTATTTCATTCAGCTAGAGAGTCGCAATAGCATTTCACGGCTGTGAACCTTCTACGCGCTAGTTTCTGCGCACTTGTCAGCGTGGTTGTGTGACGAACACTTCTACGAAAACACTTAAAAGGTTTTCCCGCCACCTCACCAGCTCCACCCGTCCTTAACTGTATCGCTTTATTTTTTTTCTTTTGCACTATTTTATTTTTGGTCATTTGCTTCGCCAGTGTCTTGTTGGAATTTTAAGCATTTTGTCTCGCGTTTAAGGTGGAGACACTGCTAATCGGGGGACGGAGACCCCCCACAGTTTATTGTAAAATATGAATTATTATCTTTTTGAATATTATTGAAATATGATGTAACTAGAGGTTAATTTCAAAATAAATGACCAATTTATTGTTATATAATTTTCACAAGAAGATGTAATATTACGGTTGATTAGAACATTACACCACAGAAAGTCTTTTTATTGGAATACAGTGGCCTTATCATAATTCCATGCCATTCTGATATTTTTGGGCCACTGCATAGTATTTCTATATATAGATAATTAGTTTCTATAAACGGCGCATGAAACGACCTTGTTCCTAGTAAGGGCGTCACTTGAGTGTGGACGCGCCAGAACAAAGACGTGTTGCGCCAATTTCATTTTGTTTGAGTGGACTTCTAATATTATTTAGATATTATCCCACCACCAACCCTAATCACCACTTATTATCATATATGTTGTGTATAGGGGGCTGTTTTGTAACATCCCCCTTTTTCCTCTATATTTCATTATATTAATTTTACAATTTTACATATATGGTAACGAGTTTCCATGTGATTTTCACTTTATATAGACATCAATGTTACATAGTATGGTAACTAGTCCACATGTACTCGTTCTATATGTATTGCATGATTATCAGATTGTTGTATTAGATGATAAACATGCCATTATGAATTTCAGACATGAATAAATGACCTTCAGTCAATCATTATAATGTGTATGAGATGTTTAATAGTTGTTTGCAGAAAAAACGAGCGGCGGTCGTTAAGAGTTCATGTTTATATTAAATTTGTATTATCTGTTTTGTGGAATTTTCTTTGACCAAAAAATACTTTTATATCTCGATTACCCTGGCGTAGTATTATTTGCTTGTTGCTTGTTGAATATTAATTCTTCAAGGGTTTTTATTTGGTTTTGAATGGGAAATAGTTTACAAAAAACGTATTCTTTATTGGAACCAATAAGGAAAAACTAACTGGTGGCGTATTCCTTATTCGAATTTGGATAAGTATCACCAAAAACAAAACAAAAATAAAAGAAGCAAATGTATGCTAGCGCTTTTCAAAATATGCTGATATAATACTAGTTCTCTGCACAAAAAAAGTTAAATCACCAACCTGGCAACATTGACTTGCACAAAGAGCTTTAAAAATATATTCACTTGTTCAGATTTGAATAAGGAATAAGTAACTGGTTACTTATTCCTTATTCGCGTTCGAATAAGTAACTGGTATTTATACGATAGAAAACACTTAAAAATACGGAAACAAATCTAGAATACGCTCAAACTCGACAAAAGACGTCTACGTTCTTGTATTTTGAGGAGGTAAATGAGTAAAACACCAATCTGAGTAGTACAAGTCTTGTTACTTATTTAGTTTCGAATAAGGAATAAGTAACTGGTTACTTATCATGCTTATTCCTTATTCGCGTTTGAATAAGTAACTGGCACTTATGCGGCGAAAACACTCACAAATACGAAAACACATCTATAATACTCTAAAACCCGACAAAAGATATGCATATTCTTGTAAAATGAGGAGATAAAGATGTAAAAGACCAACCTGATCACACAAAAAAATAATTAATACAAGTCTTGTTACTTATTCGGTTTCGAATAAGGAATAAGTAACTGGTTACGTATTCCTTATTTGCGTTTTAGTAAGTAACTGGTACTTAAATTAGAAGGTAAAAACCACTTTAAATACCAAAACACATCCAGAATACGCTCAAACTCGATAAAAGACGTTCATATACCTGTAATATGATGAGATAAATGAGTAAAACACCAATTTGATCGCTCAAAGAGAAGTACAAGTCTTGTTAGTTAATCGTTTTCGAATAAGGAATAAGTAACTGGTTATTTATTCTTTATTTATTATTCGCGTTTGAATAAGTAACTGGTACTTATAAGGTGAAGATCACCTTAAAATACGAAAACACATCTAGAATACCCTAAAACTTGACGAAAGACGATCATATACTTATAATCTTAGGAGAAAAAAGAGTAAAATACCAACCGGATCGCAGAAAAAGTAGTACAAGTCCTGTTACTTATTCGAGTTTGAATAAGGAATAATTATCTGGTTACTTATTACTTATTAGCGTTTGAATGAGTGACTGGTACTTATACGGCAAACAAAAACACCTAAACATACTAAAAGACATCTAGAATACGCTCAAACTCGACAAAAGACGTTCATATATACTTGTAATATGAGGAGATGAATGAGTAAAACACCAATCTGATCGCTCAAAGAGTTGTAGAAGTCTTGTTACGTATTCGATTTTCAATAAGGAATTACTTATTCCTTATTCTTTATTCGCTTTTGAATAAGTAACTGACACTAATACGATGAAAACCACTTAAAAATACGAAAACTCATATAGACTACCCTTAAACCCGACAAAAAACGTTCAAATACTTGTAATTTTAGGAGATAAAATAGTAAAACACCAATCGGATCTCAGAAAGAGTAATACAAGACTTGTTACTAATTCGGTTTCGAATAAGGAATAAGTATCTGGTTACATATTTCTTTTTCGTGTTTGAATAAGAACCTGTTACTTATGCGGCAAAAACACTGACAAAGACGAAAACCCATCTAGAATAATCTAAAACCCGACAAAATACATTCATGTTTTTGTAATATGAGGAGATAAAGATATGTAATTGGAGATAAAGAGTTGTAGGGCCTACAAGTCTTGTCACGTATTCGATGTTGAATAAAAAATAAGTAACTGTTAACGGCGCAGCATGGTCAACGTCCGCATGACTGGGGTCCGTTGCAATGTAAATATTAAAGTTTACTGAAGCAGAACGACCCAGCTGCTCTAAATACAGTTGCAGCTACCAACCAGGGGCGTTTCTTAATGATGACTACATGCAAAATATAGCTACTTTAGGCCCCTATATTGTTTCAATTTACTGTAGCCTATATTGGAATAAACACTGTATAAGAATATCACTTGAAAATATGATGGTTAATATGTAGGATCCTACATTTTGTGAAATACTCTATGCTGGACAAACGCCGAAGACGTTAGGCCGATGTTGTGTTAATGTTATAAAAGATCATACAACGTCTTACAATGTTTTCCAAGTGTTTTTTATATTTTCCTACATAAAGAATAAAGAAATAAACCCGGCTAATAGTTATCGAAGCGATGTTTTGAAAGGCGTAATCATAAGTAGTGAAAAGTGTGAAGAGATTACAGAAACACTACCTAAAAGGTCACAGGTCCGCAATGAGAAAAATACAGGAGGGGTTACAGAACGACCACCCAGCAGCAGGCGTCGTGGACAAGAACCCAATAATTTTTAAGTAAAACAAAAAGGCATTTGGGGATATGCAGGGGAGTTGGGACATGAATTAAGGGGCTAAACAACACACATGAAAAATAGATTATTACTGGCATTTACTTGATAACCAGAATATTTTTGTACGTAATTGAATAATATTTGTTATTTCCTTCACACGTTTGAACCTAAACATTAACTTTAGGTATAACAAAGATCATCAAACAGCATGTCATGTTCGACTTTAAAGAAAAAGTTAAAGACTAATATTTTTTCTATTATCAATCATCACACATATATATAAACTAAAATATACCAAAAATCACCTCTATATGGAATAAGTAGTTAACATCCTAATTCAAGTACGTAATCTAGTAGTCCCACTTACCTTTACTTTCTTTAAAAAATTGCAAATACCACCACTGCTTTTAACAGATCCATAATGATCTTCTGCAAATTTGCCTTCTTTAAAACGTTGCCATTTATAAAACCGCTTTTGTCATATAGCTCTCTCAGTTACTTATTCCTTATTCAAAACCGAATAAGTAGCACGACCTGTACTACTCTTTCAGCGATCAGATTGGTGTTTTACTCATTTATGTCCTCAAATCAAAAGTATTTTAACGTCTTTTGTTTTAGGGTATTCTAGATGTGTTTTCGTATTTTTCAGTGGTTTTCACCGTAAAAGTACCAGTTACTTATTCAAACGCGAATAAGGATTAAGGATTAAGTATCCAGTTACTTATTCCTTATTCGAAGCCGAATAAGTAACACGACTTATACTACTCTTTGAGCGATTACATTGGTGTTTTAATCATTTATCTCCACAAATCACAAGTATATGATTGTCTTCTGTCGAGTTTTAGGGTATTCTAGATATGTTTTCGTATATTTAAGTGGTTTTCACCGTATAAGTACCAGTTACTTATTAAAACGCGAATAATGAATAAGGGATAAGTAACCAGTTTCTTATTCCTTATTCAAAACCAAATAAGTAACAAGACTTGTACTACTCTTTGATTGATCAGATTGGTGTTTTACTCTTTTATCTCCTCATATTACAAGTATATGGTCGTCTTTTGTCGAGTTTGAGCGTATTCTAGATGTGTTTTTGCTATTTTTAAGTGTTTTTTGCCGTACCAGTTACTTATTCAAACGTTGATAAGTAATAAATAACCAGTTATTAATTCCTTATTCGAAACCGAATAAGTAACAAGAAATGTACTAATCTTTGTGCAAACAGATTGGTGTTTTACTCATTTATATCTTCAAAATACAAGAATGTGGATGTCTTTTGTCGAGTTTGAGCGTATTTTAGATTTGTTTTCATATTTTAAAGTGTTTTTTATCGTTTAAGTAGCAGTTACTTATTCAAACGCGAATAAGGAATAAGTAACTAATTACTTATTCATTATAGTGGAGCGGCATAACTTGAAATATCACAGCAATCTTGCATTTTTTTATAAAAGCAACAAAATTTCCACAGATGTTTACATGTATATAAGTATCAATTTCTGATGTCTTATATTTTATTATTAATATGCAGCTATGGTGTTGTTTAACGTTATCGGTTGTATGAGAACTGTATGCACTTTTTAGAAATATGTTATTTAAGTAAATGTTTATAAAATGTTGTAAGCAGAAGAAATAAAATTCGAGTTTTTTCATTTACACATCAGATGGTATGCTACTTGACAACGTGGACGTGGACGTCGGTCCGTCATTTAGCTAACATTGGGCTGGGATTATATGCATACGGCATCGTTGGGAAGGCGAGATGGGCTCATCTCAGCACAAGTCACCACATCAAGCCCGAGTCTTTAGGCGAGGGCCTTATGTGGTGACGAGTGCTGAGATCAGTCCATCTCGCCGTACCCAACGATGCTGTATGTATTTTCTCGTACGAATAACTATTTGAAGCGGCAAAATATAACTGAGCAGTGAAGCGTTTTGGAGAACGTGCGAGATGGGCTGATCTCACCATACCATACGTCTCGTAGTGAAAGCCAACAGCATGAGTGCGAGAAGTACAGTTCTCTGTGTAGTAGTAGTATGCATTTATTCTCTTCCACAATGGAATGGTCACTCAGAAATGAGTCGTAAGAGACATTCAAACATAAAATACATTTAGTTATCTATAAATGATAAATTGACAGTATGCCCGTAATTGTTGGTAAAAATGCATTTGTCATAAAAAACCAGCAGGCCCCTTATTACATAATACCTAAAAATGAGTGAATAAGTTCATGAATGAAATAATGAATGACTGAATGAATGAATGAATGAATGAATGAATGAATGAATGAATGAATGAATGAATAAATAAATGAATGAATCAGGTAATGAATGAACGAATGAATGAATAAAAAATGAGTGAACGAACGATGAATGAATAAATTATTGCATGAATAACTGAATGAATGAATAATTAAATGAATGGATGATAATTAACAACTAGTTATAACAATAACTAGTTGATCAATCAAATGACTTAATAAGACATGTATCGCTCATTACTAATTAACGAGTTACCCGTTAACCAATAATGAGCGATAACATGATTGAACATATATCATTTATAAACTACATAAAAACATTTTCCGCTACACTATTTCTTATTTTTGAAATAGTATTGCAGGTTTTGGCATATCTCTGTGTAATTTTACTATCTGCGTAAAAGCTTTCATACGACCAGAAGAAGCCGATTCGAGGTATAATATACAATGCATTTGAGTCAACTACGAAGTAATAGTTATAACGAGCATGTTTGACTTCATTGTATTTTGCTTTGATTTCATAATCTTGCTATTTACAACGGTCTATATTTGTTTAGGCCAGTCATTAATTTTAATAAATAAATAATCATAATGATTTGCCTAATAATTTTGGGAAATGTAGGCATGTGATATAAGAGCTAGTTACCGGTAGGCCTATATATAATAGAACCACTTAGAAATATGTCATGTCGCATACGTATTTATAATAGTTTACTTCACACTATATCGATCGCTATTTTTATTTGATAATATTTCTATTTACAACGGTCCAAGTTTGTTTAGGCCATTCAGGAATTTTAATAAATAAATAATTATAATGATTTGGCTAATAATTTTGGGAAATGAATGCATCTGATATAGGAGATTCTTTTATATATTTGTAGATACCACATGGAATCACTTTGGAATATATTATGTCGCATACGTATTTTTAATAGTTTAATTCACACCATATCGATAGCCTGTTTAAATAAAAAGAGATCTACGATAAACTCAATATAAAAAGCAGGTAAGCACAGCTTGCATTGTGATGTATAATAGTGATATATAATGAAATGTTGGCGTTGTTAGGTACATGAGGAATGGAGACCTGTCAAACACAGAATAACAGAGTACTTTGTATTATCTAACACCAATAATGTAATTGGAGGTGTCCCAGCAATGAAGAATCGTTCAGTCATGCATGTACAGAAACAAACAGCCATATCCCAGCAAACTCGAGGCACTTACCCAATTCTGTTTCAATGTTGGGCCAGCGTCTTCGACGCTGGCCCAACATTCAAACAGTATTGGGTGAGTGCCTCGTATTTGCTGGGAGCGCATACACACCAACACACACAGATTTATTTACGTTTGTGTCACGCCTGACGGGAGGCCTATGATCCGTGACCGCATGGCTGGCTGGCACTGGGTGTCCGTGTTAAATGTCGGCTTATGGATCAGCAGGGCTAGAGGTCAGCCACACGTGGGATTCCGCGAACTAATATCAAAGACACTGAAACGGTGACATACTACATCGCTGGTCTCGATGCAATGCCATCTTGTCTCTAAAGACGACTAAGAATGAGCTCACAAGAGCAACATGTTGAATCAATATCAACGTCGGCACATAATCAAACACCTCATCAAACACCCCATCAATGAATGTAATTATATGTTTTTATTAAGGTAACTTTTTTTTGAGTCAGGCAAAGGCTAAACATTATGTGTCACTTTTAGTCTTTTGTTGTCTGTTGAAGTTAACACCTTGGTTCAGTCACCACGGTACTTAAATTTTGCTGGTTAACATAAAGGTCTTGGAACATCATTAAGTTATTCCATAAATTTAATTGGTAAGTTTTTTAGTTTTGATTATTATTATTATATAATATGTTTTGTACTGTTATATATTTTTTGTGGTATGTACATACATGCATACAAATTGTAAGGCTCCGTGCAATAACCTGTTAAATTTCCTTGGTAGGGCGTATTTAATATAGAAATTGACGTGGAATTATGTGCTATTAGCTATATCAACTTATTGTATATTTTATCTTCTTAAAATATTAAAATAATTTTGCAACACTTATTTTATTGTATTATAATGACTGCAAATACGTCATAGGTTGTTATTATATTAATACACACATAAACTTGCCTATGAAAGATACCTTAAAGGGACATGCCTAGGTCTAAAATCATAAAAAAACGGTGATGTTATTTTGGCTTCTTAATATGACCATGTGATGTAAACATGTCTATAGACTAGAACTACAAAAGTTTGTTCATTTTTGTGCTGCGCACTTACCAGTTAGGCTAGATATAGAGACGAAATTCCCGTATTTCTTATTTTTGACATGGTTGTCAATAATTAGAAATCAGGAATTTCGTCTCTATATCTAGCCTAACCTTTAAAGCGCTGAATCATTTTTATATAAACCATGAAGATCAAAGGTTTTTTTCAATTTGAAATCATCATAAATGTCTTAGTTAGCTCTTTCTAATTCATTTGAATACCTATGTCCCCTCGCTGGAATGTTCACTGTGTAATGTGTCTCTACCTATTGAAAATTCATAGTGAAGAAGTAACTGACCATTGTCTGCTATCCTCTATGACCAAATCAGATTCAACTTCATGCTGAGCGCGTTGAGCGTGTTGTTGACCTCTGATTGGTGTCAACAAAAGATTAATCAGCATGTCAAGTTATTTTGATCGGGCTATTCACACACAGCCAGGGTTAATCGTTTTAGCGGCCTACCATTACCTCTTTCACTGTCGGCTTAACGTATTTTAGTCATAAACAATTTTATTTTATTCGTCACCACATGCGTTGGAAATCTTCTCTTCACATTGAAAGCCCCCCGATAAATTTGGAATTAATTATATTGACGTAAGCCTATTTTTGTTACAATCGCTGATTGTAAAAGTTATTTAGTTTGTTGTTCAAAACCCGATTGATAATTCGTATTTCCTTGAGATATTGTGTGAAATACTAGGTCACTATTGGTTATCGTTTGAATTGAGCCCTTGAATTGGCACATTAAGGCCATGTTAAGTGATTTCATTCTAGCGAAGTGATAAAAGTGTAACATATCACAGCGTATTCTGTGTTAGTACATTGGCAAAACTGAAGATTGAATGTACATTTCGCTCTATTACGTCATACACAATGTCCGTCCTCTATAAAAAATATTTCCTGCAGAGGCCTGTGGGCGCTGGTCCAACATTGAAGCAGTGCCAGATCAACCTCCTAAAATGTTTCATGATTGTACATGAACTAGTTCAGATTTCTGCAATGTACCTGTATAGTTACCGAGTCATTATGTGACACTGGCCAGATACTAAAACGAGTCAGATATACATGTATAGATTCACATCATGACGTCAACAACAATCTAAGCCCACTACTTTCGGATTCGAGAAAACACGTCGTCTTTAACACGTCTAAATGTTCATGTAATTAATTTCGCATATTATCTGGCTGACGCGACAATCAACTGGTCAAACAATGTCGCAATGAGCTCGACGTTACGAAGTGGCACTTACTATAGGTATTTTCAAAGGAACAATACTTAAATATATGAGATTAGAGATAAGACAAGTTGATTTCATATAAATTATATTACTTAAAACTCGTGTCATATTATTGTGGGTTTCGTCGAACAGTTATTAAAGAAGTATTAAACACAATAAATAATTGATGCTGATCAGTTTATTTGTCCACAGGATAAACCCCACGTGTCCATACCACAGTAACCAGAGGGTTAAACCTTAAAGCGCTGAATTATTGTTGTATAAACCATGGGGACCAAAGGGTTTTTTCAATTTAAAATCATCATAAATGGCTTAGTTAGCTCTTTCCGCTTCATTTGAATACGGTATCTATTTTATGGGTCTACGTCCATTTCACATGTTTACTCTTACAGTGCGGGGATCTACCATAGACGTCAGAATCGGACGTCTTTAGACGTCAGATTCTGACGTCTATGGTCGATCCCTGCGCTGTAAGGGTTAATCCCAAGCCACAGGGATCTCTTGACAACAGTAATCCTTGTATAGATAGGTGCAGCCGAATGTATGACTCAGCCATTGTGAGAATCGGTCTGGATGGCAAATATTTATCTGGTCCACTTTTCTTGGTCTTTCTTCATGTTCTTCAGAGCTTTACATATAAATTAAACGTTCTAAAGGCTGAACATACTAACAATAATGTGGAATCATCGATTAAAAACATTCAAATGAAGTCACGTTGTTATGTGTTTAAGATTGATGCGGATTAATAAATAAAATAAACTTATTTCTAAATATTTATTAATATATATTTTTTTAAATAGGTCCTACGAAGGTTATATCTTCGTATTATAAGTTAATACGTTTGTTCTTATGAGATTGTTATGGATGATAAATCGTCCTCTCAGCGAGAATTGTGTTGTTGCTTTGATTGTGGTCATAGCAAACACATATATGTGGGGAGGGTATCCTGGCCGTGCATAGTCTCCTAGCAAAAATGGGATGTTGGCTCAACGTTGGTTTACTGTTGACTCAACGTCTACGACGCTGGCCCAACAGTAAACCAACGTTGAGCCAACGTCGCATGTTTGCTGTGCCTCCCTCCCCTGTCACTATGCTGACAACTCCTGTACTAAGTGCTCCGCTGAGCGTGGCACGCTGTTCATACGCTAGGTCAAAGAGAAGGATTAGTAAGCTATCATAACCTATGTGTGCTTGACACTTACACAAATGATTATCATTATGGAGAAGGTTATGAAATGTAAACTTAAGTATACCTGGTGTGTGTAAATATGTAAAGCTTCCTTGAGAGAGAAAGCTGTTCACCATGGCCTAGCGGACCACCAGTTGTGTGTGTAGTACTAGTATACTAAAGGTATACTACAGAGGAACGCAGTATCGGAATGACCAATGTGATATATAATCCCACAACACGACTACTAGGAAACATTAGGTTGAAAGCTACACGTGCCATAATGGTGGATTACTTTTTAGGAAATAGAGACATTTGTTTTTACCCACCAGTATGACAATCACACTAACTATACAGCCAAGGTGACCACAAGCTGACCACAACATTACCACCATAATGGACGCATTTACAATGTGGAATGTCTTCACAGAAGTTTTGTTGCTCGTCAGTTTATTTGTTGATGTCGTATGTCAAAGTAAGTTTTCATGTTAATTTTCAACAAGAAAATGTAAAAATCTATTTATAGGCAAAAATGATATAGTACGAATGATATGGTGAAATAATTATTAATCTGCTCATTTCTTTGTTGTTACTCTGCCTTATTTTTATGATAATGCTGACTACATAATTGTATACATTTTTATGTGTGAGTGTGTGCATCTAACTAAAAGTGCAAAAGCCCTGAAGTCCGAAATCTGAAGTCTAAAATTCCAGTTCAGAATGGCTGCCAAAAAACTCATATGCGAAATCCCAATCAATCTGTCATAATGAAAATAACTCAACAAAATTCAAAATGGCCGCCACAAAAACAAAAAAAAATCCCAAATATTATTGTTACCTGAAAAGTCACAATTCCCCTCTAGTTACCATTTGTTTTTATATTAAGAGGCATGGAATTTCACAGGCGATAAAAATGATATAAATTCGAGGGAGTAGTTTTGACTCCGTATTGGTCAATAGCATGTTTAATGAGCCATAACAGCACATTTTCCTCTACCTACGTATGTAAAAAATCTTTATGTTGCAAAATGCTCATTGTTTGCACGGGTATAACGTTACTTATTTATTTATCATGTTCACACCGATACAACATAAGATTATATTGTCACTATCCGCTCGTTCTCCACTAATTTCTTTTTGGTTTCCCTCTTCTTATGGGAGCCATAACGTGTTCTAAACTCTAATTCAAATGTCTGGATATTACAATTGAGCCTCCGGTACTTTACACTTTACACTATGATAAATATTATGTCATTCTGTCGCGACAAGACAACACTGTACAGAAAACAACGTTAAATAATAAATGATCACCGTATTCTTATATTTTACAAATCATTATTACTTTACTGAGACATACTCATACCATGCAAAATAAAACGATAAAACGTTACTGCTACTTGCCTTTGCATGAGAGAATTACATGACCCAAATCAGAATCTTTAATAAGTTACATTTGGTACCAGACATTTGCAATTTCTGTGAGTAAACACACTGTACACCAAAAATGTTTTTTTTTATTAGTCGATTATCACAGCTAGTGGAAAGGGAATGAGTGTTTAAATATCAAAATCTGCGAATATTTGGTTTTAGATTAAACAAATAATTATGACAAATGTTCACCCACCTAAAAGTTGTGGATCGTGGTTTGCATTTCATAATGCAGCGCCCAAATGTTTAAGACCCTCAGCATTTGTGATTTCAGTAAAGTAGAACAATTAACCAATCATATCGTCCAATATAATATTAAACTCTCACTGTATCGATATACCTGTATATGTTGTTTGAATTTAATTTTTTATGTGAATCGCCACAGTGAAAGGCATTCAACTCTAACATTCAAAATGAACGGCTCAGAGGTAAAGTCATCCAAGTCCAAAATTAGATTTTTCCTGTTTTTACCATTTTGGGAAAGTTAAATATATAGGAAATAATATACTAATATATCTAAGCCATTCGCTAATAAAATTGAAACTTATTAATCAACACTTTCAGAATTGATACTTTTCTTCGATGGTAAAGTGATCAAAGTCCATCAGCTTACATAGGGACTATTAGACTTGATCAGTTTACCTCTGAGACAAACGTAAAATGGCAGCTGAAATGTTATAAAACACCCTTTATATGGATCAGTCTATGATATGCCAATCATTTACAATATTTACTGGAGCAAAATGATGAGACACTAGTCTTTTTATACTAGTTTATGACTAAAAAAAACTATATTGTTAAATTTCACAAGTTTTTTTTAAAAATAAAATGAAATTAAAATTGTCCGAACTGGGTTTCACGACATCAATAGCTATATACCTCCCAATAGGAATAAATAATGACACCAATATATAATTTCCTATATGTTTCTAATTATTGGCGTAACGAAGTTGAATTAAAATCAAAATATAAAATGTTGTTAATTAATTGTAACTTTAAAGCCTTCTATAGGAAAATGAGAAAATACGGACTTGGATCACTCCACATCTAAGCCATTCAAATGGGAATTTAAGTAAATTTTAAAGACGTGTCCTTCCTGCTTATTAAACTGAAATATTTTTTGAAATAACTTTATTATTATTTTTCTTGATAAAATGTGCTTTATTTTTAGGTTGTTAACCCTTTCACCGACAAATCATTTACTTTGAATTTTTACCCACTTAAAGTTGTGTCTCGCTGACGCGGTCCACAACTTCAAGTGAGTGAAAATTATTCAGATTTGACAAAATAAACGTTTACTATTTTCAAATATGCTGATTTACGTCACGTTTTATCTTTAATTGTTTAAAAGGTGTTTAATAAAAAAACGAAATTGAAATTTAAAAGACGACATTCTATATAGTGACAAGATCGCATGGGCATACGTTTTTGTCACACATGTAGCCTATAGCCTACACTTGCCTGGGTTGTAATTTGAACTCGCGTTCACCATCTTGTTTCAGATCAGACATCTCAGTCAGGTAACTCCACCCTAACACACGGTGTAGGTGATGATGACAACGGTGTAGGAGCGCCAAAGGCAGTGATAGCAGTGGCTCTGCTAACTGGGGCCTTTCTTACTGGTGTACTGGTGGCCAAGCTGATGGAGTATTATCACGTGCGACATTCAATCAGAGATGATGCCAGTGACATCAGTGAATATACACGAGATATACTGAAAGCACAATTAGCCATGTTTAAGAAAGGCGCTAAGCCTCCAAAGTTGAATTCCAAGGAGTCCGCTCTCAGGTATGGGAAATTGTGGAGAGCAAAGACAGCCAAAAATAGAGCGCTGAAAATGAAAGGCAACAAGGGTAAAGATTTCCTGGATGATCCAGAGGCAGGAGTAGCCGTGATGGGAAGTACAGGAAAGGTGGTACCAGCGACAATTACCGAAGAAAACGAAGACGAAAATACATCAACAGACAGCAACGTCACTCCTGTATCTCAACAAAAAGAGGAGAAGAATGACTCAAAAGATAAAGAAAAGTCAATAGCGAGCGATGAAAGTTCTAAAGTTGTTGAAGAGTCAGATAGCGAGGAAAAGGTCAATTTCACTCACGTAAAAGAGGCAGAACAGTCAGACGCTTCAGGGGACACAAAAATCTCATCTTCTGATTCTGACAAGACCAAAGAGAGCCAGCCACAAACATTACATTACAGGGGTGATTCTGATGACCTGATGATTCCAGTCAGAGTGTCATCTGATCAGGGTGTCAAGAACAAAGATGCAGTGCCTCCAGGTGGTGACAGACCTCATTCTGCCTCATCCAAGAGCGAGTACGAATTCTTGTCAGCTGGTAAATCTGAGAGTAGCTCAGGTGGTGATTCTGAATTTTCAGGACAACTGACCAGAGAGACTCCTCATAGTGTATCTGCTGTACACTTGGAACATAAGCTGTCCAAGGGCAAAGGTACTGGTAGTACCACACCAGCATCTAGTAGGGATACTTCTGATATGGCCAGCAAAGCAACCAAACAGACTGGTAAAAAAGTACCACCAAGTAGAACCACGTCCAATTCCACAAAATCCACACCTAGCAGAAATACATCCAACGCCACAACAAGTAGAAATACGTCCAACGCCAGTAAGTCCAGTCAGGGTGTGAAGAGTAATCCCTCTAGTAACAAAGTGTCTCCTGCAAACACCGATACGTCACTGTCTAAAAACCCAGGACTACCCCCGCGTGGCCAGTCACCTAAACGACCCCTCAGCGGCCGTGTGATCAGTACCAAAAACAAGTAGCCAACCAAAGAATTAGGATCCCAGTAAACACAAAACATTTGTACAACATTTGTACAATGTTAGACCAACGTCGAAGACAAATGTTTTGTGTTTGCTGGGATATTGGATGTGTTACGTGATACACTCTTGAAAAACTTCGTAATTTATTTCACAGTGGTATATCCAAAAAGTGATCTGCCAAGCTTTTTCCCAGAAGAGTTGATCAGCGTTTCTCTGGATTTTGGTTTCTAATAACTAGCCGATTTCTGGAACTAGTATTTTTATATTTACTTATCTCATGATAAAATCATACCAATTTCGGTTTGAGTATGGTCTAAATTTGACGACGTCATTAACTTTAGACCGGCATTAATAATGATATTAGGATAGAGTTTGTCTTTTCTGATTATGCATGCATACTGTAGATTGGTAATTATATTCAACTTACAACTTATGTTCTGCTCAAAGCAAATATTCAAACAGAAATTATTGTCATTATTTCGAGAGGTGCGCGCCACCTTAACTAATAAATGTTTCCACCGGCTTGGATTTGTGGGTCGCGGTGGTAACGAGATACAAATCCAAGCCGGTAAAAATAACTCATTATTTGTTTAATTTGAGATCTATCATTTGAAAATCATGTGGTTGAACACAAATTTCACTGTAAAGAGCCGTTATCTAATATGTTATAACACCAGTCTTAATTAACTTTTTCAGCGCGTGGACCGACCTTAGAAGTTAGAATCTGACGTCAATAGACGTCCGATTTTGACATCTAAAGTCGATCCCCGCACTGAAATAGTAAAATATTTCTAATTTCAGTAGTAGTCCCATAACATATGTATTCAAATGAAGAGGAAAGAGTTAACTAAGACATTTGTGATGATTTCAAATTGAAAAAAAACCCTTTAGTCTCTTGGTTTATATAAAAAATATTTCAGCGCTTTAAAGGTTGAACCTTAAAATGGTAATCGCATCTATAGCCGCCAGTTTTTTTATTTGTTGAAACTAACATTACATTTGCAAGAGCTGTAAGATAAGTCGTGGGTCGCGGTAGCGAGACACAACTTCAAGTGTGTAAAAAAATAAATATTGTAACTTAGCACTTTGAGGGTTAACCCTTACAGCGCGGGGATCGACTTTAGTCGTCAGAATCTGACGTCTGTAGACGTCAGGTTCTGACGACTAAATTTGATACCCGTACTATAAGAGTAAACATATTTATAATGCTCGTAAACCCATAAAATAGGTATTCAAATGAATCGAAAAGAGCTAACTAAGACATATATGATGATTTCAAATTGAAAATACCCTTTGGTTTCCATGGTTTGTACAAACTTAAAGCCAAATTAACCGTGTGTGGCGCTCGAACGGTAACTGTGTATATTATATTACTCTGTTACTAATCTGATGTTGATTCTTTCGAGACGTTTCCATCAATTAGTTTCGAGACTGAGCTCAATGAATTATCATTTTCTGTACGGTACCCACTAAATGATTCCCGAACGTTATTGATATATATATGACAGGTAAATTTGTTGATACAATTTATATAAGCTAATTATTATATTGATTTCCACACCACTGCAAACAGAAAATGTACAATCAAGGCTGGGTTTATTGACGTAACTTCTCCCACATTGATGTATTATATTGTTGCAACGTATGTCATCTAAATGTCCAGCCTGCATGCTCTTCCACAATGTATAATCTAGGCTCAGACGATAGCATTTATTTTGTATTAAATAGTTATTTTTTATGTTTGTAATAAATGTAATTCCCGATGTCTTCTGAGTTTGTCATATTGTATTATTTTTTTATTTTCAAGAAATATTGCATAGTATTTCTTTGAGGTTAGTTGAGTTGAGTTTTATTGCAAGATTTTTCAACTTGACTTGACTAATAAACTAATTCCACACAAACGCAATCATATGGTAATAATAAGACACATTATTAGGGCTATTTAGACATAGATCAGTTTGCATTAACTAGAAAGCACAGAAAAGTAGCCCTGTGTTACGCCAGTCAGTCATTTTATTTATTTATTTTTTATTTTAATTTTTTTAATATAAAATATATCTGCAGGGTGTGAACATATTAGGAAATACACTATTTTTAAAATAAATACATTGTTATACAATTGAATAATACAATACAGTTCTAAAATTGTGATATTATTATGTAAATGGTATATATACAAACTAAAAAATCTATAATCTAATCGTAGTTTATATAGTCTAAACCTGTTTCCTGCACAATCAACCAGAGATAAAAACAAATTTTTGCAAGTGGGAAAAATTTTACTCTGGAAAAGCGTGGAAAATCAAGAAACATTAGAAAATCTAGACATTTTACACAGGATGATAACACAATAGATTCCACAATAGATTCCAATTCACGTTTCTGAACCACACCATTTCAATCACGATACAGAATAGTACCACATGTGCAATATTAAACTGGAAACAGAAGCAATCCCGAGAAAATCATTTGTGAAATCCACCTCGTCTGCTAACAAAGGTGACGGGAACATCCCTACCCCTATTAATAAAACGAGAGGAAAATAACCAATTTTGAGGGAAACAGCCAAATATACCATATGGTAATACTTTATGTCGGATCATAAAAAGCAGGATCATGTGGGACAATTTTAGATTTTACATCCACAAAATTGTCATGAACGAAATTGAGACAACAGGCCATCTTAGATTTCCATTTTTATAATAATAGTAGGTTTGTGGCGGGGTTTCCTTGTGTAACATAGGACATCTCATTTTATGTCCTTGTTCTCACCATGCTCATGCTGTCATACAATGTTTTTGAGATATTGTTTCTGAGAATCGAAAATGCTCTAGCTGTCATGTATACGTTTCCGAAATTATGAAAAGAGTTAAAATGACCACCAGTTATGTCATTGTATGATACCGTATACATTTGATTTAATACGCATGATCCAGTATATTTTGCATTGTTTTTGAAATATTTAGGCCTTACTACACAGTGTGAAAATCACATCCAAACGGTCATATAAAAATTGATGGTGAACATCTTTATAATGGAAACTGTTTTCTGAAAAAAGCATTAGCGAGCGTTCCCTAATTAATTATAATTTATAAGGAGCAAATGACACCGAACGAATTCACTAGTGACAGATAATGTCATTGGAAAATTACATAAGTAAACAAATACCTGTGGAGGCGGCGGCATCGGCGGCGGAGGCAGCGGCGGCGGAATACATGTAACCAAACCGCTGCCGACGAGGTCTTAATACCGTACCAGTAAAGTGCTATGACATCATAAAAATCAATGATTAAGCCCAATCAAAACCCAACCGAGACGTTTTTGTTATCTCGACGCTGGCCTCACATTAATGAAACCATTTTATTATTATTATTATTTATAATTATTGTTATTCAATATCTCGCGTTTGCTGGGAATAGGCTTGAATAACATCGGAGCCACCTGGTGATTGAAATGTGGTTTTTAAATCTGTAGCTGACAACTAATTAATTTTTCCGCCGCTGAGATCCCCATTAATTATTGGAGGCCTGATATTTTATCTTGTGTCGTGAACCGACTGGAAATATGGCGGTCTGAGGACTACATTATAATATGTCCCATGCATTGCCCAAGAGAACCGTACGAGAGCAATGTAACTCCCCACATACTCTCTGTCCCCTGGTTTCATACAGCTGTTGACTTCATGGCCATCTGGTGACCCTATCATTAACTATCCTGCCTCTGCATTAGGCCTACTTCTGAAAACATTAGATTTGCAGTATTACGTTATAATATTTGTAGAAATTGAAAAACTTCTAAAAAAACTATATTCCACCTCCTAACTTATATAACAGCTAAATGACGTTGATTGACTGATGTCGTCATGTGACAGGCTGGGCCACACTTGTATTGGCGGGGAGGGGGTAGGGTAGAATAACTCTATAGGCCTAGTTCAATCAAAATATGTAACAAGGATGAGGAGCCACACTAGAATATATCTAAAATATAAATAATTAACCCTCATCCTGCTGATCACGACTATTGTCGTTTTTATTCTCTTTTTAAATTAGCCGACCAAAGCACTGTTATTGGGAATGAAATGTGTCTCTAAACATCAATATTTGCAGATATCTGTGCTCAAATAAAACAATATGAATAATTTTCAGCCATTTGAAATTGTGGGTCGCGGTAGCGAGACACAACTTCAAGTGGATGAAAATTTAAATAAATTTAAATAAATTAACTTAAGTCAATACAACGAAAAATATTGTATGCAAATAAAGAAAGGGATAGTTTGCAATAATATATAATCTACTAATATCTGATAGCTGAATGCCTCAGAGGGATGTTTTTAGATCCAGGCGGATATGAAAACTGGATATACAGTCCAATAATCACGAGGCGTTGACTCAATGCTGGTGGTTCAATGACGGTCCACCGCCTACGGCACCGACTCAACATTGAACGAGCACTGGGTCAACGTCTCGTGTTTTGGGGAGGTGGAGATGTGTTATTTACAAAAGCCATTATACATTCATGTTTAATATTTTGATTTTATCGATACGTTTAAATAGCAAACTGTATTGTACATAAATAACTTAACATGCTGTATCGGTTTATTCTGTTGCAAAAAATATCCACGACAAATTAAAGGTGTTTTGTATAGTTAAATAAGCCTATCTGGATTTCGTTTATTATGTAATTTAACATTTTGGGGCATTTAATTATATTTTTGCATTAAACTTTACAGCGCGGGGGGGGGGGGGGGGAGAATCAGATTGTGACGTCTAAAATCGATCACCGCAAAGAAGTAATGCAAAAAAATCTAGGGGGGCCACCATTCAATCTCCAGGGGTGGAGCTGGAGGTTTTTAGAAATAAATAATTTCGGGCAGACTCGGTGTGAAATAAAGATTTTTTGTCAAGAATTGTCCTATAATAACATTTGAAATTTGGGTTGGAATAAATAATTTGTCCTCCAGCCCCCCCCCCCCTGGAGAATAAATTGTGGCTTCCTAGTGGCCATGGACCCATGACAATGATAACATAGGTATTCAAATGAAGCGGAAAGAGCCACCTAAGACATTTTTGATGATTTCAAATTGAAAAAACCCCTTTCGTTCTCTCTATATATGGTTTGTATAGAAGTATTTCAGCGCGTTAAGGGTTAACCGCCAAATTATTTAATTTGAATTTTCACTCACTTGAAGTTGTGTCTCGCTGACGCGATCCACAACTTCAAGTGGGTGGAAATTATTCAGATTTGACAAAATGGAGGTCAACTGTTTTCAAATATTGCTGATTGATGTCACATTTTCTCCTTAACATGTTTAAAAGGTGGTACTTAATGTGGTAGTAAAAAATAAAAACTCTAATATTTGCGACACCGGCGGTCAAAGGGTTAAGGGTTAACAGGACAAATGTGACGTGTTATGTAAAAATTAGGGACGGGGGTTCCCAAATATTACTATTGACACGAATGGAAATATTTTTGACGCGACTAAACACTAAATAATGACGCTTTGACAAAACAATTAATATTGTAAATATTTTGTAGTCGTCCCAAAAATTAATGACACTGCTTCTAGCTGTTTTTTAAAAGTGTTTTACGGATTTGGGGGATATTCACCTGAATATAATATAGCTTAAAAAATGACAGTGACCGCAGAATTATAATTCAAACTAGATTCAAATTATTTTGAAAATCAAATGGCACATTCGAATAGATTTGACAAATAATCTGCGACACCCTAGTGATTAACCTTTACAGCGCGGGAATCTGACGTCTGTAGACATCAGATTATGACGACTAGGCCTATAGTCGATCCCCGCACTGTAACAGTAAAAATATTTATAATGACCGTAGACCCATACCATAGGTATTCAAATGAATCGGAATGAGCTGAATAAGACATTTATGATGATTTAAAATTGAAAATAACCCTCTGATTCCCATGATTTATAGAAAATTAATTTAGCGCTGTAAGGGTTAAATGTGAGAATTTAGTCCATGGTCCACTCTGGAAGCGGCATGCGGTGACAGTCGGTAGTCTCAGTCATTTTCCACGGTATCATCATATAGGCCTACATTTTTACAGACCGATTTTTAGCGTGAGAGTGAAAAAATGTATGATCCCAGCAAACACGAGACATTGAGCCATTGTTGGTTCAATGTTGGGCCAACGTCGTAGACAGTGGACCAACATTGAATCAACAATGGCTCAATGTCTCGTGTTTACTGGGATGTGATACCCCATTGTTTTCAATGGGTCATTTCGAAATTATATAAAATCACATGGACTACTGACTGAAAATGTTGAGGTATCTCATCATGCATTTTTAGCTCTCTCGATGGAAGTTGTTCTGTAGAAACTGTTTTTACACATACAAATGTATATGATGATACCTTGAAAATTACTCAGATTACCGACTGTAGTTTATGGTTTCTATGACGCGGTGCTTTATGGGTCGCCCTTGTCCCATGTATTACGAACTGTGGACTATCCCTTTAATTCTCCCCCCTCCAAATAAAAAAGCAATATATATATATATATATATATATATATATATATATATATATATATATATATATATATATATATTCATGGCATGTGTGGACGTATCAACCAGTTTGTAAAGGCGCAGATACGCTCCTATTATTCCAAGTCTGTGAACATAATCTGTCAGATGAGAAACCTCTCCTCATATTCGCCAGGGGTCGTGACACCTTCAGGCAGGAAGCCTGTGTGCAGGATGACATTTGCATGTGCTTCCGATCACTATTGTATTTGATCTCGAGCTACACAAAGCTAAGCGTTACTATTTTTGCACTTTTCGTGTTTGACAGAAGCCATATAATAGGGGCCTACGAATGGAATGACAAATACAGCCAGACAGTGCAATTGAATCTTATCATATATCTATGGTGTTCATTGCTGATGACTCATGAATTTTGAGTACAATATTCTCTGTTCTCAAACTTTTCAAATTAAAAAAACCTCGATGCCATAACGAATTTTTAATTTTTAAATATTCAAATCCTGATTTAATCATTCATTTATTCATTCAGTTGAAGCTAGTACTGCTGACGAAGCAATTATACCACCTTCTAATAAATGAAAAATAAGCCTGCCTTTAAAAACTAAACCGTTCGTGTTCTATTTGAGATATCGCTCGCACATTTGATAAATTGTTGGCGAGATTTATGTTGGCTTCACGCTGGTCGACCGTTTGCGACGCTGACCCAACATGGAACCAACATTGGGCCAACGTGTCGTGTTTGGTTTGGGACGGTTCGTGACGCAGTACACAATGCACAAAACAATTTCAATAATGTCATGCACAGACCTGGAGAGTTAATCACGTATGGGGAAACATTCCACAAGAGTAATATATTAACCTGCTATTTATTATCACACAGGGATGTCGAATAATCGCTCCAGGAATTATCGTTGCCAGGTTGTACCGCGTCTTGATATGTTCATCGTCCAATATTCACATTATCTAGACTTATTCAGGTGGAATTAGCCGTTATACATTACAGTTGTTCAATGTCGGGCCAGCGTCTAGATACGTTGGCTTGGCTTTGGGCAAGTGTGTGATAAACAGCGATTATCAGTTTGCCTTTGAATAATTCAACCTGGTCATAAAAATAATAGTTGTAAGAGTAGGAATAAGGTTGGGTGCTTGCCACAACGCACTAAAATTAAATAGTCACTAAACGTCTGGATTTTGATGTAGAAATTAACTTCTAATAATAGATACAAAGCATTTACTCACGTTAATAATATAGGTATTTTAAATTCGCTATATTTTTTCTATACGTCCAAGTAATCTATAATAATGATATTATATTGTATCAGCATGATCACGTCTATCCCAGTAAACACAAAACATTTATTTTGTATATTTTTTGTACAATGTCGGACCAACGTCGAAGACGTTGGACCGACTTGTACAAATGTTATACAAATGTTTTGTGTTTACTGGGATATGCCCCCGTCATTATTGGAAATATTGGTGGTAGCCCAACTAACACGAGATATTGACCATAATTATGATGGTTAGTTGTTGGTTCACCGTCTGTGACGCTGGTTAAAAAACAAACCCAGAAAACTCGGACAGTAACCTGTTAACCCAGTGTTGTTATGATGTTGGGTCGCCGTCGAAGACGGTGGGCCAACATCAAAACAACATTGGATTAATGTCTCGTGCTTGTTGGAAAGGGTCGATGTCTCGTGATTGATTCGATGCCCTGAGTATACATCTTTACACGTTCATAGGTGGCGTGAATATAATGTCGTTTTATAATTCGAATTCACCGCAGTGTAGAAAATATTGTCTCAGCGTTTTCATTCATGAAACGCATTGCTTCGTTTTCTTCATTCATGGCATCGTGAAGTCAGTATGATATTCATTAAAACAATACAATTAGATACATGTATGATGAGACGAGGTGTCACTGGCTTGTTAATAAGAGCGTGAAACTACTCCCCAGCAAACACAAAACATTTGTATAACATTTACAAATATAAATACAGTTCGGTGGACATGGTAGGGCGGGGCCCTGGTGCAGTGGTTGAAGCTGCCTGCTTGGAAAGTCGGAGATCGCGCGTTCGAACCCCGCTCTGGCCTTCAAGTTTCAAAGAAAGAAAATGTTTCTTCTCCGCTCATTCGTAAAGATTCATTATTGTGGGAAGCCCCCGTGACCGAGTGATGGCGTACTCGGCCTCAGACCGCCAGGGCTCGAATTTCAAATTCTGTGTCTAGAGGGCAGTGTCGTCTCATTAATCTCACTATCCTCAGGAAGTTATCCTGGCCCAGGTTAGCCTACATGTGCACAAAGCTTACATGTGGCCTAAAACCCCATTCATTTCATTTTATTTCATTTGGTAAGCATGGTGAGTGCCAGAATCCACAAATCGCTTATGCTCCAGCGCAAAGCCAATATGCAGTATCTGCCTACTTTATAAAGTAAGCTGATACTGCCTTTTTGCTTTGTACGGCAGTATATTCATTTAATATAATACACCTTGAGGTAGGCTCGTGACTGAAAGAACCCTCAATTTTCTCAAGCTTCACACATCTATCCACATGAACTATCAAATTAAAGCTAAGTTTTAACACATGTAACAGAAAATTAGTTTTTCAGATCGCCTTCTCAAGCACGTAAATATAAAGATTTAACAGGTGGTGTATAGGACCCTCTTATACTATTTTATCTCAGTGTTATTTTAAAATATCAACTTATGAAATGTTTCAAAATAAAGATCTAAGCAGCTCGTGACATTAGTTATTATTCTTATTTTTATCTTAAATAGAATTAAATCGAGGTACATTTTTCAGATATCACACCACGCTAGCGAGGCCGTTCCCAGCGGTTGACGGGTTACGAAACGGAAGAGAACGTAATAATGGACTGCTGAGTGGACATGGTTGTCAGGTCACAGTGCAATGAGCGTCTCAGTGGTCCGAACAAGAACGCCAATCAACGGAATGGCTGCAGCGGCGATAGCCATATACCTTACACATGGTACTGGGAGCACGACAATTTCGCTGAATTTTCTGTAGCGCAGAATACTATAATTTTAAAAGTGCAAGCAGACAAACGTTGACGTTTTTCCTATTCCGTGTGATCTGTTCTGCCAAGGTTTATAGGCAATTGTACAAGACTCACCTGAGTTAATTAAAGGCTGTGTAGTTAAACGAATGGCATTCCACCACAAGACAGTAACCAACCAGTGAGGAATGAGCTTACTTTCAGACGAAAACAAGTCAACAAGTAACGCTAATCATCATTTGACAGCATATTTAATTTTACATGCATGCAGATGGTGGCGGAATTGATAAACTCAGAATATAAACTATACAATCATTCTAACTTAACCGTGTATTTGTTTTTTGTAAATCACACAAACACTAGACATCGCTGATGGGTCGATGTCTAGTGTCTGCTGGAATGTTGATTCAACTTGTTATTTACTCGGAGAGATATAATAGTAGCATACAGATACTTACTGTTTGAAACAGTAAGTATCTGTATGTAAGTATTATATCTCTCTGAGTAAATAACAACTTTCTGTCTTGTTTCTACGCAGTTTGGTCATTCATCTTTGACATAGATAGATATAGATAGATATTTATCATGTTTATTGACGATGGGAAGTCTGAGTTGACATATTCGTCATTAAAATCAACAGTACATTATTATGATACAGTGCATAATATGATAAATAGTGGTGTACATATATATGCAAAAATTAATTGATTTAAAAGAAATATACATGCTAATATCATAACATGACAGATATATGTTTGCCGCTCTAAAACTAGTGATAAAATAGCTGTTATTACTATAAATAGTAGCAAAAAATCACTCTGGAAAGCATAGAAACCAATAGCATACATAATTGTGTGAAAACACGATATAGAATAATAAGTATGTATTAAAACATTATAATGCCATTTTAATAATAAGGATATTTTCATGAATGTTCAGTGAGCAGTAGCAGATAAAAAATGTACGTGATAACGACAATAATGGCCGATAAAATAATCATTTATATTAAAGACAATCATGATAATTTAGCTGTTCACGCAGGACATGACACTAGTTAAGCCAACAATATTACAACTTTTAATTAGTGATTAATCCATACCACTTTCACTCACGACATAGTTAATACCACATAACCGGGGTTGACATGGAACAAAAGCATTCCCGACCTCATAATGAAAGCCAGTATGTATCTTGCTAAGATCGATAGGGTTACTTGCTACAGTCCCACACGATAACATTACCCATTTTACTTAAGGTATATCCCACCCATAATCTCATTCACTATGTATAATGTTACGTCTTCTCCTTTGACCCGTGCTTGTCCATTTTCATCAACACATTTTATACCGGGAGAACTCAGTGTATCCGGCCATGGGTGAGGTATCGTGTTTGAATGACAAAAAGGTGAGGTGAAGAGTAAAAATAATGTATCGTTTTCATAATGTAATTGAATAGATAGAAACAACTACGTTCGTTGGAAAAATGGAACGTGAAGTATGCACATTTGATGAATACGTCAGCTGGTTTGGATATTACATTACGGATAGGCCTAACGCTAAACAGTAACATCGTTGTATTTACTAAACGCTTTATGTAAATATTATTATACTATAATAAATTATATACTGCTAAGAGTTTCATAATGCACAGTACGCCTAATTATTTTTATGGCAGCAGCGCTCTTGAGCAAAGGGTTTTTTATATCAGAAACATTGACTGAAATGTAGCCAGGTGCATGTGCATGTTTCAAATGTGCATGTTTCATCGAAAATGCACCTTCAAAGCAATCTAAGTACAAAATGTTGAAGATACCATAGATTTATTTCTTGTATAAAAAATCATTTAATTTGAACTATTTAAACTATTTGTCAATTAAATTTAAACTTTGTAGGTCATTCTCTCACCATTTTGCGATATTCTATATTTTCTATATTTTGCGACATAGAACTGGTTTTGATATGGCACGTCACAAATGGTGAATTATGGCGGGTTCAGCTTTTGAGCAAGGGGTATTTTTTTACTCTTTTTTTTTTACTCATTTGTAGCTGGCAATTGCGTGAGCAATGCCAGCTACAAATGAGTAAAAATCACTCAGATATTAAGGACTTGAAGGTATAAATTTAAAAAAACATAGATCGCTTCACCCGTTTCTCACTTTGACGTGGCGCTTATACAACGCCCGGTTCCAATAAACTGGCTGAGCTCCTGAAAATCGAGCTGATACATCAGAAGACAAAAATCACACCTCCGGCAATTTGTAAAGGGATCAGTATGTCTCGTCCTGGCAGTCATATCCGGCCAGCTCAAAAGGCTGTCTGAGCCGGCGTTCTCCTACACCAATCAGAGTAGAGAGTCTGACGTTAAAGGTGTCCACGTTGTTAAGCCCAAGGACTTCCTGTATAAAGTTCCTGTTCATATAATTATCTACTTTGCAGATTATAAGTTCAAGTGCTGAAATAAAGGTTTTGCCGGTTGAGAACTGTGGCGTGATTTACCACGTGTTTTGAGTTGTCAGCCAGACACAACTTCAAGTGAGTGAAAATTCCAATTGAATAACTTGGTGGTTAAAGGGTTAATAAAAGGGATATGACATACATAAATAAATGATCTCTGCAATTTACATCTTTCCTAATAGATTAAACTGTAAATTGTGTCCTGTATATTATTATTGAGGTATTCGTCCAGTTTTTTCAATGAAACGAAAAATATGATACATGTAGTTGCGTGAATAGTCTGTGAGCTAGGAACAATGATATATAAACTGATTATAAATATGCCTACATCCCCATGGCTCACATTCTCGTACAATTTACGATATATCGTAGGCTTCGGATTGGTCGACATGGCTATCTCGACCAATCCGAAACCTACGTTATGTCGTATCTTGTAGGAGAATACGGGCCCTAGGTCTAGTGGTCAACGCTGTGCTAAAATATAATTATTGTGAAATTGGAGACACACAGGAATTCTTGTCTTGAAAAAAATAATACCAATTTCATATTTATTCAACAAAATTTGCAAAGTTTGACATTACCTTTTAAAAATATAATATTTGATAATTTATATATTTTAACCAAGAAGAAAGAAAAAGGCGAATTTAAAAACGTTTTTACAATATGGTTTTATGATGGATTTCTTGTTTTTTTAATAAAGTATAAAGAATTGGTTTGAATTTAGTACTCAATTGGCTAAATGATTATTTACATGACACATCACAGTCCGTCATTATTGAAATAAATTAGGTCTCTCCACCCCTCCCTGTTAAATTTGGTGTGCCGCCTTGGTCTATACTGTATATAAATAACATTGTGAATTTTGCTCTTATGCGGATGATGTAAAATTATGTGGATGTATCAAAACAATCAATGATGCGCTTATGTTACAAGCGATCATGATATGGAAATTGAATTTTTATACTACGAAATGCTTACAATATTATCAATATATCATTCTCTGAAAGTTATGTATACCTGCTAGGCCACAATGTTTTAAAGCGTGTAGAACTATTATTGATCTCGGTGTAACTGTTACTTCTAACTTATCGTGGTCTAAAACCATTAGATGTATGCAAATTCCGTACTAGGCATGATAAGACATCAAATGCGCTTTGATGCCCCATCAAGTTAAGTTTCAACTGTATGTTTCACACGTACACATGATTCTGGAATAGTGATCTCCTCTATGGTCACCTGCAAATAATAAAGCTATTTTATTAGCCACGCAATGAAGTATATTCTTAATAATTATTTCTGACTTTTCATAATTACGCAGGAAGATGCATAGCGATTTCTATCCTACCACTTTGTCTGCGTAGAGAGATTGTTGATTTATTTGTACTTTAAAATACTTACATAATTATACTGTACACTTTAAATATGTGAAAATTACTCATATATGTTTAATTTGAAACCAAACATTACCAAATCTTGAAATTTAAACACTCACTTTATTTTCAATAACCGTACTTTGACCTTTCAATAAAACAATTTAAGAACGATTAAAGTCGTGGTTAGCAGTGAAAGGGTTAATCACAACTTGATAGAATAGACTGATGCTTATTCTAGCCTAATTATTATTTGCTGGTAATTACATCATTATTATTACATAATTATTACACAAAAATCAGTGTACAGTTACCTAATAAATCTATTTTTATTTTTTTAATGCATATTTCTATTTAATACACGGTTACAGCCAGCCACGCCGAATAGACAGCATGATGTTATGCGCGCAGATACTTTCTTAACAACAGAACTTGCGTGCGCGCTTTAACCCTTTAACCGCCAAATTATTCAATTTGAATTTTCACCCACTTGAAGTTGTGTCTCGCTGACGCGATCCACAACTTCAAGTGAGTGAAAATTATTCAGATTTGACAAAATGGAAGTCAACTCTTTTCAAATCTTGCTGGTTGATGTCACTTTTTTCTAACATTATTCAAAATGTCGCACTTAATGTGCTATTAAAAAATGAAAACCCGAATATATGCGGCACCGGCGGTTTAATGGTTAACTCATTGACATTCCTGAGAGCAAATAAGTATTTTTCGGTTAATTCCAGGCAAAAGCGTCACCTGTGTGACCCGAGGGGACAAACAAAATCCAGATTGGGAGGTTACCGTCTCCCCAGTGATGTATGCGAGCCATTTGTGGTCACGATCCCTGTACAGCCCCAGAGAATAACAAGCGTGGACTGGTGTGACCTTTACCCCCGGAAGTCAGAGGTTGCCATGACTACCATCACATAGCAGATTGAAATGAAAGACGTTCCCAGCGCTATGGGAACATTTTCCCAGCGAACATGAGACGTTGGCCCAACGTTGGCTTACTGTTGGGCCAACGTCGTAGACGGTGGACCAACGGTAAACCGACGTTGACGTCTCATGTTTGCTGGGAATAAATGATTATTAATGAAACTGTTCCAATGGTACAGTAGAAAAATGTAAAATCTAGCGTTTGCAGTAAATGTAGTTATCACTTTAAATCAAATCTACATTCACCTTTATTTGGACTGATATATGATATGTACCATGGTATGCGATACGTTAATTCGCTAGAGAAGATGCAGACGTTTGCAGATGATTTAATTCGTTTGGGATCATTTTACTGCTCTTTATTAGGTTATCCTGCTTACCATAATAATGTTCATGCCATCTGCATCGCGCGGGTAATGCGATGCAGCCAGTATAACACACCGAATGATGTTAATTTTTACTTTTGTTTCTCAAAAACTACAGAGAAATGATTTAAAAGTATTGTTTTTATAAAAAAATAAAAAAATATGAATTTGACTTTGATTTTCAAGACATTACCAGTGTGAGGGCGGGGGCCCTGGTGCAGTAGTTAAAGCTGCCTGATTGGAAAGTCAGAGATCGCGGGTTCGAACCGCGCTCTGGCATTCAAGTTTCAAAGAAACAAAATGTTTCTTCCCCGCTCACTCGTAAAGATTCAATTATGTGGGGAGCCTTCGTGACCATGAGGTAGCGTGCTCGGCCTCAGACCGCCAGGGCTCAAATTTCGAATTCTGCGTGACTGACTCTACTTCAAATATTATGCTCAGCTGCATCTATAATTGGTACATTTAATGACGTACTAGCTTTCAAATGTCCTCAATTTTTATTCGTAATATTTATGATCTTGTGAACATATTATTGAGTGCAGTGGTTAACCCTTTCTTTACCAATTCGCAGGTATGCGAAAATTACCTTCCTTTACCAAATTCAAATTTATGCGAAATCCACATATGTACATGCATTAATTGCAATGCGTGGTTGAAAATCGCCAACCAGAATGGTCAGTGACATGGACGCAATGTACTCTTGCATTTTTTATTTGTGCGATGTGCGGATGCTATAACTTGTATTGTGCCACATCATGTGGCTACATCAGGGGTCCTTCTCAAAAAAGAAGTCGGTTTCTGGGGATAGTTTTATCAGGGGGAAGTCGGTAAAGGAAGAGCTAAAGCTACCTGCTTGGGAAGTCAGAGATCGTGGCTCCGAAACCCGCTCTGGCATTCAAGTTTCAAAGAAACAAAAAGTTTTTTCTTCGCTCACTCGTAAATATTCAAGATAGGGGGGAGCCTCCGTGACCGATAGTTAGCGTGCTGGGCCTCACATCTCTACTTTCGAATTCTCGAATTCTGTGTCTGGAGGGCAATGTCATCTCACTATCCTCAGGAGGTTCTCCTGGCCAAGTTTGGCCTACATGGGCACGAAGGTGGCCTAAAACCCTATTCATTTCATATTTATTACATGAAAAGTATTATGTTAAACATGAAATACGAACTATTCATGTATTACAAACTGAATGCTCTAGGTGAATGCAGTTCTAGTCTATGGACATGTTTACATCATATGGTTTTATTAGTAAGCCAAAATAAAATCACCGATTTTCTTATGATTTAGCCTGATTGTTTTACTGACATAATACATGGTTCTCACTAAAACATTTCATAAATTTTTGTGGTAAATGTTCGTATCTACCACGAACATTTAATATAAATTTGGCGATTCCTATCACTACTTATAATTATTATTAAACATGTGACGAGCACGGTATGAAAACACAATGACACATGTGTGATATCTGTTATAAAAAACTGCCAAGTGTATATTGATAATAATTATAAAGGCATTTGTTAAAGGTACATACTTCGAAGTAACCAGACTATACAACTGGCTACAAGGCCTGGTTTGTCTATTATTGATATTTATTTTGATAAATATCGCCGCCAAAACGACTTTAAAATGCAGTATTGTCATTTAACAATTATCCACTGTGGCCCACACTTGGCACTGCTTTGCGTGGTATCATGAATCATGCATGTCATGTGCTGATCATGTGATGTAGGCCTGTCTATTTATGACAGTTCAGTAAACAAACAAGCAATGACAGAGCCATGATATATGCCCCCGGTATAGGCCTAGGCTTATGATTTTTCAAGTAAGCCCAGCGTTTTTCAAAGTCGAGCAGTCTGGAGTACATTATTACTGTTAGATGTCATGATATGTCTTACTTGAACTGAGATGGGAACCTATATAGATCATGTGGCCCGATGATGTCTCCGACGAACTCGACGCCAATGGCAATGATGTGTGGTCTACAGCTGCAGTTACAACTGTGTTTGCAGGTTAAGCCCGCGCTGCCACCAGACACCACGTGATATGATGTATGCACGCGGCATATAATGTGTGGTGTGTGGCTGACCGCCCTGATCGAGCTGTCAAAACTATCAGAGATGAGTTGTTGTCTGGTGGCATTTTTAAGTGGGTGATATAGTAGGCCTATATTATAAATTAGATAAAAAACGATTGATCAGAGAAATCATTCACTATCGCTCCGCAGAGACAGCACTACATGCAGCATGCCTGTAGCATCTCGTCTGATAACTTGGCTTCTGTGACGGGCTGTGACCTGCGACCTCGCCAGTTATTTCTGTCATCACCATATAATTATGGTAGGCACAATCAGTTACTGTGCGGTTTGCCTGTATAGTAGACTACTGGCCACTACTGTAGGCCTACACGGGTTGTAGGCCTATATCATTTATGTACAATTATCAGTTGAGACCCTACCTTAAAAAATACACTGTGTGCGTTGGAAATAAAGAAAACACCTAATAGTGCAAAAATGTAGTATTTTGAAATGTATTGGTTCTCAGTAGTAAGCTTTGTCACGTGGGTTGATTTGTTGTGTCTGTGTCTTATGTTGTTCAATCAGGGAAAGGGATGTGGAGTTATATAGGATATTGTGGGCGAATATAATTGATATTGTTGAAAAGGTCTGGGGCTAGATGCCGATTGACGGATTTCAACACACCCCACATTTCATAATAGCAGAGATCTCCCTCTTGTACATGTGGATGGTGTGGATGGTGTGTTTACAACTGAACCGTTGTGTCTGCTCGCTCGGTTTGCGTACGCCACGTTCACGTGACTAAAATTAGCATATGGCGTGTTTACACGAATTAAATGGCGACAGTTTGAATATCATTCGGCGATACAATCATTAAAACATATTATATGAAAGTCCTGAATGATGCAGTATGGCCACATATATGCGGCAATTTGTATCATAATTAAACTGAAAGTCATGTTTTGGAAACTCTATACGAGAATAATATACTTCAATGTAGGAACCTTTAATTATTTTGAGAAAGTGTAATAAAGTAGGCCTACAATGTCTACAAATTAGCATGTTAAATGAGCCTACATTATTAGACACAGACTAATAATAATAAAGGTATTTGTTAATAATTAACAGCAGACTTAACATTTTTAAAGATGCATAATGAGAAAGTCTAATATCATGTATAATGTCTACAAATAAACATGTTTCATTAGGCTACATTATTAGACAATAATATTATGGTATTCCAAGATAGATCTGCAGCGACAGTGTGTCTATAACTCCGATGAAGAAGTTTGTACATTATTAAGGGAGTATTGATAACTTATCAATAGGTGAAAAAGTGGCACAACATCACATGGGAGAATATGGAATAAAAACCATCTGTTAGCCCTTACAGCACGGGGATCGACTTAAGACGTCAGAATCTGGGGTCTATAGACGTCAGATTATGATGTCTAAAGTCGATCCCCGCGCTGCAAGAATTAAATTATTTGTAATGACCGTAGACCCATAACATAGGTATTCAAATGAGTAAGATATTTATAATGTTTTCAAATTGCCAAAAAAACCCTCTGGTTTATATAATTTTTTAGCGCTTTAAGGGTTAAGCTTTTAACCGCCAATAACGACAATAATTATTTTGAACAAATAAGATTCGCGTTTTAGGATTTGTTTTGTACTTCCCCAGACCATCAATATTTCGAAAGATGCGTCTTAAACAATATCTGATTCTAGGCCGTTAGCATGAAATACAATGGCTTATGTAATCTTTAAACTCATTTAAAACTAATTTAGTTTAAACTGATTTCAAAATAATCGTAATACAATTCCTCTGCATAATTTAGTCGTGACCAACTCATTTCCGGGGTATGATTGCTGTTTTTGCGACTTACTGTTGATATAATCCGAGACGGCTGCTATCGGACATTTAAAAATTAAAGTGTTTTTAGACTGAATGTCACGAAAATATTTTCCTCATGTCCTACATGTAGATGTATTGGTTATATAGTCTAACATTTATTTAAGAGATCGCTGCGACACTATATCGAATTGTAGCAGCCAGGGTGTGGTATGTCAATCCTATGATATGAGGCCTACAGATAACAGTTTTGTCAAGCCATGTTTCATTATTATGCGCTCAGCATGTCAACATGCCATGCATGATTGTTATTGACTCCACACCAAAATATTACCCAAGGTGCTGGACAGCGATTACCTTTTCCTTGGCGTCGTCGAATGATTTTTTAATGATGAAAGAAATCTCAGCAAGTGTGATATATCAATGAATGCTAGCACAACACGCGCAAAGTCTACAAACGCAGTGCCAGATATTTGCATGTTGTGTAACTATGGTAACAATTGCAATGGCGAAATTGGTCAAATCACATAGATTTCATAATCAGAATTTAAAAATAATATAATTACCAAAAAGCAGGCAAGATGTGAGTCGTAGCAAAATACAAAAACATGAATGAGACAAACTTTATTATTTTGAAATAATAGTGGGCATGTTAAGAAAAAAACCCTGCAAAATATAGTACAATTATCTAATTTGGCAACAAGCTCCCTGGGGGTATTAGAAAACATGTCGAATGTGGACACAACTTGTGTCTACATTAACAAGCCCTGATTCGCATAAATTAAAAATGGCCGCCAAAAAGCCATACAAACACCATAAAATCTGTCACATAATTTTTACAACGACCTACAATGCTCCTATATGAGGATTTTAGGGTACGGCAGCCAGTTTATTTGAATAATTCAAGGTCACGCCGTGGGGTCGAAGTAAAGGTCAAATTCAACTATCATTGGCCCACATAGCCATTGCTAATGTTTTCAAACTATAAAACTGATCAATGTTTTGCCAGGGAATCATGGTTATGAATAATATTTATTAGCAAAAGACAGAGAAACACATAGTGGAAAACTTAAATTTATATAACCAAAAAATACATTGCAACCCAATTAATGCACTGACACTGCATGGCATTGTCCTTTGTACTCTATCTCATTCACGCAACACTTGCTTGGTGGTTTGCATATTTTTTTTAGGTCACGAGCTGGGGATCCATATTGAAAGGAGAACCACCTTGTAGCTGTACTGCAAAGGGCTTCGTTCGGGGCAGTTTCAACCTCCTTTTTTTTCGAAAAATTTAAGTAAATATTTACAGAAAAAACTATATGTTTCACAAAATATGTCCACAAAACTGTTTATTAATGCTTTTGAATGTTTATTTAATCAAAATAGGGGCGGATTCATAGTGCGTGGTGGATTCACACACCTTTTTTCGACAAATTATTATAAAAAGTGCCCTAAATTGTAAAAATGTTTGAAACTATGATAAAAACTGCACAATGATATACTAATCCATATTGGGAGGGCGCCACCTAGTAACTGTAGCGTAAAGGCTCCGTTCAAGGCATTTTCAAGCCCCCCCCCTTATATAAGAAAAATATAGTACCGCTAATTAATAAAAAAAAAAAGTTTTACAACGAATGTCTACAAAAAAACTGTTTATTAATGCTTTTAGCAGTTTATTTATTCAAAACAGTGATGGACCCATAGTGCGTGTGGGACTCACACCCCCCCTTTTCGACAAATTATTATGAAAAATGCCCTAAATTGAGTAAAATGGTTCAAAATGTGATAAAAGCACACCATTTGGTACAAAGCTGTCCAATGGTAAAGTATAACAATCCATGCTGGAAGGGGAACCACCTTGTAGCTGTAGTGTAAGGGCTTCGATCGGGGCACTTTGAACCCCACCTGATTTTTTCCAAAAATAATGTAATTATTAAACAAAATTATGTTTCACCAAATCTTTCTACAAAAATTACTAATAATGAAATTACCAATTATTTTAGTAAAAACAGAGGCGGACCCACACACCCCTCTTTTTCCAAATTATTTTAAGACGTGCACTAGACTAGCTTGAATATACAAACAAAAATCCTTGGGGCGGCGAATCACCCCGTTAACCACAAAATCTGGATTTGCTCAAATATTTTACTATTTTTTTTTAATTGTGATTTGTTACAAGGAAATGCAAATAATTACCACATTACCTAATATCACCACATTACCTAATATCACACTTTTACCAATATCTCAAAAACGAACATTGTTAGATTCAGGAAATTGGTGTGTATACATGTTTTAACAATATGATGACAGCAATTTTTATGATGACATCGTTTTTTATTTTGTAATGAAGATTTTATTTTTTATCCACTATTTTATGAATCCGACTGTAACCCAAACAAACTTTTTGTATACCTAAACACCTGTTAAAGGACGTTTGGATGTTCCTACAACATTGGGCAACATGTTGATGCCGTCGGCCCAGCGTTGAGCAGACATTCAGTGCTGCGGGGGAACCCCCCTGATCAGCCCGTTTCCACAGCAATTAAGGGCGGCAGCTATTGATGTAACTATGTGGTTACTTTAAACATGCCATCCGATATGGTCAGTAATTGCTGTCTATATTGTGATATGCTGTTAACCAACTTGTTTACATGACAGTATAATTATGTCTTGGAAATAGAGATTGTTTTGTCTTTTTCAGTGCCTTAACATTGTTTTTTTTACATTTTTATTTTTTATTTAAGATCAGTAGGTTATATAGCTTCATATAAATTAAACTTTCAAAATTGACAAAATTGACCATTCTCATCATAAGGGGCAGCTTTAACCATACAGTCTTACAACAACGTTTTCAATGGGTTGAATCGCGTATTTATTGTCTTCCATTATATTCATTTCAGACCCATAGAGTATAGCGTCAGTGCAGAGTTCACCCCTGGGTACTGTTGCCAAACATCCCATGCACTTTCTTCGAATCGCCATAAACTGCAGACGTGGTGTCCGAACCTGTCAAAGCATGAAATGCCGGAAGAGTAGCAAATCTTGTTCTAATCCGAGCTGTCTTGCAATTTAATGAGCTGCAATATATACAAATGGTGGTCCTGTTCAAAACGCAAGCCAGAGCGCGTTTAATCCTCGCAGCTGTGCAATTGAAGAAACAGCAAGTACGAGAACGTCACTATAGTTTGTGCGGATCATCTGTTTCGTGTGCGACCCATTTAACAATGCGTCACGCACATAGAGTAGCATCCTGGTAAAAGCCTCTTCATGATCAATTGTGCTGATGTTCTTCAGGCTGTGATTCAGATGACCCTTTCGTAGTCACAACTACATTGCAGCAGGTACGACCATACATTCTACTTCCTTAGAAAAGAGGGTAAACGGCTCTTGTGATCTTGTTGTAATCAACTCTTAAAAAAACCAACCCAATTTGACGGTACATATCTTGGTGGAAAGAGTCACTTTCTCTCAACTTTGTCGAATGTCATGTTTAAGTGAATTAAACATCTCAAACAATGTCAAGCATGTTGACATTCTTTAGCCAGTTTTTAATGTAGGGTAAGAATACATCTGGAGCATACTACCGGAGAGTTACTGCTGTCCCTGGGGGCCGATGAGTTGCATGTCAGATTTGTTCCCATGGTGCATTACACCATGTCGCGTACGAGATAGTGTATGACAGGCATTTTCAGGTGAGAATACAACTTGATCAATTTTCCGGCAAGACGAAATGTGCAGAAAGTGATAGGAAAGTAGGCTAACCAGATTTTTTAAATATAAATTAACCTTTTGCTGCTGAAGTAGTTGTTACTTATTTTTAAATATTCAAATCTGTAATGACCAATAAATATTTTATTTTATGAGCATACATGCAATGTTATTATTAGACTATCTGACTATCTTACACAAACCTTCCATCGATTTTAGTGTCATTTTATTTGTTTTAAAAATTGTTTTAAAATGTAAAAAAAGAGCCTAGCAACACAAGGGTGACGATCACAAATTGAGTAAATGGCTAAAACATTTTTAATTAACCTTACTAATTGAACCTTTTAACATGTTTAACTTGTAATTATTTTTTTTGGGTGACATAGAAAAATTACGATATATACCATGTTTTATTCTTTTGAGCAAAATTTACCTTGACCTTGACCTCAAAAAAAAAGACACTGACTTTTAATTACTGAAACAAAGAATATCGGTGCCCCCCCTCCCCCTAAAAAATAAACTATAAATAGTTTATACATTATAACAACAATTACATAGCTAAATTTTCGAAATGTTTTAGCAACTAAGGAGGCCATCTTTGATTTATGTAAATGAGGCCGTTCTGTCATAGATCCAGAATATGTCTACCTAGATATTGTTTAATAAGGTCCTTGCGCATATTCCTACCAAATTAAAGCATTGTACTATGATTTGTAGGTTTTGGTACATTTCGTGCACTTAACAAGCCCACTAAAAGGTAGGCGTACATGCACAATGATAAGATTGCATTATAATCTAGCGGCCAAGATTCCAAAATTTCGTTTACCGAGATATACTTTAGGCTGAAATTGATATATTGTAAAGTTAAGACCCTGGGGGGTTCATTTCTGGCGGATGTATAGTTGGTAGCCCGGGGCGTCACCATGGCAACGGGTCCTGAATCCGTCCTATTCTAGAACACTGTGAACGAGATGTGGCGGCTAATGATGAATGGCTTGGAATAGACATTCCACTTTCAAGACGCTCAAATACATACCAATTGGCCAAAATTAACATCAATTTACACGCATGATAATAAGGTTCATGCGTACTTACAAACCTAATATTAAATTGAAAAATATATTTTTAGGGTCAGAGGAGGTCAAAGTTCATGCATGCTTTATATAACTATAAAACATGACAAAATGAAATTGTCTTTAAAACTTATAATTTTTTTTTACAAGAAACAGGGACACTGATAGGATCATTTTATATCAGTTCATGCAGTAGATGTAATTTACGTTTTACTTAGCGCAAAAATAATATCTCTATCATACCCGTTGTCATGGCAACACATGCTTGAATATTGATCATATTTTCGAAATATGAGGCATTTTTCGTCAAAATACCCATGAATAATTACCTCGAGCTGATACATATCTCAACATGTTTAGTGGCCACTGAAGTATTTTTTATATGTGTGAAATGTATAGATAATTATGGTACTTAATATGTTAAGGTCATTCAATATTATTCAAGAGTGGAGGTCAAACAAGGTCATTAAGGATAACTTTTTTGAAAAAAAACTGAAAACTAGTCGTAAGTAGCTTTCTCTGGTGTGGTGATATTAATGTAACTAAAATTTAAGTTTATTTATTTCAGCGATGGTTTAATAAATGGAAAATATAAATTAATGTATGGAAATGTTCAGAGGAAAGCGGCATTTTCTCTACAATAGAGCCGTTTTCAATAAAAACATTTCTTATATATTGATGAAGAGCAAATCTATGGCATTGGCTATGTGAAATAAGAACGAGTTGCAGGTTTTCAGATGAGACCGATAGGGGATTTATTTCACACACATCACGTGTATATGTGCCTTTTGGAGGTAATGACCTTTGATCTACTTTTTGACCTTCATATCTGAGCCAAAACAGCTTAGATTCCAACAATCTCGTTTCTGGAGCATATCTCATGGGGATAACCCATGGGGATATTATATTTATAATGTACACACAAATCAGTGCAGATGTGGCTTTCGCGGGTCTTTTGTCCTACATTTTATCTACAAGTACATCTCTGGGCTGACATAGATTATATTCACACGTACATCATTCAGGGGATGTAGACGTGCTTTTTGGTGGTTTCAAAGTCAATGTTTGTTGTAATATACAAGTAACTATGTAACATGCAATGTAACCAAATACGATATTGTTTTTGTCCCTTACAAAGATTTTTTTTCATATGATCATCTTATAATATTTTATGATTTAAAGTTGATTTGGCACAAAACCACTATTATAAGTTAACATACACGTTGTTATGGCAACACCTGCTTCTATACGGTTTATGCTGTCTAAGTATGAGGCAACAAAATTGTTATTGTTTCCATTACCCAAATACATTTTAGGGTGACTATGGTATCACTGTAAATATAAGACCCTGTTGGTTGATTTTCAGTCGATGTTGAGATGGAAGTCCAGGGCATTACCATGGCAACGGTCGTATATTCATATAGATAGTGGGGTAATTGAATGTCATTCAATTACCCCCTATGTAGGTAATTGAATGGCATTCAAGGTCAAAATAGTGGGAGCTTTTTCAACGGGATAACAACACAAATCTTTAAAACATATTTATTCGTTGTCAACACACTTCTAAGTTACGAATGGAGACCCGCTAATTAGACCATCCATCTGAAAGTTGTCGCAAAAAGTTGCCCACTAAGTGAATTCAGCCAAATATGTATGTTTATAGATATGCCTTTTTACGTGTTGTTATGAAGTTTGATTATTTAACTATTGTGACTATTGAATATTACGTCACGATATAATAAAAAAAAAGTTTAATTAAATGCATATGGAATATATACTCTATATAAAAAAATACATATGTATTTATGTACAGATTATTTCATTGATGTCTTTCATTGATGTTTTGTAGTAGTTGCTTTGATTGTGTAATTATTCATGCATTAACGTACATGTATAGTTAAAAACTGACTAGCAAGTTTGCTTAACTCTTTAGAAGCACAAAACTGTATTAGTCTATACACCGTTTTAGGAACCGTTGCATCGTTCTTTATCATAATCATAATCAATGTCAGACTCAGACTTAGTTATACGACATTATATTACTGTACATTCAACTATGTGCAAACATATTCTGTACCGGACCAACGAATGCTTGGACCAAGTCTAGTTTAAATAATTCTACCCCTAATCAATCGAAAAGTAGGTCAGCCTGTCACATGAGGAGATCGACCAATCACTGCCCTGATTCAGTTATTAGTCCGAATGTTTTCAGCTTCATAAGAGCAATGCAAAACTTGAAGTCATCATCTCTTCCTGTCATCTCATTTGGCAGTCATCACCTCTTTCTGTCATCTTCTTCTGCAGTCACCATCTCTCACTGTCATCTCCTTCTGCAGTCATCATTTCTTACTGTCATCCCCTTCTGCAGTCATTATTTCTTACTGTTATTTCCTTCTACAATAATCATATCTTACTGTCATATCCTTTTTTGCAGTCATCATCTCTTACTGTCATCTCCTTCGGCAGTCATCATCTCTCACTGTCATCTCCTTTCTTGCTGTCATGATATCTTGCTATCATCTCCTTCGGCAGTCTTTATCTCTTACTGTCATCTCTTTCGGCAGTCATCATCTCTTGCCATCATCTCCTTCGGCTGTCATCGTTTCCTACTGTCATTTCCTTTCTTGCGGTCATCATCTCTTACTTTCATCTCCTTCGGCAGTCATCATCTCTTACTGTCATCTTCTTTCTTGCAGTCATCATCTCTTACTGTCATCTCCTTCGGCAGTCACCATATCTCACTGTCATCTCCTTCGGCAGTCACCATATCTCACTGTCATCTTCTTTGGCAGTCACCATATCTTACTGTCATCTCATTCGGCAGTCACCATATCTCACTGTCATCTCCTTTGGCAGTCACCACCTCTTACTGTCATCTCCTTCGGCAGTCATCATATCTCACTGTCATCTCCTTCGGCAGTCATCATATCTCACTGTCATCTCCTTTGGCAGTCACCATCTCTCACTGTCATCTCCTTCGGCAGTCACCATATCTCACTGTCATCTCCTTCGGCAGTCACCATATCTTACTGTCATCTCCTTCGGCAGTCACCATAACTCACTGTCATCTTCTTTGGCAGTCACCATCTCTCACTGTCATCTCCTTCGGCAGTCACCATATCTTACTGTCATCTCCTTCGGCAGTCACCATATCTCACTGTCATCTCCTTTGGCAGTCACCATCTCTCACTGTCATCTCTTTCTGCAATCATCATACCTTGCTGTAATCTCCTTCGGCAGTCATCATATCTTACTGTCATCTTCTTTCTTGTAGTCATCATCTCTTTCTTTCATCCCCTTCTGCAGTCATCATTTATTACTGTCATCCCCTTATGCAGTCATTATGTGTTACTGTTATTTCCTTTTACAATAATCATATCTTACTGACATCTCCTTCGGCTGTCATTATCTCTTACTGTCATCTCCTTCTACAGCCATCATCTCTTTTTGTAATCTCTTTCGGCTGGCATCATCTCCTAGTGTCGTCTCCTTTCTTGCAGTCATCATCTCTTACTGTCATCTCTTTTGGCAGTCATCATCTCTTACTGTCATCTCCTTTCTTGCAGTCATCATATCTTACTGTCATCTCTTTTGGCAGTCATCATCTCTTACTGTCATCTCCTTCGGCAGTCATCATCTCTTACTGTCATCTCCTTCGGCAGTCATCATCTCTTGCTGTCATCTCCTTCGGCAGTCATCATCTCTTGCTGTCATCTCCTTCGGCTATAATCATTGTTTCCTGTCATCTCCTTTCTTGCAGTCATCATCTCTTACTGTCATCTCTTTCGGCAGTCATCATCTCTTACTGTCATCTCCGTCGGCAGTCATTATAACTTGCTGTCAACTCTTGCTGTCACCATCTCTTAGTGTAAACTCCTACGGCTGGCATCATCTCCTACTGTCATCTCCTTTCTTGCAGTCATCACCTCTTACTGTCATCTCCTTCTGCAGTCATCATCTCTTACTGTCATATCCTTTCTTGCAGTCATCACATCTTACTGTCATCTCCTTTCTTGCTGTCATCATCTCTTACTCTCGTTTATCTCGGCAGTCATCATCTCTTACTGTCATCTCCTTCGGCAGCCATCATCTCTTACTGTCATCTCTTTCGGCAGCCATCATCTCTTACTATCATCTCCTTCGGCAGTCATCATCTCTTGCTGTCAACTCTTTCGGCAGTCATCATCTCATACTGTCATCTCTGTCCGCAGTCATCATTTCTTACTGTCGTCTCCTTCGGCAGTCATCATCTCTTGCTGTCATCTCCTTCGGCAGTCATCATCTCTTACTGTCATCTCTTTCGGCAGCCATCATCTCTTACTATCATCTCCTTCGGCAGTCATCATCTCTTGCTGTCAACTCTTTCGGCAGTCATCATCTCATACTGTCATCTCTGTCCGCAGTCATCATTTCTTACTGTCGTCTCCTTCGGCAGTCATCATCTCTTGCTGTCATCTCCTTCGGCAGTCATCATCTCTTACTGTCATCTCCTTTCTTGCCGTCATCATATCTTACTGTCATCTCCTTTCTTGTAGTCATAATCTCTTACTCTCGTTTATTTCGGCAGTCATCATCTCTTACTGTCATCTCCTCCGGCAGTCATCATCTCTTGTTTTCATCTCCTTCGGCAGTCATCATCTCTTACTGTCATCTCCTCCGGCAGTCATCATCTCTTGTTTTCATCTCCTTCGGCAGTCATCATCTCTTACTATAATCTCCTTTGGCAGTCATCATATCTTGCTGTCAACTCCTTCGGCTGTCATCATTTCATACTGTCATCTCTTTCCGCAGTCATCATTTCTTACTGTCATCTCCTTCGGCAGTCATCATCTCTTGTTGTCATCCCCTTCGGCAGTCATCATCTCTTACTGTCATCTCTTTTGGCGGTCATCATCTCTTACTATCATCTCCTTCGGCAGTCATCATCTCTTGCTGTCAACTCTTTCGGCAGTCATCATCTCTTACTATCATCTCCTTCGGCAGTCATCATCTCTTGCTGTCAACTTTTTCGGCAGTCATCAACTCTTACTATAATCTCCTTTGGCAGTCATCATATCTTGCTGTCAACTCCTTCGGCTGTCATCATTTCATACTGTCATCTCTGTCCGCAGTCATCATTTCTTACTGTCGTCTCCTTCGGCAGTCATCATCTCTTGCTGTCATCTCCTTCGGCAGTCATCATCTCTTACTGTCATCTCCTTTCTTGCAGTCATCATATCTTACTGTCATTTATTTCGGCAGTCAGCATCTCTTACTGTCATCTCTTTCGGCAGTCATCATCTCTTGTTGTCATCTCCTTCGGCAGTCATCATCTCCTACTGTCATCTCTTTTGGCAGTCATCATCTCTTACTATCCTCTCCTTCGGCAGTCATCATATCTTGCTGTAAACTCCTTCGGCTGTCATCATTTCATACTGTCATCTCTTTCGGCAGTCATCATCCCTTACTGTCATCTCCTTCTGCAGTCACCATCTCTTGCTGTCATCTCCTTCGGCAGTCATCATCTCTTACTGTCATCTCCTTTCTTGCGGTCATCATCTCTTACTGTCATTTACTTCGGCAGGCATCACCTCTTACTGTCATCTTCTTTCTTGAAGTCATCATATCTTTCTGTCAGCTCCTTCGGCTGTCATCATCTCTTACTGTCATCTCCTTTCTTGAAGTCATCATCTCTTACTGTCATCTCCTTCTGCAGTCATAATTTCTTACTGTAATCCCCTTCTGCAGTCATTATTTCTTACTGTTATTTCCTTCTACAATAATCATATCTTACTGTCATCTCCTTTCTTGCAGTCATCATCTCTTGCTGTCATCTCCTTTGGCTGTCATCATCTCTTACTGTCATCTCCTTCTGCAGTCATCATTTCTTACTGTCACCTCCTTCGGCAGTCATCCTCTCATACCGTCATCTCTTTTGGCAGTCATCATCTCTTGCTGTCATCTCCTTTGGCTGTCATCATCTCTTACTGTCATATCTTTTTTTGTAGGCATCATCTCTTACTGTCATCTCCTTCCTTGCGGTCATTATTTCTTGCTATCATCTCCTTCGGCAGTCATCCTCTCTTACTGTCATCTATTTTGGCAGTCATCATCTCTTGCTGTCATCTCCTTTCTTGTGGTCATTATTTCTTGCTATCATCTCCTTCGGCTGGCATCATCTCTTACTGTCATCTCCTTGTGCTGTCATCATCTCTTACTGTCATATCCTTTTTTGCAGTCATCACCTCTTACTGTCATTTATTTCGGCAGTCATCATCTCTTACTGTCATCTCCTTTCTTGCAGTTATCATCTCTTGCTGTCATCTCATTCGGCTGTCATCATCTCTTACTTTCATCTCCTTCGGCAGTCATCATATCTTACTCTCATCTCCTTCTGCAGTCATCATCTCTTACTGTCATCACTTTTCTTGCAATCATCATCTCTTACTGTCATCTCTTTTCTTGCAGTCATCATCTCTTACTGTCATCTCTTTTCTTGCAGTCATCATCTCTTACTGTCATTTATATCGGCAGTCATCATCTCTTACTGTCATCTCCTTTTTTGCAGTTATCATCTCTTGCTGTCATCTCATTCGGCTGTCATCATCTCTTACTGTCATCTCCTTGCTTGCAGTTATCATCTCTTGCTGTCATCTCATTCAGCAGTCATCATCTCTTACTTTCATCTCCTTCGGCAGTCATCATATCTTACTCTCATCACTTTCTGCAGTCATCATCTCTTACTGTTATCTTCTTTCTTGCAGTCATCATCTCTTACTGTCATTTATTTTGGCAGTCATCATCTCTTACTGTCATCTCCTTGCTTGCAGTTATCATCTCTTGCTGTCATCTCATTCAGCAGTCATCATCTCTTACTTTCATCTCCTTCGGCAGTCATAATATCTTACTGTCATCTTCTTTCTTGCAGTCATCATCTCCTACTGTCATCTCCTTCGGCAGTCACCATATCTCACTGTCATCTCCTTCGTCAGTCACCATATCTCACTGCCATCTCCTTCGGTAGTCACCATATTTCACTGTCATCTCCTTCGGCAGTCACCATATCTCACTGTCATCTCCTTTGGCAGTCACCATATCTTACTGTCATCTCCTTCGGCAGTCACCATAACTCACTGTCATCTCCTTCGGTAGTCACCATATTTCACTGTCATCTCCTTCGGCAGTCACCATATCTCACTGTCATCTCCTTTGGCAGTCACCATCTCTCACTGTCATCTCTTTCTGCAATCATAATACCTTCCTGTAATCTCCTTCGGCAGTCATCATATCTTACTGTCATCTTCTTTCTTGCAGTCATCATCTCCTTCTTTCATCCCCTTCTGCAGTCATCATTTCTCATTGTCATCCCCTTCGGCACTCATTATTTCTTACTGTTATTTCCTTTTACAATAATCATATCTTAGTGACAGGTCCTTCGGCTGTCATTATCTCTTACTTTCATCTCCTTCTACAGTCATCATCTCTTTTTGTAATCCCCTTCGGCTGGCATCATCTCCTAGTGTCGTCTCCTTTCTTGCAGTCATCATCTCTTACTGTTATCTCTTTTGGCAGTCATCATCTCTTACTGTCATCTCCTTTCTTGTAGTCATCATATCTTACTGTTATCTCTTTTGGCAGTCATCATTTCTTACTGTCATCTCCTTTCCTGCAGTCATCATATCTTACTGTCATTTATTTCGGCAGTCATCATCTCTTGCTGTCATCTCCTTCGGCAGTCATCATCTCTTGCTGTCATCTCCTTAGGCAGTCATCATCTCTTGCTGTCATCTCCTTCGGCTATAATCATTGTTTACTGTCATCTCCTTTCTTGCAGTCATCATCTCTTACTGTCATCTCTTTCGGCAGTCATCATCCCTTACTGTCATCTCCTTCTGCAGACATCATCTCTTGCTGCCATCTCCTTCGACAGTCATCATCTCTTACTGTCATCTCCTTTCTTGCGGTCATCATCTCTTGCTATCATCTCCTTCGGCAGTCACCATCTCTTACTGTCATCTCCTTTCTTGAAGTCATCATCTCTTACTGTCATCTCCTTCTGCAGTCATCATATCTTGCTGTCATCTCCTTTCTTGCATTTATCATATTTTTCTGTCATCTGCTTTCTTATAGTCATCATCTGCCATCTCTTTTCTTGCAGTCATCATCATTGCTGTCATCTCCTTCTGCAGTCATCATCTCTTACTGCCATATCTTTCGGCAGTCATCTCCTTTCTTGCAATCATCTTATCTCACGATCATCTCATTCGGCTGTCATCATCTCTTACTGTCATCTCCTTCGGCAGTCATCATCTTTTACTGTCATCTCATTCGGCTGTCATCATCTCTTACTGTCATCTCCTTTCTTGCAATCATCTTATCTCACTATCATCTCATTCGGCTGTCATCATCTCTTACTGTCATCTCCTTCGGCAATCATCATCTCTTACTGCCATCTCTTTCGGCATACATCATCTCTTGCTGTCATCTCCTTTCTTGCTATCATCTTATCTCACTGTCATCTCATTCGGCTGTCATCATCTCTTACTGTCATCTCCTTCGGCTGTCATCATATCTTACTGTCATCTCCTTTTTTGCAGTCATCACCTCTTACTGTCATTTATTTCGGCAGTCATCATCTCTTACTGTCATCTCCTTTCTTGCAGTTATCATCTCTTGCTGTCATCTCATTCGGCTGTCATCATCTCTTACTTTCATCTCCTTCGGCAGTCATCATATCTTACTCTCATCTCCTTCTGCAGTCATCATCTCTTACTGTCATCTCTTTTCTTGCAGTCATCATCTCTTACTGTCATCTCTTTTCTTGCAGTCATCATCTCTTACTGTCATTTATTTCGGCAGTCATCATCTCTTACTGTCATCTCCTTTTTTGCAGTTATCATCTCTTGCTGTCATCTCATTCGGCTGTCATCATCTCTTACTTTCATCTCCTTCGGCAGTCATCATATCTTACTCTCATCTCTTTCTGCAGTCATCATCTCTCACTGTTATCTCCTTTCTTGCAGTCATCATCTCTTACTGTCATTTATTTTGGTAGTCATCATCTCTTACTGTCATCTCCTTTCTTGCAGTTATCATCTCTTGCTGTCATCTCATTCGGCTGTCATCATCTCTTACTTTCATCTCCTTCGGCAGTCATCATATCTTACTCTCATCTCTTTCTGCAGTCATCATCTCTTACTGTTATCTCCTTTCTTGCAGTCATCATCTCTTACTGTCATTTATTTTGGTAGTCATCATCTCTTACTGTCATCTCCTTTCTTGCAGTTATCATCTCTTGCTGTCATCTCATTCAGCTGTCATCATCTCTTACTTTCATCTCCTTCGGCAGTCATAATATCTTACTGTCATCTTCTTTCTTGCAGTCATCATCTCCTACTGTCATCTCCTTCGGCAGTCACCATATCTCACTGTCCTCTCCTTCGTCAGTCACCATATCTCACTGCCATCTCCTTCGGTAGTCACCATAATTATTTGACTGTCATCTCCTTCGGCAGTCACCATATCTCACTGTCATCTCCTTCGGCAGTCACCATATCTTACTGTCATCTCCTTCGGCAGTCACCATAACTCACTGTCATCTCCTTCGGTAGTCACCATATTTCACTGTCATCTCCTTCGGCAGTCACCATATCTCACTGTCATCTCCTTTGGCAGTCACCATCTCTCACTGTCATCTCTTTCTGCAATCATAATACCTTTCTGTAATCTCCTTCGGCAGTCATCATATCTTACTGTCATCTTCTTTCTTGCAGTCATCATCTCCTTCTTTCATCCCCTTCTGCAGTCATCATTTCTTACTGTCATCCCCTTCGGCACTCATTATTTCTTACTGTTATTTCCTTTTACAATAATCATATCTTAGTGACAGGTCCTACGGCTGTCATTATCTCTTACTTTCATCTCCTTCTACAGTCATCATCTCTTTTTGTAATCTCCTTCGGCTTGCATCATCTCCTAGTGTCGTCTCCTTTCTTGCAGTCATCATCTCTTACTGTTATCTCTTTTGGCAGTCATCATCTCTTACTGTCATCTCCTTTCTTGCAGTCATCATATCTTACTGTTATCTCTTTTGGCAGTCATCATTTCTTACTGTCATCTCCTTTCTTGCAGTCATCATCTCTTACTGTTATCTCGTTTGGCAGTCATCATTTCTTACTGTCATCTCCTTTCTTGCAGTCATCATATCTTACTGTCATTTATTTCGGCAGTCATCATCTCTTGCTGTCATCTCCTTCGGCAGTCATCATCTCTTGCTGTCATCTCCTTCGGCAGTCATCATCTCTTGCTGTCATCTCCTTCGGCTATAATCATTGTTTACTGTCATCTCCTTTCTTGCAGTCATCATCTCTTACTGTCATCTCTTTCGGCAGTCATCATCTCTTACTGTCATCTCCGTCGGCAGTCATTATCTCTTGTTGTCAACTCCTTCGGCTGTTATTATTTCATACTGTCATCTCTTTCGGCAGTCATCATCCCTTACTGTCATCTCCTTCTGCAGACATCATTTCTTGCTGTCATCTCCTTCGACAGTCATCATCTCTTACTGTCATCTCCTTTCTTGCGGTCATCATCTCTTGCTATCATCTCCTTCGGCAGTCACCATCTCTTACTGTCATCTCCTTTCTTGAAGTCATCATCTCTTACTGTCATCTCCTTCTGCAGTCATCATCTCTTACTGTCATCTCCCTCTGCAGTCATCATATCTTGCTGTCATCTCCTTTCTTGCATTCATCATATTTTTCTGTCATCTACTTTCTTATAGTCATCATCTGCCATCTCTTTTCTTGCAGTCATCATCATTGCTGTCATCTCCTTCTGCAGTCATCATCTCTTACTGCCATATCTTTCGGCAGTCATCTCCTTTCTTGCAATCATCTTATCTCACTATCATCTCATTCGGCTGTCATCATCTCTTACTGTCATCTCCTTCGGCAGTCATCATCTTTTACTGTCATCTCATTCGGCTGTCATCATCTCTTACTGTCATCTCCTTTCTTGCAATCATCTTATCTCACTATCATCTCATTCGGCTGTCATCATCTCTTACTGTTATCTCCTTCGGCAATCATCATCTCTTACTGCCATCTCTTTCGGCATACATCATCTCTTGCTGTCATCTCCTTTCTTGCAATCATCTTATCTCACTGTCATCTCATTCGGCTGTCATCATCTCTTACTGTCATCTCCTTCGGCTGTCATCATATCTTACTGTCATCTCCTTTCTTGCAGTCATCATTTCTTGCTGTCATCTCCTTCGGCAGTTCTCATCTCTTACTGTCATCTCCTTCGGCAGTTCTCATCTCTTACTGTCATCTCCTTCGGCAGTCATCATCTCTCACTGTCATCTCCTTCGGCAGTCATCATATCTTACTGTCTTCTCCCTATGCAGTTACCATCTATTCCTGTCATCTGTCATCCTGCTGTATAGTAATAGAAGCTTTCTTTTCAATCACTATTTTGTAATGACATCTTCTTCTTTGATCAGCTTCTTCTGTGTTCGTCTTCGTCAGTTTAACCTATTGTGTCTTTATTTGCATTAATTTGCTTTGCATGTATAGATCGTTCATATTGTTTCGGTAAACAATATAAATTTAATTATGTTATTAACAGTTTACTTAGCTTACGTATTAATACCAGACTCATTAAAATGAGATCAAGAATAACATATTTATTTAATCACCATCCCTTCCAACACACTACACGCTGGCTCAACATTGGCTGTTTAGTTGAACATTCCATGATCGCAGTATGGTCTGTATAACTGATGTGTTATGTCATCTGATAATTAAATTCCAAGGGAGTATCAGCTGAATCCCAGTTCAGATTACAAATTATTTGACCGACAACACCTCACGCCATGTGGATGGACAAAAAACACAAATTACTGTGATAACAAGCCTACCCAGCAAACACAAAACTACTAGTACTACACTTTATCATGTTTATGCGACTGTAAACTTAATAGTGTTTGCCATGTTTATAAACACAGGGCCAACACACCACAGTCGTCATTGAACATGAGCAAAAGTTTGACCATTTTAAAGTACGTATGGATGATAATGCCAATGTAAAAATCTGCGTCATATCCAGCAAACATGAGGCGTTTGCCCAATATTGGTTTACTGTTGGGCCACCGTCTACGACTTTGGCCCAACAGTAACCCAACGTTGGGCCAACGTTTCATGTTTGCAGGGAGGGACGAAAGAGGCGACTGCAAAACAAGAAATCTAATCACAGCAGAGGGACTGCAGGGGGAGGATGGTGTCCACGTGTCCGTGGCAGTGTTGTGCCTAGTCATCCCATGGAGACCAAGTGTTGAATAATTAGTATTTAAATATCTAAATTATCAAAGAAATATTTTTTGACTGCATTATTATCGGTATTCTGACAAGTGAAGCCGTTGTCACTCCAGATTCCGCTCATCCGGCGACCGCTGTACGTTCCAGGATCTACAGATTTCTGATATTAAATGGACCCCTTGGGATGAGACATTTTCAATGTTGTCAATTTTGAAAATTCAATTTTAATGAAGCTATATAGCCTACTGATCTTAGCTGAAAGTACGAAAAAATAAAAATAAAACAATTTTAAAGCACCAAAAAAGAGTGAAATAGTTGTATTTCCAGGTCGTATATTGCCATGTAAACAAAACAAGTCAGCAATATTCAGCACTTAACATCACATATTCCCACGTATCAGACGGTAAGATCAGAGCCATCGCCGCTAATTGGTGTCTTATAGTCAGGACACGGGAGAACACACCTGCAGCACTGATTGTCTACCCAACGCTGGGCCGATGCCATCAGCATGTGGCCCAATGCTGTGAAAACATTCAATCGTCCTTCACGTATACAAATAGTTTGTTTGGGTTACTTCTGGTTTCATAGAAATGTTGATTAAAAATATTTGTACAAATATGAAAATTCGGAAAAAAATAAAAACATGATCCGTGGGATACACTACTTCAGTACGTAATTACAAAATGAAAATTGATGTCATCTCAAGAAGCTGCTTTAAATAAGTCATCAGTCAGACTATCATTTGAAATTTAGACATTATATAATATCCCTTCCTTGTTTTATTTTGTAATCTTTATTAATTTTTTTAATTTTTGTCGATTGCCTTGGAAGCGCCAGTATATATAAATTATATTTATTTATAGTTTTAATACAATCTTTTCATAGAGGTTGTCCTATCAGTCATAATTTCATCATAACTACTTATAAGCTTTGTTACGTGACACACCTTTACACCGCGTGTCCATTTTAAATTCTGACATTTTAAAAATTCTCAGCGGAACACATTTCCTTATCATGCGATAGCCACCCTGCAAAAGCATTTATGTACTTCCCAGTAAACACGAAACATTTGTATACCATTAGTACAATGTCGGTCCAACGTCGTTAATCATCCCGACCTCGCTATTAGTAGCGGTTTGGATTGAATGCAAAGCCATTTAATTGACCGTTCCGTGTCAAAAAATGCAGACAAATTTTTATTTATTTAAATAACTCTAAGCTATTACTGACTATCAGACCATGCCCAGCGCAAAATCTTACTAATTGAACATGATGAACTTTAGCTATTCATTATCATGGCCCTTGCTTGAATCAAAGTGGCTATTACTTTTATTGTCATTTTTGAAGCGTATTTTCTTTGGGTAAACATTTGATAGTCACTGTAAAGTTAGGACATCCTTAAAAATAAAATAGAATTGTTCGACTTGGCCGGCAGCTGGAAACTGACCAATGCATATCGTAATGTAAAGCGTTAGGCCTACTCTGTACACACAGACTGGTGCTGACCGGCTGCGGAGACTAGTTGTCAGAGCGGCATATCAATATTCCTCAAAGGCATCCTGGCTTGATGGGCAAACCAGTCCAAATGTGACAGAATGAACGCTTATCCCACGAGGATGCCATCCGAGCAACAGGCGTATGCAGAACGATGGGCAAGAATTACCCATCGCTCTGCAGTGTGGTGGTATTGCATTGCAATTGTAGCCATCAGTGCGGTACGTCCATCAGAAGCAGTGGGATGATGTCTGTAATATTATTTGATCCAAATGACCCCAGCACTCCCGTCTATTTGTTTTGTCTCGTGTGCACAGTCTGTTATAAAAATACACTGTGTCTGTGAATTCCATGTAATTATTATCTGGACTATTGCGTCGTTGTTTCGTTGTGGCTATGATTTAGGTTCATAAACACGTATCACACATAAGGTCAGCAAAATAGATAGAAAAAAAGACCAGTCAGAAATCCTAAACTGGAATCAACAGTATGTATTGTCCCTAGACGTAGGTTTGTCTTCCATCATATTTACCGTGCTTAATATGGTCACTAACTCAGCATCATATATGACCACCTCCATAACATTATATGCAAGTTAAAAACATTAAATTAGTGGATATCTCATTGTTTTTGAAAGATGACAAGCACAATTGTGATATTGAAAACGGCTACAATAAAAAATGTATAATTTATGTTCATTTCATTGTCGCCTTTTGTCTTGATAATATAAATCATTGTTCGTTTTTTTTTATTTTCACTCCTACAGAAGTGTACCAGGTATGCAAGTGATACACACTAGGTTCTGTAAAAATATACATCGATAAAATTTCTCGTTGTTTGGTGGACTGCTGGAAATTGGACTGCACTAATTGATAAATATATCTTGAAAATTCAAATTTCATATTTTATCGCAAATTGATGGTGTAATCAGTCAATGCATTCTGTAAAATTACGATCGTTATTAGGCCAATTCGAGTGGCTGTTTTCGTCATCCAAGTTTTTTGGTCAAAATTTAATGTGAGGTCAAAGGTCAAAAGTCATTTAACAAAAAAATTGACGGTGAATTTTCCGTTTCGTTACGTCGACGACGGAAAAAAATCAAACAGTCAATAATAAAAAAACGAAAAAACGTCAACGACGAGAACAGCCACTCGAATGAGCCTATTGTCTAACACAATGATCAATATCTGGTCAATATTTCGTTTGTCAACTCGAGCTACAACAAAAATAAAATAAACCAAACACTAGGTGAATAGACTCATCTTAGTGATGATGGCAACATGAAATATGTCAGTGCATATCTCAGGTCAACAGCTTTACATTCAAATTTAGGGTCCAACGATAGATGTATAATTGGTAACTGGCATGGTACAGGTTACGTTAGCTTTCTTGTACTCGGTCTGAACTTTCCAGACGGTGACATTCAATAAAGAGACATTATTTCTTTTGAAATGGACATGGTAGAGCTAATATCCAAAGTGATCACCACTATATCTTCAAAAAAACCTATCGCAGACGATGGCATAGCATTAAAACAACGAAAAATCAATGGATCATGTTTGTTGTAATGCAACCGATACGAATGGCTGGATGCAACTAGAATCAGATGCGCTACGATACCAATTTGGAAAACAAAATATGCTATCACAACGTTCCTAGACCGTCTGGAAATGTTCCGTGTATGTTGGGTAATATACTTTTATCAGCGATGTACAACAACAGGTGCATACTGGTGAGGTGAGGGACCAACATCCATAAAATGGTAAAAATAAAAAAAATCTAGAAAAACGTTTATTGTAAACAAAACTGTTTGCAGTATACAGCACTTTACGCCACAAATACCCACGGGGTATTTCAAAAGGCACCGACGTTATTATTAGTGTGTTAAAGTGAGTAATTGGGGGATCACCCTGCAGCACCGATTGTCTGCCCAACGATGGGCCGACGGCAACAACATTTGACCCTATGCTGTGCTAACATTCAACCATCATTTAGGTGTACACGTAGTTTGTTTAGGTTATCTCTGGATACTTTGAAATGTTGATAAGAATGTGTGTTTTTTATTTGAAAATTTTGAAAAAAATGAAAATATGATCTGCGGGTTTCACTGCTTCACACAAGACAAAATAACAAAATTGATGTCATCCCAAGGAGCCACTTTAAATGTTTTATATTATAGTACTAAATTGTACTAGATTTGAGCAATTATTTTGAAACATATCACGTTTCGAATTGCTACGTCTTGATCACATACTAATGTCCTGGCGGTGTTTTATATTAGCTCAATGTTTGCAAGGATGGCCCAACAAAAAAACAAAAACTCTCAATGTATCGCGTCAGGTGGCATCCCATGAGACGTTGATCGAATGTTGGGTTAACGTTGGCCCGACGTCTCTGACAACATTAACCTAGCATTGAGCGAACGTCTGGTGTTTAGTAGTATAGCTCTAGACAGAATTATTCATTGAAGGCAGTCAGATGTCCACTGCTTGGTAATTTGTCGCCTCGCATGACTGCGTTTATTCCCTCATCTATTATGCAGGATGATACATCGGGATGCTCTGCGGAATCCAGTGACGTCACAAGTTAGCAGTCATAAATCTGGGGGGGAGGGGTTATACAGTCAATCTGGAGTATCATATAAAATATAAAGAATGAGATCAATCAGTCCAAATGGGGCAGGTATTATGACCACGACATGAAATAGTGAAAACATTTCCTGTTGTAATAACTGTGAGAGAATTTTAGCCTTTAGGATAACAACATGGGTCCAATAGCTATTTGCTTTCAATTGTATTCTTCTAAATGAACAGGGTCCCCTTAAAAGCCCCGTAGACTATCATCAAACTAAATATAAATATTTTTAACATTTGAGTCCAAATTGAAATATTTTAGCTATTAAAGCGCTGGGATCGACTTTAGACGTCAGATTATGATGTTTAAAGTTGGCCCCGCACTAAAAATCTAGCCCATCAAACTGATTTTCTCTCCAATGAAAATGTTGTTTAAAGGCCGAAAGTAAAAAGACTCAATCCAAAATTAAACAACTTAAAGTACACTGTACTATATAAGTTGTTGTTTTAAGAGTCAGTGTCGAACTAATATACTAGTGCACAACAAACATGCATTGGAACAATTACAATAGCATTTTGATATTGTATGTTTGATTTTAATTTTGTTTGGCACATGTAAAAAGCTAGACTGCTATGGCGCATTATTATTCGGTTGAAAAATTATCAAGCAGGTGACATTGAAAAATACTAATAATTATTCAGATCATTATAATATACAATAAATGATTGTAGTTGAAAAGTTAGTAAATAAATAAAGATAAATAAGCTGCTCAACTGCTAACACAAATATAGATATTAACTCAACTATGCTTCATATCGAAATGATTGATACAATTTTTTTTTATTTGAAAAAAAGTAAGAAAGGACATTGTCTTTAGAACTATGTTGTTAGTATTATCGGAAACGAATGATAAAAAAAGAAGCAGATCTGAAATTGTGCAAGATATTATTAATTTATTTTATGTTCAGATACTAAAATTGAAACGATTCGAAATTGTTTATCCCTTATGGGTTAAATTTGTTCAAAGAAAATGGTATTACCCCCCCCCCCCCCCAGATGATCAATGGGCGATACTCAACTTCTCAGGTGATAGCAGATTCAATCGGTCTTACAACGATGGGCGTGCTAGAGTTTGGAAAACATACAGTGAGAGGTTCGTCTCTGAGTTTCTGTCTCAAACCCAGAAGGGCAGGGGCCCTGGAGCAGTAGTTAAGGCTGCCTGCTTGGAAAGTCGTTCACTCGTGTCACCAGTGTATCTCTCTCTACTGGATGGCATCAGGCACAAGTGGGCTAACCCACATAAGAAAAACAATGAAAATATATGTCATTGATAACAGCAACTTGATCAATATACGAGTTTCACATTCCGGGTTAGACCATTTGGTCACTGATTTTGTTACCTTTTTGTGTTAATCTGTATTTATTCGTTTTATCCTGTACTTCATGTTGCAGCGCGATTTTTTCTCAAAATCGTCAATATAATTTCGGGTTAGCCCATTTGTGCATGATGCCATCCTACTGTGACACTCACTGATAACTCAGTGTAGGAAAGTCGGAGATTGCGGAGATCTGGCATTCAAGTTTCAAAGAAACAAAATGTTTCTTCCCTGCTTACTCGTAAAGATTAAATATTGTGGAGAGCCTCCGTGACCGAGAAGTAGCAAGCTCGGCCTCAGACCGCCAGGGTTCGAATTTCGAAGGGGGAGGGTGACACTTTATGTGCGAGGGTAGTGTATATACAGCTGAATGTTTGGTCCATTTTCGGACAGCACTGAACCAATGCTGGCCACAGCGTGGACACGTCTAATATCAGAAATACATAAGACTCTTATGTATTTCTGCTAATATCAATAAGGTAGGTTGTCAGAATGACTGAAGCGGAATCCTGGTAAAAATAGACACCAGTGGGTGTATAAACCAGCAGACATGATGATGTATAGACAAACTAAATTTAAACCTTAAAGGGCTGAATGATTCTCGTATAAACCAAAGGGCCCAAGTCTCGTATTCTACCCCCTAATCTATATAACAACTGAATGACGGCGGTGATTGGCCGATTTCGTCATGTGACAGGCTGAACCACTCTTCGATAGGTCGGGGGTAGAATACAAGACTTGGACCAACCAAAGAGACCATATTTTTCATTTTGAAATCATAGAAGTCTTAGTTATCTCGTTCCGCTTCATTTGAATACCTATGTTATTGGTCTACGGCCATTATAAATATCTCTTGCGATATAAATATATCTTGCGGGGATCGATTTTAGACGTCAGAGACTGACGTCTACAGACGGTACAAAAAAAGTGTTCTGACAATGTATCAATATTTATAGAAGTGTGTCATGCGATCAGAATGAATCATTTTTCTGTCTGAGAAAAAAGTCCAGTCTATCTTGACATTTTAAATTCTGCTCCGGGCCAGATGCCAGCATCTGCATCACCCACTCGCTCCCTTACACACTCAGAGGCGGATCCAGAACTTCAGGGAAGGGGGTGTGAATTAAACTACGTTGGCCTCCCTCAATTTTTGTTTCAATTTAGGCGTAAAACACTGATTTTTAGTCTTCTCAGGTAATAAACAAAGAGGGATTTGTGGCAACACCCCAGCAAATATTGAGTGTCAGATAACCCATTTAGAGCTATTTTTGGACAATTCAATTACCGAAAGAGGAGTTTGAATTTCGAGAGATACATATCACAGCAGCTGTTCAACATTGATCAATTAATGGTGACCTAGTCGTAAGTATATTTTAGACTGCTCAGGATGGTCTGTTAACAGCGAATGATTGCAGGTCCGTCACCAGGGGGGTTCGGGGGATTCGGTCTAACTTTTGCTGGAAATTATACTTTCGACATGGTAGTTTTTTACATTTTGAACCACCCTTTGCAGTACATTTACATGTGGCCTGAACCCCCCCCCCCTTTCAAAAGTCTGGTGACGGCCCTGGACTGTGTGCTCTCGAGGGAGTTGATATATATCTAATTGAACGGGTCCCGTGTAGGTAAAATATCAAGGTTTCAGCGCGGGGACCGTCTTTATACGTCAGAATCTGACGTCTGTCGACGTCAGATTCTGACGTATAAAGACGATCTCCGCACTTAACGAACATACATATTTATAGTGGCCGTATACCCATGAGATATGTATTCAAATGAATCAGAAAGAGCTAACTTAGATATTTATGATGATTTCAAATTGAAAAAACCCTTTGGTGCCCATGCATGGCTTATGCAAAAATTTTTCAGCGTTATAAGGGTTAGCAATTTAGCCTATGTCAGGCATTTTCTGTACATTCACCTTTCGGTGATAGCTATCAGTCATATTATTGTGATTATTTACCGTAACGTAGCACGAAGAAGACCAATAAATACTCCTACACTCCTCGATAACATGTCTCACAAGATTGAATACCTCGTGGACACAAACTTTGAACCGGGAAGCTGAATAGCAACGCCAGGCTGCGCACGGTGATAAATAGAGTGTAGTAATAACTACGGGATAGGGTTATGAATGCGCTCTGCACATGACATCCTGCTATGTGGCTGGTGTAAGAGATCCGGAATCCGAGGTACGCTCCGTAAATTGTGTTAGTGAGTCGTATTGTAGCCGCATCCAGCTCTCAGAACGGCGAATGTATAAAAACATGGTAATGCTCTGTGCAAACTATGTAACCTAAATGTCTAAAATCATCCATTTGATTGCCAACCACCGCTGTAATCATGTTTAATCCTTATAATATTAACCATTAACCCGCTTAGTTTTTAACCCTTTAAGCCCTCACGATGCATTAAAGCATCATTTTACATCCTTAAAACCAGACTCAATTTTCCTACAATTATTAGTTTTAGAATAAAAATTTCTATGAAACTGGCTTAGCAATACATGGCAATTTTCTGTAATTTTCCACCCACATCAAATCATCTTCATCCACTACAAGTCGATAATTGCGGCAGCAATTCGCGACTTGTAGTGGATGAAGATGACTATGGTAAATTGAGGCTTGAAAGGGTTAATCCATTTATTAGCCGATCATATCACTTCTATTGGGAACGAAGTTTGAACATCAAGTTTAAATACAAGATTTCATTTTCACCCACTTAATAATAAAGTTGTTGGTCGCGGTAGCGAGACACTGTGTGGGGACATTTAAATTATTTAATATAGCGTTATAAGGGTTAACACATCAAATAACTGTTTTTATGAGAGATGTTTAGCCCATTAGCAAGAATGTCAACGTTTGGTTTCAAATTGAACAAATAGGATGTAGAAAGACACACTTTAGGTGTTGGGAATTGAAATTATAGACGTTGGGGCTTCATGATAACACAATAAACGTTGCGCCAGTTGTCACTATAGAAAGCAAGAAAAAAAATACAATTTTCTCATTATAGGTTTACAACATTAGTCCTTGACATTTGCCATTCGTTTGAAAATCTGATTCCTTGCATTTTCAAGTTGATAAAAAAAATTGAGTCAATAAATAAATAAATCAACAAATCTATAAATCAATAAATCAATAAATCAATCAATCAATCAATCAATCAATCAATCAATCAATCAATCAATCAATCAATCAATCAATCAATCAATCAATCAATCAATCAATCAATCAATCAATCAATCAATCAATCAATCAATCAATCAATCAATCAATCAATCAAACAATCAATCAATCAATCAATCAATCAATCAGTCAGTCAGTCAGTCAATCAATTAATCAATCAATCAATCAATCAATTAATCAATCAATCAATCAATCGATCAATCAATCAATCAATCAATCAATCAATCAATCAATCAATCAATCAATCAATCAATCAATCAATCAATCAATCAATCAATCAATCAATCAATGAATCAATCAATTAATCAATCAATCAATCAATCAATCAATCAATCAATCAATCAATCAATCAATCAATCAATCAATCAATCAATCAATCAATCAATCAATCAATCAATCAATCAATCAATCAATTAATCAATCAATCAATCAATCAATCAATCAATCAATCAATCAATCAATCAATCAATCAATCAATCAATCAATCAATCAATCAATCAATCAATCAATCAATCAATCAATCAATCAATCAATCAATCAATCAATCAATCAATCAATCAATCAATCAATCAATCAATCAATCAATCAATCAATCAGTATTTATTACTACATATGCTACATTAGAAGACCCTGGCATTCTACTTCCATATGCAAAGCTGCTTTCAAATATAGGCAAGCGATGGTCTTATGGCACCACGCATAAAGCTCTTCTTCTTGACCAATGAGCGCTATCACATTCAATCACATGACAGAATTAGTTGATCACCATCCGTCAATTTAACTCTGAAGTGACGTTATACCCAGAATGAATAATTTTGTTGTTGATTAGACGTCCAGGTTTTCATTAATTTAAACCGGGAATGAAGAGTGCATGAGTGAGTGAGTGAGTGCGCGAGTGAGGGGATAAATGTGCCTTTAATTCGCCTTGTGTGCATTGTGGTGATATCACGAAAGGAGAAATGGATAAGCCTGATATCGGTATTGATGCTTGTAATAAATTTTATCACATCAAGTATGCACAAATGTGCACCCCAAGCAATTGTACAATTTGAAGCACTTTCCATCTACTTTATGTGTTTTTCAGGTGTTGTTTATTTTTAGGCCAGTGTCGCATACCTATAAAACATTAATCCAACATAGAGCTAACCTCTCGCTTTGATGCTTATTATCCCTTAAATCGCTACCCAGCAAACACAAAACATTTGAATAACATTTGTGCAATGTTGGTCAAACGCCGAAGAACGGAATTTGCTGAGCATTGTTGATTGATGAAAAATATGAATAGCGAGGATATTGAGTATGTGATGTCCACCATAATTATCACTGATCATATTATAAGTGGGGCGTCATAACGTGTCCATAGCATAACTTGTTTTTAGTAAGAAAGGTACGTAGTGTATTGGTGCAATGTAGGCCAGCCATGCCAATCTAACTAGCGAGCCATCACGTTTTGTTCCCAGGAAATTAGTTCTAAAGTTATGACGACATCGCAAGTGATTTCTCAGGCTATTGCCGCCATTTGCAAGAGCGCAAAAAGGCCGTTGTAAACCTCGTTTCTAACACATCTCCATGAATGTTGTATAAATTGGTCATCATACATGTATGTTAGTCGCCATAGCTCTCACTTCGTTACCATCTATATGATAATCACTCGTTAGTCTGGTCCGGGGGTTATTCAATCGCCGAACACCTTCCCCAACGTTGGGCTGATGATGCTTGTAACATTACATAACGTGGAATAAAATACATAAATATCGAGTAAGTCAGAGGTTTTCTAATCTATGCCATTACTGTAAAACTCGGCAAGTTGATGGAACATTGTTGCATCTGCTTATTGCCTAATTATTACGTTAACCCTTTAACCGCCGGTGCCGCATATATTCGGGTTTTCAGTTTTTATTAGCACATTAAGTACCACATTTTAAATATGTTAAAGATAAAATGTGACATCAACCAGCAAGATATGAAAAGAGTTGACCTCCATTTTGAATAATTTTGAATAATTTTCACTCACTTGAAGTTGTGGATCGCGTCAGCGAGACACAACTTCAAGTGGGTAAAAATTTAAATTGAATAATTTGGCAGTTAAAGGGTTGAAGAATAAACTATTTTGTAATTAGATAAAACTGAACTAATGGGTGATTTAATCAGTTTTGAAATTCGTAGCAAATTATATCATGAGAAAGTGTATAATTTGATTTCGCTTTAATTGGCGCTTAAATTTGTATGCAAAATTTTACAAGTTTAGTGCACATTTCATGCCGTCTTTGCACATTTATCTCCACAAAACCATTTTTAAAGTATCGGCTAAGACTGCTCAGCAACATATATGATGTGGAATAACCTAGTAATGTGTTTGTAATGGACTTGAAATATAGAATGATGAGTGAATTTATTATTACATTACATAAGTTAACCTGAGCTATTTAATTTAAATTTTCAGCCACTTGAAGTTGTGTCACTACTGGATGTGAAGTTTTATCCTGGTTATCAGGGGCTATGTGGTTGGTAACCCTCAGAACACTGATGTCGACTACAGTACATATTCTGTGTTTCTATTAGCACCTGTATAACCAATTGTTACAAATAAAATATGCTTCCAATCTTGAAACACAGATATATGTTGGGACTTAAATTTCACAAAAAACACAATTTTTTTATCACTTGAAGTTGTGGATCGCGGTAGCTAGACACAACTTCAAGTGACTGAAAATTTAAATTTCTTAGCTCAGTGCTCTAAGGGTTAATAAAAGCACAAAATGTCTACTGTAGTTGACATCAGCTTTGTAAGGGCTAACACAAGTTTCAATTATTCATCTGATTGTGACACCATTTATTTGAGACGTGAATTATTTTGTTTCCACTTCTGAGATCAATCAACAGTAACAGTTGCTATAAGTAGGAAGCTCATCAAGCTGTTCAGTTTACTGTAAAACAACCTCTCGACTTGCACAAATAACCTTAACTCTTAACCCTTTAACCGCCGGTGCCGCTTATATTAGTTTTCTACATTTTTTATTAGCATGTACCATATCAGGTTTCAAACATATTGAAGATAAAATGTGACATTAATCAGCATTAATCAGCAAAAATAGTCCACGTCCATTTTGTCAAATGTGAATAATTTTCACTCACTTGAAGTTGTGGATCGCGTCAGCGAGACACAACTTCAAGTGGGTGAAAATTTAAATTGAATAATTTGGCGGTTAAAGGAGTATCCTTTTAACTTCCATTGTATGCATATATAGTAGATTAGTTTCCATGGTTCTAGTCAGTCTGGGAGCCAACAGCGGATTATCGTGTCAACTTTTATAAGCCCCTGTGGATAAACATGATTTTTGAATAAGAATGTCGTATTTTTCGTTAATTTCATGACAATATAATCCCACGTGTTTCTAAAGTAAATCCTTCCGAAGGCAGTTGAGTCTATGGGGGAGAAATATATGCATTTGTTTGCATCTCTTTGAGCTCATGTTACTATTTTGTCTATGTTCTCTAGGACAGCCCCGTTTAACAATGTCTGTAAATGAATGATCCACCTCTCGTGTTTTAATAAAAGCTAAATAAAGCTCATCATAAGACAGACAACAAGTTGAACATCTTCTTGGTTTAATTAAATCAGAAAAAGGTCATGATCATGTGATTAAAAAGAGTATTTTGAAACCCATTTCGTTTATCTAAGATTACATGGATCGTAATAATTTTGATTTCCCTTGAGATCTGACATTTTGTATAGATCTGAAATATGACATATATTTTCAAAGGTTGCAGTTTTGCTCGAAAACTTCCCAGCAAACACGAGACATTTGCATAACATTTGTACAACGCCGGCCAAACGTCTTCGACGTTGGTCCAACATTGTACAAATGTTATACAAATGTTTTGTGTTTACTGTGTTATCAGTATGTGCAATATTAGGAGCTGTCTAAGCACCAGACACGACTTATTTTACTCATCTATATTATAACTCTAACCAGCAAAAACGAGACGTTGACCCAATATTAGTTTGATGTCGGTCAACATTGATCAAGCGCCGGGCCAACGTCTGATTCGCGGGTTCGCTGTGTGAATACCACTTTTTGCATGTGCAATGTCTTTACGATCGACAAGGTTTATAACTGTATAACTGCACGGTGTCCGATTGTTTACGGGCCAAGCATATGAGACAAACAACTCCATTAGGCACATTGTACTTCCTGTTATTGTCATTATTCTTAGCCGATATGACGTCACTCATACTCAATTATCCTGTTACATCATCTGCTCTGATTTCTGAATTGTATCACGTTTCCCAGAAGACGGCTGAATGCTGGGCTAATACTTGAGCAAGACCTACAAACGTTTAATATACTTTGTAAATTCGACCTAAGCTCAGATGCTGATCCTAATGATAATGTTGATAGTTTTGATAATCGCATTGCCGAAATAAAAGACAAACATAGAAACAAACGACAAGCTGTGCGCATGTCTGATCCGAATCTAATGAATTTGTACTATCAAAATTTATCAAACATCCGTAGTTATAATAAAATACTTAGAGGTCTAATTAAAGAAGCCAAACAATGTTAACAAACTTGGTGAACTATAAGCAGTGTAATCAATACAAAGAAGCACACTGATATCCCAGAATTTTCACGTGGAACAATACAACTTTTAAAGGTAAGACGGAAATTCCAAATCAGTTTAATTTATTTTTTACAAATATTGGTCCTGAACTTACAAGTTAAATCGAAATCTATTCTGATAAATTAAATAAAACAAATCTAATTACAAAAACATTACCATATTTTTATTTTATTCTTATAGGTAATACTGATATTATCAAAGTAAGAGATAATTTGGAAAATAAGACCAGCTGTGGTGTAGATGGTTTTTACCAATTCCTTATTGAAATCTATCAAATCGGTAATTGTCCAACCAATAATTCTTTTAATTAATCAAATGTTAACGACAGGAATTTGCTTCAGATAAACTAATAACCGCTAAGTTGTGCCATTTTACCAAAAGGGTGATAATACGATTTTTCTAATTAAAGCCCTATATCTATTTTACCATCTTTATCTAAAATATTCGAAAAAACATGTAAAATTTACTCACAACTCTAGGCCTATTTTGAAAGTACTAAATTACTCCATAGCAGTTAATATGGCTTGAGACAAGGCCATACAACTGACTTCGCTGCTTTGGAATTCATAGATAAAACTACATTTTTGACGCAAGAAGGGAAGGTCCCCGTTGAAGTATTTTTTTGGACATGTCAAAAGCCTTTGACACTTTAAATCATTAAATATTATTAGATAAACTTTTGTATTTAGGTATTTCTGATATCGCTAAATATCTTCTAGCATCTTATATTTTAAATGGGCAGCAATATGTATGTTTTCACAATAAAAATTCCGAGCAAATTGCGACAGGCGTTCCCCAGGGATCAATTCTAGGCCCCCTTCTTTTTCTAACATACATTTATAATTTTGTAAATGCAAGTACACTTGTTAATTTGATCCTGTTTGCTGATAAAACTACAATCATCAGTAAAATTATTTCAAAAAATATAAATGTATTTAACAAAGAATTAGATAAATTATTTTTGTGATTTTAATTAACTTAATAAACTAACAAACTATCAAAATCCAAATGTATGTTCTTCCATCCAAATCAAAAATCATTTATTCATCCTACAATAGCAGTTACTGTAAATGGTGTTAAAATAAAATTTAAAAGGTTGATAATTTTAATTGCTTGGTATAAAAATCATATTAAGAATTGGAATGAAATTCCCATGTCAACTATTGTTAGTAAAATATCACGTTCTATAGGATTATTTATATTATTAAGCCATACATTGCCAACTGATATTTTTAGTTTTGTTATATAAATATCTAATTTTACTTCACATTATCTACTGTTTATTGGCGTTATGTGATCATAATAATTTGCTGCATAAAAAAGTTGTATTGATCATTACGTTTAATAAACTTTTCGCTCATTCAGAACCTTTATTAAAACAGCTATGTATGCCAAATTCGGAGAAATGGTAGAAAATGCAGCAAGTAAAATTTTATTATCGGTACCTTAATTGAGATCTACCTTCTTCTTTTTTTAACATTTATATTTAATTAAAATCCTCATAATTACTACACCATAAGCTCTATATATATATCGATTTTAGAATTAAAAAATAATTAAATACGCTATGACATTTTTGGCATAGCGTATTGTAACTACCATTAGCAGTTGCGTTTGTTCGTGTTGTTTCTTTCTATATTTGTGCTATCAATTTTTGTAGAAAATCGAATAAATTTGTCTGAGTCTGAATCTGTATCTGAGATGGCCTATAATGCTATCACGCTAATGTTACTACTAGTTCAATACTTCGTGTAACGTGTTATCAATAACTTTATATAGAAAGTTATTGGTGTTACCAAGGTAACCCAGGATTTATGCGTAATCTACAAAACAGAAATAGAAGAATACAAACTAGTATACGCGTTTTCAAAAGCAGGGGGCTTTCGCTTATGAATCGTTCGAGAATATGCGCAGTGGAAACCATATTCTTACATGTAACCATAGTTACTGTAAAATATACGGAAGAAGTGGGATACCTCGCCCATTTTAATATGATTATTTTGCGACCCTATGCAACGAGTCGTAAATGTGCTGGGCATGATTGATGATTAAGATATAATAATTTTATTGATATTAATTTTTTCTAATGTACGATTGTCAGATTTTGTCTTTCATTTGGGAGTTATATAATAGTATAATAAAGTATTCATTATAATTAGGTTATAAAACATTTAGGAGTTACATAATACTGAATGAAGTATTGATGAGCATGCAGTTGAACAAGTACCAAATGATTAGGACTGAATTACCGTATTATTTAAAAAAAAAACGGTTTAAATAAAATAGAATCAATCAATTAGTTAATTCACATAATTATGTTAGTCATCTGAACCTAAGATGGATAATATTCGCGAAATATTTGCGAAATGAGATGTACATGTACATACGACTGTCATACGACTGTTTGGCATAAAGGTCTATGTGTATTATTATTAGTAGTAAACGATATGTTAACAGCTTATGATATTCCCACGGTTATCTACCAGTGTCTATTATAAGATTATCAGTATTTAACATGGTTAACCCTTTAAGTACGGCTTCCACGATAAACCAGGTGCAACGGTTGGCCTAAATTTAGGTGCTGGCATAACTTGAGGTGATGTTTTGAAAAGGGCTGATCCAATATAAGAAGAAAGGGGGTCGCGACAAAGCACAAAAAAGTGTCTGAACGTGAAATAATTTTTTCCTGCGATTCCAACACAAGACTAATAGTAGACCCAATGTTCGCCTAATGTTGGACAAACATTACGCCACCATTGAATCATCCTCTCGTGCTTACTGGGTTCTTCCTATCGCCAACCTAAGACTGATAGCAAACATGACCTGACTCAACCCTTTACAACGCTGACATATTTCTGTATAAACCATGGAGATAAAAGGTTTTCTTTCAAATTGAAATCACCATAAAGGTCTTAGTTCGCTCCTTCAGCTTCATTTGAATACATACATGCATGTTATGGGTCAACGACCATTATAAATATATATTTTTTTTCGTCAGATTTTGACTTATAAAGACGATCTTCGTTTTGAAAGACTTCACATGTTATCTGACTCATATTTTTATATACATGTATAAAACTGCATATGCCTACCCTCTGTGTGAGCCAGTGTTATTCTCTCAACAAGTTTCCAATATTTTGTGATTACGATACGATAAACTATTTTTTACTGAATTACATACTGAACGCGGTGCTACAAAAAACCCAGAAGGAATAAAATGAGTTAATATGAAATATATATATAAAATATATTTAATGGAAGCGAACTCCAAGACCGACATTAACCCGTTATTAAAAAAAACATTTAGCGCAATCTTATCGTTTGAGTGCGCATGACCTAGAAATAGAGACAGGGCGGATATTTCGTCACGTAGGCTCCTACTCCGTCCTACTTGTAGGTGATCCATAGCCAGCATCAAGGTCTATGTGTATTATTATTAGGATACTTTCACATTTTTGTAATCATTTGATACAAATATTATGTACAAGTATGTTGATAACACTATGCTATTTAATGTCATTTTTGTTAGCAAGACGTGGAGCAAATAAACTAATTGATTGATTGGTTGATTGATTGATTAATTAGTTGATTGATTGATTGATTGATTGATTGATTGATTGATTGATTGATTGATTGATTGATTGATTGATTGATTGATTGATTAATTGATTGATTGATTGATTGATTGATTGATTGATTGATTGATCGATTGATTGATTGATTGATTGATTGATTGATTGATTGATTGATTGATTGATTGATTGATTGATTGATTGATTGATTGATTGATTGATTGATTGATTGATTGATTGATTGATTGATTGATTGATTGATTGATTGATTGATTGATTGATTGATTGATTGATTGATTGATTGATTGATTGATTGATTGATTGATTGATTGATTGATTGATTGATCGATTGATTGATTGATTGATTGATTGATTGATTGATTGATTGATTGATTGATTGATTGATTGATTGATTGATTGATTGATTGATTGATTGATTGATTGATTGATTGATTGATTGATTGATTGATTGATTGATTGATTGATTGATTGATTGATATCTGATTACTAGTATACCATTTGCTATAAGAAAATATATCACATTTTTATTGAAAACTCGTTTTCAACTATATTAAACAAACTGCGTACTAAATTATTTTATTGTTTTATTAAAAGCATTCGCACCAGTCAATAACATTACTATATCCAATGACGCACTATCATGTTACTCTTTCTAGTTACGTAACTTATTCCCACGTCATCAATATCTCACAGGGAGTTATTATTCATTTGCATTGATCAGATATCTATAATGAATAGTTTGTTTCAATAACTCATTCAATTGCTGCCACAACTAAGTAAATAACCAACAAACTAATGAGTGAATACGTTACTTAGTTAGCCAATTAACAATTTACTAAATAACTATTCTCTTTACTTATTCTTAGAAGTTGCAAAGATTGTCCCACAACAAATCCTTCTGTAGATCCACAGAAAAACCTTCTAAGACATGACATGTAAACTTGTAACATAGCGCATTTATAATTTAAATAGTATTTTTCATATGTTATAGACCTTCGTAGACTTCTAACGCTTTGTAAAAATGAAATGAAATGAATCGGGCTTTAGGCCACCTTTGTGCACATATAGGCTAAACTCGGCCAGAAGAAACTCCTGAGGATGATGAGATGAATGAGATGACACTGTCCTCCAGACACAGGATTCGAAATTCGAGCCCTGGCGGTTTGAGGCCGAGAACGCTACCTCTCGGTGCCGGAGGCTCACCACAATACTAAGTATCACACGTGGATGGGAAAGAAACATTTTTGTTTCTTTCAAACCGCCGAGACCGGGAACCGAACCCCGAACTCTAGCGTGAAAGGCAGCGGTGCTAACCACTACCCTAGGGCCCCCGCCCTCTAACGCTTTGTATTATCTACAGTTACATAATTAAATCTAATAATATAACTACAAACATTGAATTACACGAAATGTACACCTAATTACATCCAGTGTCGCGCCAAGCCAATAATTACCACAGAGACAGGAATGTATGGACACTGTATTATTAGACCTATATGGAAAAGATGATGAAATTAATGTGGATTGAATCACGTGTTAAAATATGAATAGGGGCCTAAACTGTTTATGAATTATATTTTGACTTGCACTATGCACAGACAATCTTTACAGTGGGTGTGCCATGCACAGAAATGGTGGACGGGAAAACTCATCGCCTGCCAGTTTGCGTTGTATCCATATTTAAGTCCGTGAATCCCACCTCGGATTGTTCTGCTATACCTAACAGCCTCAGCGTCCTTGTTGTGGTTGCGACAATCATCAAAACGAAATTTCCGGGATATGAGAATCCCTTGCATCCCTCTCCGGATGTTCTCTGCGTGTGATATTGGGGACGGCCTGCCTGCTGCAAGCCTACTCTTGTCAATCTAGTCTCCTCTGGCGCTTATTGTTCCTGTCTGCTGCAGGTCGGGGCTCTCTCGCGGTCCGAGGAAATGCGCGCGAGCTTCCAGGGCCCTCCGTGGGATCCGTGCAGCAAATCACATGGATCCCGGCGGGACGGTCAAGCTGTGTAGGGATCTGACGCGCGCTGTCATCACTGCATGCAGGAGTAGAGACCGCGAAACGCGACACCAACAGAGGTGACCTGTTCACCCAGATCACAGCCATCCTATTGGTCGAAATCGGAGATCTCGACCAATAGGATGGCTGCAATCAGGGTGAAAATTTGCACGATTGTGGACAATTTAGGAATCTTATCTGTTGAATCACTCCACACCTATAATGCGGCTGTCGTCGTCTTCGATTGCTGGCTATTTCTCGCGGACCAGCTGCCGAGTTCCCTGATTGTTCAGTCACGATCGTTGCCATCCACCCCCCCCCCCCCTCGAAGGACGGGCCGGTATGCATCAGAAGCGGGGGAGGACCTGGGGTGGGGGCCCCCCAGAACAGAGCTTGTAAGAGGCGCAGCTCCGGCCGGTGTCCCCCCATAACGGACCGTTACGGGGGTCGTAACACACTGCAGAAGACGGGAAACCTCACACACATTGACACACGGATCACGCCGGGCCTACCTATGATCACCATGCTTCTTATCCTCTGCTTCACCCTGCTGGGGCTGACCGCGGCCGAGAGGACCAGATATGACGGGTAAGTCAAACACTTTTATCGAAAGTTAAATCAGCTCAGCCGCCTTGTGTGGAATGTCTGCTTGTTGGTTCACATGTAGGCTTTATAGGGAAAACTCTATCGAGAAGGGGTCTATATGAGGTTCATTGTTATGATTAGCGGGCGGTTAATGACTAAAGTTTTGATGTAGCATCTCTCAGATTGAACAAGAGACACTCTCTATATATATATTCTTAATTATTCCCCCCCCCCCGTGATATAGGTATGCAGGGTTTGTGTGATAATTATCATATTAAGACAACTACACTTCACGACAATTGTTGTGTATACATATTTATTTCTGCCTGATTATTCAGCATAGTACCAACATTATATATCTTATTGATATTCTGTGTTTCATTACTGTGCTTCCTGACCTTAAATTACTTATAATGATGATTATTTAGTAGAGGCATTAGAAAATGCATAATAAAATATTGTATCGCGTACCTTCCAGTTAAAACAAAAACAGTAGTGGGAGTCTGTGACTGGTTTGATCTCACAGACATTTCGTTCACTAGGATATGAAAGGGTGTATCTGCCACTTTGTAAAGTGGCGGATACACCCTTTCATATCCAAGGGGACGATTTGTCACGCGCGATCCAGCTAAAATACTCGGTCTGAAATACACGACTAAGATTTCTATAGGTCTAATGCAAATTATACGCACCTACATAACCTGCAGTGAAAAAAAGAACTGTGACACGCCAAACATCGCTTTACATACATATTGTAAGTGGAGCTGTCCTAAAATGTCAAAGACATTAGTGAACAATTCTTTGAAAAACACCAAACCCTCTCTTAAAACCAATAATGCTAGTGACAGGTGAACAAGTGTAATTATGATATGTGTTACACGACTAAGAGGCCGAATGATGCTGCATGGACTGCCTTACACATGTAAGATAACATAAAACCGGGACGATGTTTTCGGAGACTAGATATCATAGCTACTCACTAATGTATGAGATCAACATAAAGATGTGATAATAAAGATATGTATTTCATCAAGATGTTTAAGCAGCATTGAGATTTATTCGAACACAACGTCAGGACAAGCAAGTAGCTTAATAGGCTTATTTTCATCTACAAATGCATATTGAGAAAGGGTGTCATATTTTTCATTATTTCGAGGTGGCAATTTAGTGACAAGAAGCTACGTTTGAACGTCTGTAATCCACATGGCATTGGATAATTTTCATTCAGCGTTCGTTGTCAGTTGCTGTAATGATTCACACGGTAGTTCATCCCTTACCCGCGAACATTAGCCTACTGCCAGCAGTGAAAGGGTTAATATATGAAACATTTGCAAACCTTGATGCTTAAACACTCTGTGACCTAATATGTTAATAATAAAACAGATTAAAATTGAGGTGGGTTTAGCGGTGAAATTGTTGATAATAAGTACGATAGGTTATTATTGTCGTAATGCAACCGTGATCTGGTGATTCGTGTATCAAAAGCACAATTATAATATATTTTAAAAAAAACATCTCTTTTATTCTCAACCAGTCATTCAAGGCTGTCTCAATTGTCCACACAATGCACGTTTCCGCGTTGGTGTCTTCCTTCAATTGTTACAACATCCGATGCTGGTTTCATGTGTGGCCAGCGTCGCAGACGCTGGGCCAACATGAAACCAGCATCGGATACACTGTCCTGAGAAGACAATTAATAACAGCATGTGCTTTTCAAATAAGGATTCACTGTTGTTTTCATTTTCACGACAGAATAATTTTGGTCATAATTTTCACAAAATACAATCGAGATCAATAATACAAAATAGCATTCGTATTTTACAGATATAATTTCCAAATATATTGTAATTAATTTTATTCGAGCGATACTAAATGTTCATCATCTCAGTTGAGCAAATCATCGCGCATTGTTTGAAGACGTTTTTTTCTCCAATACAGGTTGATCTGCGATCTTGTAGTATTAGTATCACGCCGAACCTTGAAATATGTTTATATAAATCAAGAAATCGAAAATCTAGAGATGTCAGATCCCCTCATTGATTCGATATAACAAAACCCGAGGAATAAGCACACTGCTGCATGAAATTATGAAAATACAAACAGATGTTCCAGAATGCCATTTGTGACATTCAAAAAATAACACCGTATTTAATTCGTTATATTCGTGACGTGCAGATATTTTAATTATTTCCTCTTCTTTAGCAAACAATCATATCTGTCTTTACTAGATGTTTTATTGTTTTGCGTGTCTCATTGAAATGATTGAAATGGCGACTGTTAATTCTACTGCCTTTATTGTTCCTATCTTACAGCTACACAAATCTCATCAATGAATGAGCGATTACAATTCTATTATATAATTAACTTCATCATCAGGATGATGAATACATTTCTCCTAGTAAGACGGCAGAATAAACCATTGTGAGATAAACAATTTAATGTGAAACTACGAGTGGTTAGCTATAGTTCTGGCCATAGGATGAATTTCAAGTGCGTCTGTTTACCATCCGGTTTATTTTTCATTTCTCTATGCCAAATTCGCCATTGAATTTTATAACATTTTGAAACAGAGAAATAACGGTGCCGCATATATTCGGGTTTTCATTTTTATTAGCACATTAAGTACCACCTTTTAAACATGTTAAAGATAAAATGTGCCATCAATCAGCAATATTTGAAAACAGTTGACCTCCATTTTGTCAAATCTGAATAATTTTCACTCACTTGAAGTTGTGGATCGCGTCAGCGAGACACAACTTCAAGTGGGTGAAAATTCAGATTGAATAATTTGGCGGTTAAGGGGTTAACATAATTTGATAACTTTAATTAATTGTTATATAACAAAGTACACGAATTCCACAAAGCCGAACTGGCAACATTTATACCCCTTCAACTGGAGTATCACATACGACATTCAGGCTTTCAGAGAGAGTATTTTTCAGTCTAGTGAAAAAATTATATAAATTGTACCTGTTCACTTACCTACTAACGGGTCGATAGAAGCTAGTAGTATATTATCGCACCAACAGGCTAGTTGTCATATTAACTATAGCTAGCGCAGTTCAATTGAATTTGCTCGTAACAGTTTCAAAGCAGTTCCAGGCAATACACAAATATAAGAAAGTAAATAAAAAAAAGGCTAAATAAATACTAGTAATAATAGGCATACATATATTCACCAGTGAGATTCAAGTATTAAACGTAATTGATATAGGTTACTTCGTGTTCGATTTTTTAGCACAAGTAAGTGGTTTCCAACAACGCGCACCTCGCCTTATCTAGAAAAAATAATTAAAACTGCAGCCATGACCAAAATCATGCTATTATAGCACTGACGCCACTCTGTCTATTCTCCGCCTCGCGGAATATTAGAAAGAAAAAGATTTACTCTAGATAAAAAAGACCAGAATGGAATGACATCCAGTCATTAGGAGGTAATTGTTCTCGCCGAGAGAAACGCGTGCTTTCTCTAAAAAATACTAAGTTTTTCAATCTTAGAAATGGGATCCGAGAAATTGGCTGCTGCCATCTGAAAACACGTGACGACAGCTACGAAACGTTAAGGTTGGTCTAATGATGGTTCAATGCTGGGCCAGGGTCGCAGGCGGTGACCCAGCATTGGACCAGCGAGAGGGAAATGTCTCGTTTCTGTTGCGAACAAACTATTTCTTTTTTCAAATGACTTTACAGCGTACAGTCCTACGCGCCATACCCATATTTCTATAACATTTATACAATGTTGGTCCAACGTCGAAGAAGTTGGGCCGACGTTGTATAAATGTTATACAAATGTTTTGTGTTTGCTGGGCTGGCCATCTAAAAAGTTGCAGGAACCCTACTTGTTATAAATCCCAATAATCGACATGCAGCTCAACCTGGTTCCGATTCCAGAGTCGTACTAAATTAGCCACCCCGGATTGTGATTGAGAGTAGCCTTCTGTCAGTCGCTTTCCGAACATTATGGTTATGTTATAACAGGAGGAAATCGAAAAGCTGCCCTACTATTTTTGGTTGAATTCAGTGGTTCTTTATCGTGTTTAATTATTATAGTGCTCTGTACTATACGCTGTAATCCGTAATGCATGCATTGGAAGAGTTTGGAGCAATGCATGACACATATCTATAGGTTAAGATTCCGCTGCCGAACCGAATGATTCACCACCATGTACGCTGGACCTGATAGGAGATTATCCCCAGTAAACAAACGACGCAAGACGTCGACTACATTTTTCATTCACAGCATTAATGGATTTTACTGCTTAAGAACCTCCTAATTGGCTGGGCAATTAGCGTTGCGAAGCACTTAATTACTCACAGTTAACAATTATTCAGAGCAGGAAAATGGCGTCTCAGTGCCAGATACGACCCTTGGATACCAAGATAGGAATTATTTGGTAGTGATTCTGATTACTTCAAAGTAGCTGTTGTTTTGACATTGCAAACAATAAATATTGCTACACGCTCTACGTCAACATCCGCTTTCGCAAATGCACGAATTCCTCTACTATTCCTAAGCAAACATAATTTGGTAGGTATCTATATATCGCAGTTATTGACCACACCATAAGTCTGATACTTATCGCTGTTTCCTCCTTATAGTAATTTTTATTTCTCTAATGTGTCAGTACTTCGTTCACGTGTTATATTACACCAGCTGATATATATTTTATTAATACTGCTCTGCAAGGGAAACAGGCACTATCTGCTCACTTGTGAAGTGATCAGATACTACCTTTTGGCTTTGCATGGCAGTATATACACTGATATACCAGTTAAAGTATATGACAACTGAAGCACAACCATGTTCAGCGCTGAGCACGCGCCGTTGTTGCGACGTTGAATCAGCGTCGATGGCGCTGATTGAACGTCGCAACAACAATAACAAATGTTCAGACCCCATAAAGTACTGCAGTATGCCCTTGCGGACTTTTGAATTCCCTCCGGGTTGAGAAGCCAAAGCGCCTAGACCCGCATGACGTAAATAATTGGTCTAATATTGGGGTGTGCGATACTTTGTACGCGAAATACCTCTGAAGTTATACCGTAAAAAGAATAGCGGCCTTGTTTAGGGGGTGTTACTTGTGCTCGTCTGAAATGTTAGGCTTCGTGACGCCCGAAAAACCTCAATCAATCACCCACTGCATAATCAATTATGCAGCGTTTACATTGCTGCGTGATTTTATGATTTTTAAGCTGGTATTACATTGCTGTGCATATTTCATGAGCTGATGAATTTGTCTGCCGACCCGCGATCCATCATGAGATACATGTGAGACCAACATTAACCCTTGTAGCGCTAAGTTATCTTATTTATGCTAAATTAATATTATATTTAAGTTATCTGATTTATATTTTTACCCACTTGAAGTTGTGGGTACCCACAACTCCAAGTGGGTAAAAATACTTACTTAATTTGAGACCAAACATCTACAAATCTTGATGTTAAACACTCGTTTCATTTCCAATGGCAGTGATTTAACCGGCTAATAAAACAGATTAAAACGATTATTATCGTACTTAGCGGTGAGAGGGTCAATATAATGTTGTTTGTGTTTATTGTGCTGTGTTTGGATCTATTTTTCATGCCAGTACTTTGCTTTCGCCACTATGCACACAGCACCGATAAAAAGGGACATTTTTCCGGACGAAAATTAATCTAGCTCTTCCCAGTCACACAACGGCATCGGGTGATCCCCCCATGTCACTGTGATGCCATTTACGTGCAAGGATACTTTAATATTACAGCGCGGGGATCGACTTTAGTCGTCAGAATCTGACGTCTGTAGACGTCAGATTCTGACGACTAAAGTCGATCCCCGTACTGTAAGGGTAAAAATATTTCTAATGGCCGTAGACCCATAAGATAGGTATTCAAGTGAAGCGGAAAAATCTTACTAAGAGATTTATGATGATGTCAAATGAAATAAACCCTTTGGTTTCAATGGTTTGTACAAACATATATCAGCGCTTTAAGGGTTAACCAGTAAAATACTAGTCGCGTCTATAGCCGTTTTTATAGCTTTTCTGCTTGTCGTTCAAAAAGAAAATGCATAAAACAAATAAACGTTAAATTTGCAAGACTGTATATATTTGTATTTACATTGTACACATAAAAGAATTTTTACTCACTTGACTGTGGATCGCGGTAACTATGGGTTATCGCACATGGCTCTGCATACTCTATAATAAGCCACGCGTAGGATTGGATACTTGAATTATTAAAGATTGGTCAATAACTGAGAAATTCAACCAAAAAAGTAAATAGACTTCAAACATGTATTTACAAACAACAGGACGGGGAACATGTGGCTTCGTACATCAATCAATTTCTGACGAGGTCCGCATGCACGAGTGTGGATCCGGACTGTAAGCAGCTCGTCAATTACCCAGAATCAAGAGGGAATTCAGGATTAAAAAACAATCAAAATAAGAGAAGGTGCCTACGCTATTTTGCCAAGACAAATGCAGTGACTTTTTTCAAAATATCAACCAAATTGTATGGCAATCATCTTGACTAATTATGGTTATGTCAAAGTGTTAATAGGGAGTTATACCTCGGTCATTATGACCAAAATTCCAGCAAACACGGGATGTTGACCCGATGCTGTGTTAAAGTTGGGTGAGCGTCGCAGACGGTGGCCCAACATTAAAACAACATCTGGTCAACGTCTCTGTCTGCTGGGACTACCGCTTCTCCAGCGAGTTTGAAACAATTTGCTTTGTTAGTACGGCTTTCCCTAAGGGTCATTTCCAGTAAACGCATAACATGTGTGTAACATTTCTACAATACTGCACCAACATCGAATAGGTTGGGCTGACGTTGCATAAATGTTATGCGATTGGTTTGTGTTTGCTAGGTTGTGTCCGCTGGGTTAGTTTTCAGAACTTGATAGATCCACCCATCTGCTCATTAACATGATTAATGTACTACAAAATAAAAATGAATATATTGTATTACAAGAACGGATCGGGTAGTATATAATCATGCCATTGTTCTACATATCAAATTGTCATTGATGAACCAACTTCCTATTATGCCCAGGCATACGCCTTGACCAACGGGCATGTAATGTTAACCTTATTGATATCAGCTAATTAGGCCCCTGCTTGAAGATTGTCACGTAGGCCACATTCGGACAGGAGTGAACATAGGTGAGCGACAGGTTATCTGGTAGCAATAATAGCGCTAAATATCACAGTGGCTGGCAACGCGGTTGTCAATTCCCAATGCTGATTTGTCACATACTAGTAGTAGTTTTCATTAATTTAGCCTATTTGAAACTGGAATGGCTAGCGCAATCTTCTTTTTTAAAAATATACAAATGCCACTTTGAATTGAATGAGCGTTTGCAAGAATATATTTCATCAATTTACGGGCGGCATTCTCGTATAGCTACGATTTATCGTAGACTCTGGATTGTACAAGAATACGGCCCCAGTGGCTCATACAAATATCATTTGAAACGTATAAAATATACAGGATCCAGGGTTACCACTGGCAGATTTAATGCTGGATAGACCAACGTAGCTTTTTATGTTATTTTAGACAAATTCAAATGTGAAACAGACCAACTTTCGCGAATATTGTTTTCTGTCCGCGCGATCGCTTTTTTAATTCTTCGTGCAAGCAAAAATGTATTGATTAGTTTACGGTCAGTATAATAATAGATTTACATTTCAAGATTTACCTATTTCTTGTACACATTAATTTGTACTTTTATGTAAACGAGCTGAGCTGAAACACATGGTCAGTTGTCAACCACTCAACCTGTTAACATCATTTTGGGACCTTGTGACACCACCGATTTGCCGTTTGGTTTCCAAAAGTGTTACATCTAGTGCTCTGTGTAGTCATATCGTAGTTTTCCGTTTTTTTTCCGCACCGGTATTCTCAAATAAACATGTTTTTTCCCTGCTCACTCGTAATAGTCAGTACTTTGGGGAGACTCCGTGGCCGAGAGGTAGCTTGCTCGGGCAAAGATCGCCAGCGCTTAAACTTCGTATGGAGTGTCTATGGTGTGCACGTCTTATAACTCTCCTGACCAAGTTTAGCCTATAACTGCACAAACGTGGCATATAGTCACATTCATTCATTCATTCATTCATTCATTCATTCATTCATTCATTCATTCATTCATTCATTCATTCATTCATTCATTCATTCATTCATTCATTCATTCATTCATTCATTCATAAATTTATTCATTCATTCGTTCATTTATCCATTCAATCGCGCCACAGGTCTTCCTGGTCACGCTTCTAGTACCACCGGCCGCTGCATGTCTTTTTTACAAAAAATGTTTCTTCTTCGTCCAGTCGTAAAGATATTGTGGGAAGCATCTGTGATCTATAGGTACACACATTTGTTTTCAGTCTTTGAATTTAGCAAGATGTGTCTGGATAGTGTCATCAGATTTATCTCCTGGCCCAGTTTAGCATGTATGTGGACACCAGGGGCGGATCCAGGGTAGAAAAGGGGCAGAGTCACCGAAAGTTAAAAAGGGCACAAACAGAAAATTAGAAGCGAGCGCCGGAGGCGCTAGGATTTTTTTTGCTGATAAAATACCAAATACACCATTTCCATGTATCTAAGGATTAAAAAATGGGAAAATAACTCGCATTAATATCTACTCTAACTATTATAGGAGGTCTATAGACTACATAAAACTAATTTTCTAGATTTCAAGTCAAGTCAAGTCAAGTCAAGTTTATTGCACAACAATATACATTCATTGTATGGCAAACACATATAACATTACGGTACAAAGACAGTACAGACATTTACACATAAACATATACAATTTCAAATGTCCATTGCAATTAATACATATTCCAGGGTATGGATCATACCAGGTCAAAAATTAGTTATTTAATTTATATAGTGTTTCCTTCCTTAATAATTGAGCACGTGTTATATATATAGCCAATTTTCTTAATACACTATCCTCTCTGGATTTGAATATTTGTGAGAAAAAGGTAGTAGGGGATTGCGAAATGTTAGTGTGTGGTAGCAGTTCAGTTCGGAGAATCGTGTATAGAGGACATTCGCTGATAAAATGAGTTTCATCTTCAACTTTATGTATACATTTTTTACAGTAACGTTCGTTTGCTGGTGTAGGTTTAGGTCGATGTCTCCTACCGCGCTCTATCTCAAGGTCGTGAGAACTTGTACGAATTTGCGCTATTGCTCGTTTTAGTTGTATACTGAGTGTTGTTGAGGACATATAGGGTTCTATTTCATAAATATCCTTAATCTTGGCGTATGTCCTGAGTTTATTTCCCCCCGACTTGGAAATACCCGATGTGCTGTTGAGTTCAGTAAAAAATGTATTTTCGTACTGTTTTTTTAGGACAAGGTTTATCTTTTTTGGTACATCTACATCTTTTGGAATAGTTTGATGTTCCCACAATTTAGACAATCCGCAGCTCTCTAAAATATTTCTTACGAAAGTCACCCAATTTCTTATTCCACATTTGTCAAGTTTTATCTCTTCTTGATATGCTTTGAAGAGTAATTTCTCTGGTGAATTTAAAATATTGATCCATAATTTAATTGTAAAAATGGCTACGTCTATCAGTAAAGGGTAACGACCAAGTTCTGCTCTTGACGCCATATTACTGGTGAGTTTGCCTACATTGAGTAATATTTTGCAGTATTTATTTTGCACCTGTTCAAACGGAATCTTGTCGATATGATAAATGTCTTTTGACTGGCATGACATTAATTCGTACCCCCATACTGGACAACTATACAAAAGTATTGGTTTCACCATGGAATCGAATAGTTTTAGTGATACCATAGGGTTATTAATTTTTTGCGATTTTAAAATTGAGTGGATCTTAAAGGATGCACGCATCCCCTTATTCTTTAAGTCTTTAATCGCCAATGTGAATTTTCCGTTAGTTGTGAATATGATACCTAAATAGGAAAAGTTGGATACTATCTCTATTTCAGACCCATTTATGAAAAATTTACACTGCAGGTCCTTTTTTGCAGTTCGAAATACCATTACTTTAGTTTTGTCTGTATTAATCTCTAATCCCCATTTTGTACTGTAATTCTGTAGCTGATCTAATGCGTTTTGTAGGCCAATGGAGGAGCTTGACAAAATCAACAGGTCATCTGCATAAATTAGGGAGTTCAATTTAATTGTATCTAATGACACTGCGTCACATTGGAGAGGACAAAAAATCCTCGAAATGTCATCAATAAAAATATTAAAGAGTATAGGGCTTAAACTGTCGCCCTGTTTAATGCCTATTTTACTGTTAAAACTTTCAGTGATACCCTGTGGTAATTTTACACACGATGTAGTGTTTGAATACATATTGTTCAGTAGTTTATATAACTTCCCTCCTATTCCTAAGTAGCGCATTTTTAGAAGCAATCCATTCCGCCAAACGCTGTCAAAAGCTTTACGAAAATCGATAAAGCAACAGTAAAGGTTTAATTTAAGACGCTTCACATATTTAGTAATAAGAGTTTTTAAAATAAATATGTGATCATTTGTCCCATGCTTTTTACGGAAGGCTGCCTGATATATAGATAACTTATTGTTAGTTGATAAGAAGTTTTGAACTCGTTCTGCTAATAGACTTGTAAAAACTTTACCTAAACAACTGGTAATACTTATCCCCCTATAATTGTCGCAACTCAAAGGGTCACCTTTCTTAAATAAAGGGACCTGAAAGTTTGTGTTCCATGCGGAAGGAAAATTTCCTGATTTAAGTACCAAGTTAAATAATTTAGTTATGGCAGGTACCAATATGTTTAAGCCGAACTTCAACATCTCATTGATAACCATGTCATTTCCAGATGATTTTCTGTTTTTTAGAGATTTTATTATTAATTTTACTTCTTTTATTGTGACTGCTTTATCTAGGATCTCCTGCGAGTCTACATCGACTGTTTTTTCTAGTTCTGCTAATTCATCTTGTAGACTCTTTTGTTCCTGATTTAGTTCTATATTTTTCAAAGCTAATGCTTTAAAATGATCGAACCATTCATCTGGTGGGATATTATCAGCATGAGATTCTTTTCCGTCGTTAAATGATTTTAGTGTTTCTAATGTTCGCCAAAATTCGGACGGATTGGTGTCTGCCATACCAACTAACTGCTCTATTAACTTGTCTCTGAAGAGTCTTTCCTTTTGTTTTAATATTTGTTTGTATTGACGGCACTTTTGTACGTATGATTGCTGAAGTTGAGTGTCAAAAGGTTTGTTTATCATTTTACGTTTAGTGGAACGAATATCTTTTCTCATTAGTGAACATTCTTTGTCGAACCACTTCTTGTTATGTTTAGGTCGTGTAGCTTTATTTGTAGCCCCCCTTCTCCCCCTTTTCGTTTTAAAAACTTTTCTACCTGCTCTAACAATTATGTTAGTAAAATCGTTCACTGCTTCTTCAATATTATCTTGGTGATGTCCATACTCGTTTTGCAAAAATGACACTAATGTATTTTGTGATTCTTCTTCCAATAGAGCTAATGAATATTCATCACTTTGGTTATGTTCTGCAGAAAACGTGTCGTAAAGATGATTTAGCTTTAGTTTAGGTTTAGTTGAGAGCACGGCATTATACTTTAATTGAATACAGGCTTCAACTAAGCAGTGATCAGACAGATGTAGAGGGGATACACGGACATATTCTACTAGCCTATATATGTTATAATTGCTAATAATATAATCTATTACGCTACACCCGCGTTCGCTAATGTATGTAAAATACCCCATAGAATCTCCTAAAAAACGACCATTGAGTATAACGTGTTCAGATGATTGACACAGTTCTATCAATTTTTTGCCACAACTATTAATAGTTTTATCGCAGTTATAGCGTTGTATGATATCTTTGTGGTGTATTGACTTATCTACTGGGGTGTTAAAATTACATGACGTATCACATATATCAACTAGATCACCGGTTCTTGCATTTATATCGCCTAGAATGACTGTGTCACCTAATATGCCATATGTCGCCAGTGCATTTTCAACATCTTCCATCACTGGGTGACTGTCAGGAGGCACATCTTGACGAACATATACATTAATTAAATATAAATCCCTATTGTGGCCAATAGCCTGACCGTTCAAACGTACAATAAGTAGGTCTTCGTGACCACATGGTATACACTCTACATGGCTTTTGTACATCGCCTTATACAAAAATATAATACCACCATTTGGGCGACCTTTCTTTTTAGCTTTTTGTCTGGGCTTATGTATTGATCCATACCCTGGAACATTAATACTAGTATTGCTATTAGTCCATGTCTCAGACAGGGTACAGAAATCTAAACTACATATAGAGTTATATACATCTTCATCTTTGAGTTTTTTACTTAATCCATTGACATTCCAAGTCCCAAGCTTTATTCTAGAAGACGGCATAATGCAAATAATTCTATGATTTTACCTCGTCTACCCGGATATAAGCAATCAATTAAATTATTAAATGTAACATTCTATATTACACATAATTATAGTGGTAACATGTTAAAATAAAGATAATTAGAGCAACATGCACCGCTAAATGTAATTGAATAACACGTTTCATGCGTGTATACCACACACAATATATCAATATGCTATATAAATGGTGAGAACGTATAACATATCTCGTCATTTGAAGCTGCGTGCATTAAATCAGCGTGTTAAAACCACACATGAACAGCTTTGAATTAAAAACATCCAGTACTAACATGTAAAAGACTAAGATACACTGTAAATGATTGAAAGTGTAAACATTTACAATAATTAAATATTCAAGTTACCTGCATCAAGTAATAACATGTACTGGATAAGATACACTGTGAATGATTGAAAGTGTAAACATTCAAAAGTATGTGTTAAAATAACATCTAAACGTATAAAACCAGACACGTGTAGTTTACTTTAAAACATGACAACCATCGTACCATGTATCACAATAGTTTGGCATTTTGGAAATTTGAATACACGTGTTAAAAATGTACGCATTAAAATATAGAACAAGCAAATGTCAGCTTATAAGAGTTGCTTACTCTCACATGCCAAAACCTGCTTTATCTAAGAATATATTACATAATCTCGAGTACAGAAAAAGAAAGAAATACGTCATAACATATTGGTGTACATGTTAGATACATGCTTTTGCCAGTTCGTCGTATTACCTTGTTGTTGCTATTTTAACGTTGTCTAACGCATTCTTTACAATTGTCCTTGGGTTCTTAGCATATCCGTTAGCCTATATATAGCATCGGCTACCGTATTTCCATGTCCTTGATGCCTAGGATAAGCGTTAAAAGTAGGGGGTATGGGCCAGGTGTGCCTTGAGTCACGGGGGTGTATAGGCCTATTACTGTCAACAACACGTTGTGGCGCTATATCTGGTGTGGAAGTATTGGTCCATGCGTTAAGTCCATAACACGTTGGCATGGTAGTAGCTCCAGAAGATGGTTGAGGTACTGATGGTGGTGACCAGTCAAACGCTTCTGGTGTGTGTTGTCTACGGGTGAAGTCTGGTGTGGAAGTATTGGTCCATGCGTTAAGTCCATAACACGTTGGCATGGTAGTAGCTCCAGAAGATGGTTGAGGTACTGATGGTGGTGACCAGTCAAACGCTTCTGGTGTGTGTTGTCTACGGGTGAAGTCTGGTGTTGGTGTTGGTCTGACCTGACTGACGGACTTGACACCAGCATTTCTGACGGGTATATGTCTAAAGTCAGTATCCATCAATGCATTATTGTTAGATTTGCTATCACCATGACCCTTTGGTTGCTGATTCCTTGATTGCGTCTTACTCACGCTGTAATGGGTATCACGAGTGGTTTTGTAGGTGGTGTACCGGGGAAGACCCAGTAGTGGGTTAACAATCGCCTTAATGTTACACACAAGCTGCTTCACACCCCAGTCTCTCAGGTGTACTCCATCATACTTAGACTGAGGGGTCAACAACTCTACTTGTGGGATATAGTGGAGATGATCATTTTTTGTAGATTTCTTACACATGTATTCCAGCCGTTTGTTGAAATCTTTTGATTTTTTATTAAATATGTTCCGATCAGTTCTGGTAAGGATTTGAGAGAACGCAATGTTAACATCACCACCCATCACTTTCCTTGTGTTGCTGATCAGGTTATCCACCTCTACCATGCATTTACTCACAGTTTTCTGCTGTGCTAGATCATTGGAACCAACAATGAAGACAACAAGATCCGCTAGTGTCTTTGTTCTCTCAATTGTCAGTTTTGCATCATGTAGGTTTTTTCCACTTGTCAGATGTTTTATGACAACATGTTTGTTTCTGTACATTTTACGGGCCTCCAGGGCTTTACCAATAGAAGACGTGACAATTAACACATCTGTATGTGCTGGTGTCTTGCCCCGTGCGTCATGAGAAGAGGGTACGTGAGTGGCTGGCTCTTTATTATCCAACTCATCGGGTAAAGTCGTTGGGGCATCCTTGGCATCTGACTTGGGTTCCTGGTTGGACTGGAGCGGGGATCCTGGCGCACTATTTACAGTAGGGATATCCTCCTTAGTGATGACACGGTCCTTACTAGTGCTTGTATGCGGAGGAGTTGTTGAAGAATCCCTATGTATATCCTCATTAGCGTTATCTGGGAGAGCCTCCAGATCAGCCATATGGGGAGGTGGCAGGCTATTGTTTACATCGTCTGTATCATCTGAGGTATCTTGATGTACAGGGGTATCTGTATGAGCATTTGTGACAGGGGGTTCGTCTATAGTAGTATCTTCAGCCAGGGCAATGAACCGATTTTTAAGAGGTAAGTCTGTCTCAACCAATGACTTATCATGCTCGTGTTGATCAGGCTCGTCCTCACTGTCGTCATCAACAATACTTAATGACTTATCATGCAGGTCCTGAGGTTCTGTCTGACATGATGTAGTGTCAGTTGAGGTACCTGGCAAGTCATTAGGTTCTGTCTGAGATGATGTAGTATCAGTTGAGGTACCTGCTGTTTGACGGCATGCTTCATTTGGCCTGTTTCTCAGTATATGTACCTCATTCAGAAGATCTACATACTTCGACTCTAGTTCTCGCACGGTTCGTTGTAGAGCTACGACGCCGGCCATTGCACCGCAGCCTTTATACTGATTGTCGCGTTTTGCTGAGAGGGCAGGTTTCTTAGTGACCTTGTTTTGTGTTATCCGTGGGCGACACTTCTTTACCTCACTTGTCTTGCTATGCCTTTTAGAGTTCACAGTGGGGTCAATATTGGCAGATGTTGGAGATGTAGATAAATCAGTAGCTACTACCTTTTCATGTAGAGCCTCATCTGTCAGGTCACTGGCCAGATTATTCCCCGATATGTCATCGACATTTAGTTTGTCCAGTTTATGTTCCCTGGACACGTGGTCCAACAACTGTACCGTGGTGTCAGTAGATGTTGAACTAGCAGACTCTGATGTCACCACTATGCATGGGCTACAAATGTGACCCAGCGTATTGGTATCGGCTGGTTCCGCGCATAGTCCATGATAGGCGGATTCGCACAGGTGACACCGCCAATGGCCGCCGTTGTCACCATCCTCGAGGTATGTATCACAAGTTCTACAGTTGACAGGGGACATGGACGCTGTGGTAGTACTCACCCCTTCCAGACAGGCCATCTTGGTCCTCTGAGATGTAATCCTATTACTGTGGCGCCTGGTGTCTCTGATGGCTTTTACAACCTCTTCAGCCATTACATCCACTTGCCTGTGTATCCTGGGCCAGTGTTCCTCTAGCCACAACACGTAGGAGCTGCCTTGTACGTGGATACGGGACGTAGACTTGTAGAACGTGAGAGAAACTGTTCCCAGCACAGGTCCAGTCTCCACACCACTACGATACTGCATGTAAAGCTGGATGCCATGTTGTCCACGGTCAAGTGCTTCAACTCCATGATAAAATGCTTTGCTGGCGCTAAGCCATGTGTCGAATAGCTCGTCTGGCACGTTCATTACCAAGCAGAATGTGTTAGTTTTCATGCAGCATCCAGTGACAGCTTCACCATATGACATTGGGTGAGGCTGAATGTCATGATAGCGATCATGTTCAGCCCGAGAATTGGGATCATGGAGGGTCCAATAGGCCTGACATAACTGCTGGAATATATGCGTGGTATCCGTATCGCCAGTCTTATCTGGGTGACACTCTTTGGCCAGCTTCAGGTATGCTTGCCTGACCTCAGCTTGAGTAGCTCCCGGGGTCAGTCTTAATACGTCATAACAGTTCATATTGTCGGCCATTTGTGAGGTGTGAACTACGGTGACGTCACTGTCAGCGCGTTGGCAGTCGTGTACAGACACTACTGTTAGTGTACAGCCACTAACAAAGGTGAGGTGTGCCGTAACTAGTGTGCCCACTGACCTCAATATGTCGTCATTGATTACAAATAGCTAGCTCACACAAATAAAGTCACCTCAAATTGTACTTCTTCTGCACTTCATTTCACAGGCATATTTTATATGGGTGACGTCTATATATTCATAAAGTTTTCTGTTGTATTTTTTACGTGTTATATGCCTTTTATCCGGGTAAAAAATGAGATATAATCAAGAGCGGTTTACAGTTGGTTTACAGACGCCGCCATCTTACATGTACTTTTCAAAAGGGGCATTTAAAAATTAAGGGGGGTCACATGACCCCTGTGACCCCCCCCCCCCCCGGATCCGCCGCTGGACACAACAATTTTAAAGGCATTACGTCCTTCAATTTTAAAATATTATCCAAACAATGACAAATACATGATTGTGCGGAATGACATCGGTCATTTATTGTTAATTCACACCTCAGCAGACACACGTCAGGTACGTCACATCACAAAGCATCTGGTGTTGTAAATCAGGGTGTGTGACCTTGTTGTCGACCTTGCCGTTTTGTTTCTTTAGGCGGAGCAATCCCAGGGAATTAGCGGTGGCGCGGCCTTGTCACGCGGATAGTGGGCGTAGTAATCCCGGGCAGCACCAGTAGTAACAGAACGAGGGCTGACCGACGAGCGTGCCTCAATAGCCAGGCTTCAAATCCGCGGATTAGGTTACTATAGAGCGGGAGTGCGCAACGTTGGATCAACGTGGGGCCAACGCGGCCGCGTTGGCCCCACGTTGATTCAACGTTGGGCCGATGCTGCTCATGACGACAAATTGGTCCAGAGAAACTTGTGCGGCGTGGTCATTGATCACAAAACGGTTTCTGTTAAGGTGCTGCCATTTGTGTCTGCGTGGGGAGGCTGGTATGTGCAGCTCAATTAGGGACTCCCTCCTGGCGATGGGGAGGAGGGGGAGAGGGGGAAATCCACACCCACCTCACGTATCGATAGCTCATTCAGCCGGAAATCGATCTGCAGGAATCGAATATCCACGTCGACAGCTATTAGCCGCGTTGTTGTTTTGATCACGTAAATGGCTGTCTCCACGGTGACGCTGCCACTGTTGTGCGGGCAGCGACTTCAGCCAAAATATCACACGTCTTTTTCATCGCAGCTTCGAAAAGGAAATATTGGATCGGGATCAAATGCGGCTCATCTTGATCCATTATCCATACGTTAACCCTAAGGCGCTGAATTATAGCTGTATAAACTATGGGGACCAAATGTTTTTTTACAATTTGAAAAAATCAATTTGAAATCATCATAAATGTCTTAGTTAGCTTTTTTGAATACCTATGGTATGTGTCCACGGTCATTATAAATATGTTTACTCTTTCAGTGCGGGGACCGACTTTAAACGTCAGAATCTGACGTCTACAAACGTCAGATTCTGACGTCTAAGGTCGATCCTCGCGCCGTAAGGGTTAATATCCTGAGACATTTAGCTCCAAATAAGCAGCTGGTTTGGGAAATTTCGCCAGCCATCCAGTAATATATAATACTAGACATGACTACATAGTCATGCCCGCATTATACAAGTCCAAGTAGACTTCACGTCATTTAAATAAGCAGTGTGTACTTAACCTTTTCACTACCATACATGACGGAAATTACCGTCGTCATTCGTCAATGAACGTAACCATAAAATGACACAAATTTTCGTCAAATATATACTACATTTATGTATTTTTCGTCATTTGAAGCTGGAAATTGCGTTAGCAATTCCAGCTTCAAATGACGAAAAATAGAACTCCTACACTAGTATATCTGGATCCTGGCATGCACCCCGGCCTGGAAGTCAAAGGGTTAAATACATAAATTAATTTACACAGAGTTAAACCTATAAAAGTCAATTTTTTGCAGGATTTTTATTGCAGGACAAATGCATAATTTTTGCGCAACGTTAATGAAATGTGTTAAATTATAGACATTTGAAATGATGTAGTATGAATAATATTACTGCATTTCAAAGTATTGACCAATTGGGGGTGTTGTTCAAGCAAGCACATCAGCAGATACGTTAATTATTCAAAAAAATGAAACTAAATCGCTTACTGTCCTCAACAGTACTCGATACCCAATTTGAGATAATGACAATGGCATTGAGTTTACGGTTATATTGAGATCTAATTTTAGCTTCTAAACGTCTGTTGAAAGATTCTAAAGGTGTTGTTTTACAGGTCATATTTAGATGGCCATTTTCATGACAGAAACTACACGAGGCGTATAGCCTACGTGATATGCCCATGTCGTGACACTGTTTTTAAAATAAATTTAAATCTCGCTCAATTAATAATACAATTTTAAATCAATCATGTTTCACTTTTTAAACGGACAGACGTAATAATACTGATACTCGCATGTGGGCCTATTACCAGTCCAGTCACTAGAAATACCAGTATTTAAATATTGTTACTTACAAGAATACTTCGAGTTTGTTCAAATTTGTATCACGTTAGCCAAACGTGTCTGCAATGTCAGGCCGACGTTATTGTGACCATGTTTCGTAACGTTTCTCTCCGTGTGAGATTATCCAAGGCTAATGTAACTGTCTTTATCAGGTGGTACTTCTGAGTTGTCATGTTGGCCCACTAAATGCGTCATGTCCCGTTATTTATTACCCAGCGTGTGAGCAGAGAAGCTTGATTCTAGTAGTGCCAGAACATACCTTCCTGGATCCGTATTCCCGTACAAGTTACGATATATGGTAGCCTTCGGATTGGTCGAGATGGTCATCTCGACCAATCCAGGCCCGTGCCCAGAAATTTTTGAAGGGGGGTCGAATTTTGGATTGCTGGGGTATTTTTGAAATAGGGTAATTGGACCCCCTGTACTGCTTGAATTGATATTTGTAGTTGAGCGAATGGGAAACGCAGGTTAGGGGGGGGGGGTCCGGGGGCATGCCCCCTGGGATTTTTTTAATTTTTATCTGCAAATTGGTGCAATATGGCGGATTCTGGGGGATGTTGCTGGGGTAAATTTTCAGCTTTGTGGTCACAGGTCGTGACGTTATTTATGTATGTCATATCCCCTACATTAACCCTTTAACCACCAAGGTATTTAAATGAAATTTTCACTCACTTGAAGTTGTGTCTGGCTGACCACTTCAAGTGAGTGAAAATCATTCAAACTTGACAAAACGGAGGTCAATAATAATTGCGATATCTTCCTGATTGATGTCACGTTTTGTCTTTAACATTTTGAAAGTTGTTTTTAATTTGCTAATAACAAACGAAAAATATATATATAATCGTGACCGGCGGTTATGACTGTACGATGCTCGCCCATGTTATATTGTACATAAGTGTGATGCGCAAAGTGAACCCTTGTCCTGCTAAAGTAATTTATTTCAATTTTCAACAACTTGAGGTTGTGTCCCGCTACCGCGATCCACAACCTCAAGTGGTTGAAAATTACTCATATTTGTTTAATTTGAGACCAAACATTAACAAACATTGATGTTTAAACAGTCATTTCATCACCTATAACAGTGATTTAATCGGCAAATATAATAGGTTAAAAACGACAATAGTAGTGATCAGCAGGTTAACCCTTATGTTGCAGAATTATTTCGTACTTTTTTTCATTCATTTGAAGCTGGAATTGCTAACGCAAATTCCAGCTCCAAATGATGAAAATAATTATATTTATACAAAAATATACGTCTTCTAAATGTAATTATTAGACTAACTACCTTTTTTTTTTAGAAATTTGAGTTGAATTTACTTGATCTGAAATTTGCTTAAAAAACATATATACGGTCCCGGCAGGATAAGGGTTAATTATTACAATACTGGGTGATTGGAGAGCAATGTGTTAATTTTGGACCAGACTTGGAAGATTTGATAAGGTCGTGTCCCTCGCGAAATATCATTCAAGATGAAAGAGACCCAAGTAATAATATTCATCCACTGGGGCAAAATTATAGACCGACGCCTGACACAGTTACTTTTACCAGCATTGTGGAAACGTTGGATAATATTAAATTACGTTTCAATTCATTATCGCCTTCGTTTAACGTACTGGAGATACGTGAGGGATAGTCACCAAGCAAAGGTCAAAGGGCAATGCTTGGCCTATGTTGTCAGAGGTGACATAAACCAATTATCAAATTTGCAATGCTTTTTCGTAAAAAAAACTAGAGCGATGATTGATGTGGGGACCAGGAACTGTATTCCCAAAGCGGGTGTCCCTCGTCTTACAATGCAGGTGTATACCTACATTGGTCGAGCTGGACATCTTATCTCCTCGACGACCATGCAGCGGTATTACACCAGACGCATTTTCCCCGTGAATCCGTTCTACAATTGACTATGAAAGTAGAAATGAAAAATGTTATAACCTTATAAAACCGCTGAAGGTGTCTCTCGACTTTAGGGGATACACATCCGCTGTAGCCGTAGGTAATATCATAAGAAAAATGGTTGATTTACATAATGAATAATGTAGGCTATAATTATGTAGTAGTAAACAGCTATATCAACTCGTGTATTTTTCATAGACGTAACTTTATAGTTGTCGCAATATTGAAGCAGTTATCGAAATTACTCTCTCACTAAGGGCCGTATTCTCGTACAAGTTACGATATCTCGTAGGCTTCTGATTGGTCGAGATGGCCATCTCGACCAATCAGAAGCCTACGATATATCGTAACTTGTACGAGAATACGGCACCAGCCATTTAACGCCAAACAGCTTTTACAGCTTACTTGTAAAGTACACAATCATGTATGGCTGTTTTTATCGCTGTCTTAAATTGCAGCATGAGACACCAGGCCGGAGTGTTTCGTGCGGTACCGCGTTTTTTTTGGCGCTAGCAAAGCTTGCATTTTGTTTAAAAAATCACGGTAACATCAGAGATGAAGACTTCTGCGTTGGCTCTGTATTCAGTCCTGGATTGTCTGTAAAACCTCTGGCATCTTTGATCTGGCATCTCCGTATACCTGTACCGTCTCCCGGGCAACATCGTTGGTTTATGACATTACATTTGACAGCATTGAATTTGCCAGTTCTATCGAAAAGACTTGTAATACATTGAATTATACAAATAGAAGTAGCTATAAATATAATATTATGATTAATATGATGCGATGGGAAGGTTACATTATCTTACAAATCAACCATTCCTTAAAATAACAGGTCAATATATAGGGTGGTAGATAGGGTTTCACACCAACTTATTGCTGTATATTATTATATAGATCTTTAGATCTTTAATGGCTACATCCATGTAACTGTTGCATCACACAGCATTTTTTGTCTATCAATGATATACTACGTTACCTTTTTGAGCTCGAGGACCGACTTTATACATGGTATACGTCAGAGTCTGACGTATGTAGACTTCAGATTCTGACGTATAAAGCGATCCCCGCACTGAAAGGTTTAAAATATTTCTAATGGCCATGGACCCATAACATAGGTATCAAATGAAACAGAAAGAGCTAACGAAGACATTTATGATCTTTTTAAATTGAAAAACCCTTTGGTTTCCATGTTTTATACACAAATATTTCAGCGTTATAAGGGTTAATTCATCTTTGTATGACTGACTGTGAATGAGAACCATTATAACTATTGGCAAATAGAAATCAGTTCTGCATAGTTTGCACACATTTGAAGCTTGCGTAGCGACTTGAAGACCATAGAGTGGATGCATGTTAATTAGCCATAATATGTATTTCAAACCCACAAAGATTAGTGAAATGAATATAGGTAAACAACTTTTGAATAATGCAAATAATCTGAAAATTAGATTAAACATGATAATTTATAAATAATAAATAATAAAATTATTATCTTATTTGACAGCTAGAGACATAGTAATAAATGGATTAACCCTTATCTTGCTAAATTGAATAATTTCATTTTTCACCCACTTGAAGTTGTGTCTCGCTATTGCGATCCACAATTTCAAGGGGGTGAAAATTACTCAGGACTATACATTGGTTTAATTTGATACTAAACACTGGCAAATCTTGATGTTTAAACACTCATTTCATTCCCAATAACTGTGATTTAATCGACTAATAAATATAACAAAACTATACATGTATAATGATGAAAATATAGTCGTGATCAGCTGACAAATGGTTGATTCTGGAGTGTGGAATTATACCTGCCGTTCTGAGCCTTGCTGTATACAGCGTTCCCATACGGCCCATGCGTGTGAGCTCAGACTCCTGTCGACACCTGATACATATGTGTCAACACCTATTGCCTTCGTCCATTCGTAAGGAGATCCACGTACCTTTCGCGGATGGACCACGGATGACGCCTCGAGGATGCACCGAGGACTACCCAAAAATGTGTGACAGGGGCTTTAGTAGGGAAGGACTGTAGATTATTGATCCCATATAGCCAGATAACAAACATGTTAATTATGCATGTATAAATCTAATTAAATTGATTTTTCCCAAATTTTTATGACCATATACTTAGGCACTTATTATGACCATGACTAAGATCATTAACCCTTAGACCGCTAGAGGCACGACTATAGTCGTTTTTAATTTGTTTCAATAACTTTTATTAACCGATTAAATCACAGTTATTGGGAACGAAATGCGTGTTTAAACATCAAGATTTTCAAATGTTTTGATCTAAAATTAAAAATAATATTAGTAATTTTCACCCACTCGATGTTGTGGGTCGCGGTAAATTAAAATTATGTATCTTAGCGCTTAAAGGGTTAAATCATGTGCTTGTGTGCCACGTCATCAGTTCATGCACAATGAGCATTGCGCACAAAAACGCGTCTGACCACTTCGCGTTTCGCCACATCACATACGTACGTTTGTTCACTAGTGTGCAAAATTGAATTAGGTACGCCTCGCGGATTTCACGTTTTTCCACACCACCCATATGCAAAAACGTATACAAAGTAGAATGGTGAATATATCTTTAATCAAGTGCTTAAAAGAAAAAAACATAAATGAACAAAATATTCCGGATCTTCAAAAATGTATTTTTTGACTTGAACTATAAACCATGCTGGCAAAATATTGCAAAATATTGGTCGTGTTGTTGACCTATACGAGATGGTTTGAGATCCGTGCGAGCCCTCTTAGCAAGCAAGGACGTAATCCTGATCCAGTATTGCTTAATGCTGGGCCACGTTGAAACAAAGTTAGCGCGATATCGGGTTAATGTCCTGTGCTTGCAGCGCCTCACTAGGAAGTTTGAGAACCCTGCGTGGGTGGATACATCTTGCCATCTGAATGAACAAGAAACTTTTATCTTCACTGGCCCATATAACATGTACAATACTCAATGGTGTGAATTGTTCAAGCATGCAACTCACGATCCATACTCTGATTTATCGTATTGTTAGCACGCAATGAAACATCTCGATGCAAGACGTTGGCGTTAATTTTTTGGCGCAAACGCAATTTTTCCCATTGTCGGGATTTTCCCGCTGTGCTTCAAAGTCAACGCAGTAGGCCTACACAGAAAACATGAGACTTTGGGCCAACGTTGGTTTACTGTTGGCCAACCGTCTACGACGCTGGCCCAACAGTAAACCAACATTGGCCCAACCTTCTCATGTTTGCTGGGTACAGACCTGCATCGTCACATCCACTGTGTAAGCGCTGTCTCAGCATTAAGTCTACGTCATCGACGTTGAAGCAACGTCGGCCGCATGCAGTGGTGGCTGAAATGCGGTAACAACCCTGTAATCATGTAATACGAACGCCACCAGCGAGTTCCGCTAATTCGCAGGGATAATTTGTGGAGAATTCCGCGAGTAACAAGACAATAAAATCCGGGTATTTTTTCTCTGATAAATAATCGTGTAATATAATCACGCGCTAAAACTGTCCAACGAACAGAAGACGTTGAGCTGATGTTCGATCAAAGTTGGGCCAGCGCTGTCCCAACATTAATCAAACATTAAACCAACGTCTCGCCTTTGCTGGGAGATCTCCGGATTTTATACCCCATACATCACACCTTCCATGCCTACCTGTCAACACCGTAGAAAGGCTTGGTTTGTTCGCCAAAATAAACGCTCTCATTTGCATCTCGGATGCTTTTTGCTCGTCCCACCCGTTTGAGTCGTCTTCGCTTTTCAGTGGTACGCCGCCGAGTCGTTATGTTATTGTGCGACTAAGACACGCAAGCTGAAAACAAGGATACTATCAAGTAACTATAAGATTTAATTATGTATAACTCGATCCAAAGGCTGATTGATTTCAAGGTATTGTCGCACATTTGTCAACATTTTTTGTATGACAATTTACATAATATGTGTTAATTGAAATATATAAAGTAAGTCACTATGACTGACAAAATATTTTTGTCACAAATAAAACCGTTTAAAAAATAAATAACTGAGGTTTGGGGCGCGTGACATATATTATGTACCTACATGTCCGTCAAACATTGCGTTTGTAACATGATAGGATCCAAGAATATCGCTTCTTAATTTGATGTATTTAATGCCACCATAATCTTTCCGAATAGATTAGTTAGACGGCTTATAGTTCTTGGTCATCCCTAATTGAATACATCTGGAAAGCTGGTGCAATTTAAAATCCATAGCCACTTTATGTGTGCACTAAGCACCCTGTATTTTCACCAAAAGGTCAATGAAACGATTGAGGGGCGATAATTGGCATCATCGTGTTGGATTATTTTAAACGATTTATGTATTGATGTCATAGGTAGATGATGGAAAATGTAGAATCCTGCTCACTAGACGAGTTTGACAGGGCGTTGAACAAGTTGAAGGCCATGGGACGTGATTTCATTTTAGCGAAATAATTAAAGTATCCAATGACCTTATCCTTGAAATTTGCATATATTATTTAGTCCACTTTTGACCATTTAATATTGGTGATAACGCGACTCTAAACCTCCTAACCACAAAGAAACCTAAAACTGAATTAATCAACTGACTGACTGACTGACTGACTGACTGACTGACTGACTGACTGACTGACTGACTGACTGACTGACTGACTGACTGACTGACTGACTGACTGACTGACTGACTGACTGACTGACTGACTGACTGACTGACTGACTGACTGACTGACTGACTGACTGACTGACTGACTCACTGAGTCAATCAGACTGACTGACTGACTGACTGACTGCGTTGTTGTGGTGAAAGACTGTAGCTGCTAAATCCCTTTAATTTGCAAAAGTTTTTTTAGGATAACAAGCAAGATCACCCAGGTAATGTGTGGTAAATATTCAACGGGCCAAATTGCCTCTCAACTAGTGGTCAATAATATGCAAATTGCTCACTCACTCACTCACTCACTCACTCACTCACTCACTCACTCACTCACTCACTCACTCACTCACTCACTCACTCACTCACTCACTCACTCACTCACTCACTCACTCACTCACTCACTCACTCACTCACTCACTCACTCACTCACTCACTCACTCACTCACTCACTCACTCACTCACTCACTCACTCACTCACTCACTCACTCGCTCGCTCGCTCGCTCGCTCGCTCGCTCGCTCGCTCGCTCGCTCGCTCACTCACTCACTCACTCACTCACTCACTCACTCACTCACTCACTCACTCACTCACTCACTCACTCACTCACTCACTCACTCACTCACTCACTCACTCACTCACTCACTCACTCACTCACTCACTCACTCACTAACTCACTCACTCACTCACTCACTCACTCACTCACTCACTCACTCACTCACTCACTCACTCACTCACTCACTCACTCACTCACTCACTCACTCACTCACTCACTCACTCACTCACTCACTCACTCACTCACTCACTCACTCACTCACTCACTCACTCACTACTCACTCACTCACTCACTCACTCACTCACTCACTCACTCACTCACTCACTCACTCACTCACTCACTCACTCACTCACTCACTCACTCACTCACTCACTCACTCACTCACTCACTCACTCACTCACTCACTCACTCTTTTGAATTTCTGCGTTGTTCTGGTGAAAGACTGTAGCCGCTAAATCCCTTTAATTTGCAAAAGTTTTTTTTAGGATAACAAGCAAGACCACCCAGGTAATGTGTGGTAAATATTCAACGGGCCAAATTGCCTCTCAACTAGTGGTCAATAATATGCAAATTGCTTGCGACCAGAACCTGATTGGTTGCATCAATAACACTATCTTTGTGGGTGTCTTTTGACGTCATCTAAACCACCGGGGATTTACCACGTAATTTGCAGATTTCTGCACGCGTTTTCCCCTCATTTTAGGCCATCGCAATTTCCAGCTTAAAATGAAAGAAAAAATATCTTAAATTGACAATCGCCACATGTTCCTGCTTCATTTCAAACTTTATATCGCAGTACATTTTTAAATTTTACAAAATGTACTCTGAAGTGACCCTTGGTTAAAGATGTCTACAGAAAGCTTAAACCACTAAATTTCGAATTCAGGGTTGCACAAAGGACAGAAAAAAATCAGAATTCAAAATGTCCTTCTATATGTCGCAGCCCCGGTGATTTTTCTATCATTTGAAGTCATAATTTTCAAATTTGTTTTCTGAATAATTCCCACAGTTTGGTATAATTATTTTGAGGGGTGTTTGTATTTACTTTTTTTTAAATCTGAACTTACGTAATAAAATTTAAATTTCAACCGACTGTGTGTCTGGATGCCGCGACACACAACTTCCAGTGAATGAAAATAACGCTTTCCAGACGTTTCGCATCATCGCCAGTTTGCCCCACATTGACCAGAGGACGTTCCGCTGCAGCATTTGAATGAGACGTTTCGCATCATAGACATTTCGTAACATTGCTAATCATTAACTGTCGAGAATTCAGCCATTGAATAGAGACGGCGAAATGACTATGATGCGAAATGACTGTGATGCGAAACATCCACTGACGGAAGCGAAGCGTTTACACGGCGAACTGGCAATGATGCGAAGCGTTCAGAAACCAAAATTATTATCCAGTATCCCCATACCCGCGCTTAGACGTGCATGCACTAATTAGGACCGGCCAGAGGCCGGTACTATTAAGTTTAGTTTAGTTTGTGTCCTATTTAGGAGAAAGAGGGGTGCTGTGTGTGGGAAACGGTTGACATTTTTGTACACCAGTCCTTATGATCATGTCGAATATAATGTTTCATGTCCTTAGATTAAATACCTTTGTCTTTAACAAGTGTTCAGAAATAATAAAATTCAATTTTATATTCGTGGTTAAGTCTATAATCGGAACTTAAAGGGTTTTAGTTGGAATAATGGTGGCCCAGCGTCACAGACGGTGGCCCAACATTATTTCACAATTGGGCCAATGTATCTGGGTAGATCGGGGATGAAATTGGCACAATTGCCGCAAAGTAACCTATGTATACAGAATGCTGGGTTGTTGTTGGGCCATCTTCGTCAGACACGTTGGATCAACATTGAAGCAACTTTGGTTACCCGTCCAGTGGTTGCTGTAGACACTGGTGTAGAAGAATCATGCGTTCGGTGAGTGCTGGAGTGGTGTAGAGCGTCGTACACAATTGACCGGCATTGAACCAACAATGGGCTGCGACTCTGGCCTACCATTAAACAGAGATTGTATTGTGTGGGTAGGCCTACATCGTGTGTATCAAGAGACTCGCACAGCACGATTAACTGGCACGTATCGAATGGATGTTGGCCAGAACCGGCGATGGTGGTTGAATGAATAAACGTTGAAGATATATATTTTAACTTCTCTCCTTGGTCCTTTATGTTTGTTCAATCTAAGACCAACATTTAAGTTTTGTAGTTTTAATCTCATATTTCTTTTTCTGTGTGTTCTGAGTGTGCGATATGCTCATTATGAGTCCTACATAATATGCACAAAGCTCTGTATCATCTGGCTCACTGTTCTTGATTTATGTACCTGATACATGTAGCACGTTGAGCGTTCGTCAAGCCACTGGCTTCTTCAAAATTCAGAAAAAATCAATGGGCGCACAACAATAATGCAGTGATCCTATTTTACTTGTGCCTTGCGTCTTGTATGTGTGACCGGGCAGTAACTTATATTATAAGAAATTCTCCAAATAATCCCAACAAATAATGTCTTTCCTGCAAACTCAATACGTTCAGCTAATGTTGGCATAATCCACAGTCTGCGACGCTTGCCCAGCATTACACCAACATTGTTCCAGCGTCCCGTGCTGACTGTGAGGTAACTTGCTGCCCACAGTAGCCCACGAGGGAAGTCTTTGTAATTCACCTGACTGAGGCCGTTTCTATCTATTCCCAGTAAACGCAAAACATTTGTGTGACATTCGTACAATGTTGGACCAACGTCAAAGTTGTACAAATGTTATGCAAATGTTTTATGGTTGCTTGGTTATCTCTCCAGCTTACTTTGCCGACACTTCCACCTTCCATGTAGACCCCAGAAGTAAACATATAGCTTCTTGTCAGTGGGCTCAGCTGGCTTCCAACAAAAGCTCAACCCTTATGTATTAAGCCTGGATGAGACACACTCACGGACCAGGGTGTGTGTCAAGCGCAGCTAGTTTGTTATTACTGTAGATCTGGTAATATTCGCCAGGTTTTTTTCCGCGAATTTCGCGGAGAGGACAAATTCGCGAATTCAAGAATCTCGCTTGCCTTAAACTTATTATTATAATAGCGACACTGAAGAAAATATAAATTCGCGAATTCTAAAATTTAAACACGCGAAAATTGCCAGATTTACAGTATATGATTAAGGAGAGAGAGCAGTCAGAGCATGGTTCATAGGCCTTCGTCGTCATCAAATTATACGTCTACTATTCTGCTCATTATATCAACCTTTTAAGCCCAGAGAATAATTAATGTTGAACTAATAGGGTCTACTGTTTAGCGTTGGGGAAACGGTTTGACGTTGGGACAGCATTAACCCTCAAAGCGCTGAAATATTTTTTATATAAGCCAAGAGAAGAAAATGTTTTTCAAATTGGAATCGTCAGAAAATGTCTTAGTTAGCTCTCTCTGGTTCATTTGAATACCTCTGTTATGGTCTACGGCCATTATAAATAGTTTACTCTTTTAGATTCTGACCTCTAAAGACGATCCCCGCTCTGAAAAGGGGTAAATCAGCATCGCGTTGGTTTAATGTAGGGCCTTCATCGTAGACAATGGTCGCGCAGTATCGGACCAACATCTGGTGGTTCTAAAGCCTCTCACATGCCACAAAGACAGGCCCCGATTGGCTAAGATGCGACGACAAGCGGTGCGGTGTGGCCATTCCCACGACTAAGACTTTGTCGCTTCCCATCACGTCGGAAGCTCTCGACAAAACTGAACATGTTCAGTCGTAGTCGTGGCCCGTCTTAGCCGTCGTAGAGCGTCGTTGCGGTGTGGCATTTTCTGCGACGCGATTGTAATGACTCAATGTGTACGACGCCAAGTCGGTGACAGTCATTCTTGTGTGACATGCTGCCGTCGTATAACTAGTTTGTCTGCGATTTTCTAAAACTTGCCAGGACGGTAGCGTTTTAAACAATCGCGGGAGTCTTTGCGGTGTGTGGGAGCATTAAGCCATTCTGAACTAATCGCAAAGCCCATAGCTTTAGCAGTTGCTGCTTTGGCTTTGCAGAGTAGAAATGTAATCGACAATATCAAATAGTAAAGATAGAAGAGGATCACATAACGTCCATCTTCTTGATTTGTTAATCGCCATAGAGTGAGATATCTTAACTTCAGTATTTTATTCTCATGTTTATCTTCCCAAGTTACAATACCAGTAAATGCCTCGTGGACCAACATTAGAACAACATTGGGCTAATGCCTCGTGTTTGCTGGCTAACCATGCGGTCTATATATAAAACACCGGAAAAATACTGCCAAAGTAGTGACGCATAACACTGAGTATTACCCAGCAAATATCAGACGTTCGCCCAACGTCGGTTCAATGGTGACCGCAGCCTCGGCATCTTGCCAATGCTAAATACATAACTTCGACATGCATAGCCCCGCCGCTCTCATCACCAGCGGTCTCTAAGCCTTCAACCTTAAGGGCATTTAAAGTGGATCCGATTTCTGGAGATTTGTTATGACGTCAGTGCGTTGTGGAGGTGAATGGGGAGTGTTGGGGAAGCCCTTGACCGCATGGCCCACTCACTTTTTTCAGCAAACACGGGATGTAGATCCAATGTTAGTTTCATGTTGGCACAACGTGATACAATGCTAGTTTCATGTTGGCACAGCTCCTTCGACGTTGGGCCAACATTACACTAACATTGGGTCAATGCCGTCTGTTTACTTGGAATCTAATACTTCTGCCACCTGAATGACGCAATCCGCCACCACGAGCGATCATCTGAGGTTTGACGCTCGGTAATTGCTGGCCCAACGTCATTAGATGTGGAACGACAATAAAGCAGCGCTGGTCAAATGCTGACACGTATTGGGAACATTGCTGCCAGGTTCAACTTGATTCAAATTGACCAGTAGTAAAATATTTTTATCCACTGTGAAGATATATTTAACATGGACTAGACATCGACTTAAAGCTGCTCCTTGGGATGAGACATTTTCTATTTTGTCAATTTTAAAAATGTAATTTATATGAAGCTATATAGCCTACTGATCTTAACTAAAAAAATAAAAACGTCAAAAAACAATTTTAAAGCACAGAAAAAAGAGTGAAATAGTTATATTCCCAGGTCGTATATTGCCATGTAAACAAAACAAGTCAGAAATATACAGCACTTTCGTCTTGAACGGTGAGATCAAAGCAATCGCCGCTAATTGGTGTCTTATAGTCAGGACATGAGGGGATGCACCTGCAACACTGATTGTCTGCCCAACGCTGGGGCGACGGCATCAACATGTGACCTAATGCTGTCGGAACATTTAACCGTCCTTTAGCAAGTCTTTAGATATACTAAAGTTTGTTTGGGTTTTAAGCGGATTCATAGAAATGTTGATAAAAAATAGTTAAAAAAATCCAAAAATTGATGTCATCCCAAGGAACTGCTTTAAATATAAGCATTATACATTTGGGGACATGAAATCGATAGTATTTTTTTATCTTTATCTGAAGTTATCTTACACAATAATTGCCAGATTCTGTCTGTATCTGTATCTGTTTATTACGTAACTGATTCAAATGAATAACGTTACAATAGCTTGTACATTTGTGAATGAATCAAAAATAACGTTACATTACATGGAGCCTAAGTCATTTGGGGACATTTGAGCAAAGCTGAATAAAGTATGATTTTCATACATGTATCACATAAACATAATTATATCATACCACTTTTTATTGTTCGCTACTGAGCTTAGCGGCCTGGAGTGTCGGAGATGGTGTGTCTAACTCATGTTTTAATAAGAAATCACTTAGGCTTCTTCTTTGGTATGATGAATAATTAGTGCTTCAATTTTTCACTCGGTGCTTTTGCTGAGAAAACACAACGCACCGAGAGGGTCATATATAAAACGTCTAATTCATTGTCATGAGTAAACTAATTATCAGGTGCAAACGCATGAATCAAGTCCTCGAAGTACGAAATTATGGGGAAAGAAATGATGGGGAAGGATATTGTGGGGAAGGAAATTATGTTGCATTGTAGCTTTAAGATATCAACTTATCCGGGAAATAGGGGAGCTATATCCCAGCGAGCCCGAGACATTGAACCAATGCTGGTTAAATGTTGGGCCAGCGTCGCAGACGCTGGGCCAACATTAGACCAGCATTGGTTCAATGTCTCGTGTTTGCTGAGATTAGTGGTTCAGCATTGGTTCAATGTCTCGTGTTTGCTGAGATTAGTGTCGCTGTTATCTATACGCTGTACAAAAAAAACTTTGGTGTAATATTTTCCGTTGACACTTTTCTGTTCTATTTTATTTTCAGTAAAGACACGTGTATTTATGCTATGTAGTTAGGATTCCGGCAAGCACCCACGGCATTGTCTAATCAATTATGCCGTTCAAAGTCAAAGACAGTAACTGCTCACGTCTCAAGTAAGCAGTTACTGCCTTCAGGCTTTGCGCGGCAGAATTGATAGTGATGTCCATCTACCCTTTAACAGCCAAATTAATAAATAATATAATATAATATGAATATTTTTCACCCACTTGAAGTTGTGAATCGCTGACGCGATTCACAACTTCAAGTGAGTGAAAATTATTCAGATTTGGCAGAATGAAGGTCCACGCTTCAGAAATCTTGCTGATTGTTGTGGCGTTTGACCTTTAACATGTTTAAAAGCTGATACGTAATGTCCTAATAAAAATGGAAAAAACGAGACCGATGGCTAAAGGGTTAATATCAATCTGCACAGGGAATGCCCAGTGGTCATCATTTATTAATTAGCACGTTATTTGCCTTATGCAAGCCTCCGAGCAGGCAGTCTCCATTATTACGTCCATCATCCCTGTGTGCCGTAGGTCCTTATACTGCCGTGCAAAGCCAAAAGACAGTATATGCTTACGTTACAAGTAAGAAGATACTGCCTTTTGGCTTGGCATGGCAGAAATAATAGGTATCACCTTTACAACAGGTGTGGGAAACAACGCATAAGAGGATGTGGATTATTATCCACGATGGTGCAACGCATTACCTACAGCGGAAATATTATGTTACCCTCCGCCCACAGCTCGTAGGCCTGTTACGTACTTAACTCTTTCAGCACTGGAGACAATTTTACATGTATAAATATTATTGTATCAAATGAGCAAATCCCGGATAGAGAAGCAAACTAAAATAATTATTATTGACCTAGTTTCAAACAATAGGATATTTTAAATACCCTTGAATTTGGCAAATGCGTCAGCAGGCCAGCAACGTCAGCTATCAATGCACGAAGACTGTTAAAGTAAAATAACATCTCAATGCAAACATGAAATCTGTGAAGGATTTCCTGAACAATGGAATCGTAGACGAGTACTAAGATACGTTTTAATATAGAGCGTGATTTATTTGCTTATCCTCGTGTGTTTAGTTTCCTGTTGATCCAGATCCAGGTGCTTCTGATTGGAGAATCCTTAGATATGACAATTCCATCCACCAATCTTCTACATCTGTACACATTAAGACACCGGTTTAACTGGTATAAGCATGGCCTCGAACTTCTGTCCACAAATGTGCTGATTGCACACCGATGATATTTTTTTGTTGAATTAATTAGTTGAACTTAACAAATTCGATAACATTTTCATTAAGAACGGGTATATAATGTATTTTATCTGATATAATAAAATCGTAATAATATCTAGCTCCATTTTATTTATTTATTTTGAGACGGCTACCTAAATAAGAAACACTAACAAAAGGATTATGTGAATGCAAATTTGCAAACGCCCCAAACAAAACCATTTTTGATTATGCCTCTTGATTGGTCCTCAGCTGGTTGATTAAATGCATCGACCACCCAAGCTGGTTGTGATCAGTCTGTATTGGCAACTGATCCGAAACGTAAATATTTAAATATCAGTTATTATTGATGTTACTATCACCAATGGCTCTAATGGGAGAGCATATAATATAAGGAGTGGGAATGTTGCTATCATGGTTATTACGCTCGGTTCTGTTCTGTTCTGTTCTGTTCTGTGTTGTGATGATACTCTTTAACCCCTAAAGTCTCGATTTTTTATATAAACCATGGAGACCAAAGGATTTATTTCATTTGAAAACATCATACATGTCTTTCTGATTCATTTGAATACCTATCGTATTGGGTCTAGGGTCATTGTGAATATTACCACTCTTACAGTGCCGGGATCACCTTAAGATGTTAAAATCTGACGCCTACAGACGTCAGATTCTGACGTCTAAAGTTGATTCCCGTGCTGTAAGGGTTAAAAAAGGCATCACCATACACTTAAGGTAGAGAAGGGGATGTGGCGCTTTGGTAGAGGGCCTGACTGCCTTGCCAGTCATGCATGCATCTCGGGTTCGAACCCCGCTGATCCTGCGTGGATTTTTCGGAGAAATATCCTTGTTTCTCCCTTTTCAATGTGACTAGGCGATCACGGTGATGGCGGCCTTGTCGAGTTAAAGTTGAAACCGGTATAATGTATCGACGGAAAATTCGCGCAGTGTCACGCGCTGCGCGCTCCTTCGCATTCAGGTTAGGTTGACAAAGGAAATGTATGCAATATTAATTTCATGGTAATACAATTCTGACAGGACTTGGACTGGACGGAATCCTGTTAGAAGGTTCTTAAAACTCGTTGACCCAATAGTGCCTTAATGCTGGGCCAACGTCGTAGACGGTGGACCGACATTAAGCTGACATCGGATCAACGTCTCGTGCCCAATACGTAGACCATATTCAAGCGAATCTGTTGGCTCTTCGCATATAGCAAACGACGCATGTCAATTATCTTCTTCTGAGTAGGCATACACCTTTTTAAATGCAAATTAATGATTTTTCGCAAACTTACCATTCCTATATGCACTCATTTTCTCGTATACTAGTTGATTTCCATGCAACCGTGGACAAGTAAATGAATAATAATACAAGTAGGCGTTAGCTATTCCATGCGTGTTTCATAAAATCTCCACAGTGATATAAATTTCAGTGCACTGACATTAGAATTATTGAAAAATGTCATTTTAAAATAAAAATGACATCCTTCTATTAATACAATATAATGTCAACACTGTCAATATGTGACGCAAAATACTAAGAACATTATCCATTTCAAAATAACATCATGTCTCTTAGTTCGTTTTGTAACTTATACCAACGCCTATATTTTTTCTCGTGAAAAGCATCACGACTGGGTGGTGCACATGAGGCATTACGGTCCTACAAGACGTTGTTGCAACGTCATGAGATGGTGGTCCATCGCGGAGACAATGCCTTTGTCTTCGCAAGGCGAAAAAACATATCTGTTACATCTTAGCATCTTTCCTACAGCAAGGCTAGGCTTCTTATATGTCGCAGACCGAATCTGCGACCTCGTGGAGTGTGAGTGAATATTCCTTTACGTCGCTTTCTGCACAATCATGACATTATCGCGACAGAAGGAATCCCAAAGCTGGGACCAAGGTCTCCTGTTATTTTATAATGACTTTTTATAGTGCACAGTCCCATAGGCAGCACTGTACACGCCATTCCTTTGAACAATTTGGAGCATTGTGTATGGACAACTACGATTACCTCGTAGAAGCCTATTCTTGCTGTAGAAAAGATACATCGCAGTGAGCTTTATCGTGAAAGATCTGCGCGAGACTCCCCTCCTATGGGAATGGATGCTGCTCCACCACAACAATGAAAAGATAATGCAGATCAAGATTATTGTTCACATTGCCTGCGATTTTTATTGGCGTACAATACCACCTCCCAGTCATAGTGCCATGCAGTGCCCCTGTTATCACCCATGCTACGACACAGCTACGTTGTGATTGTGTGTTGGTTGTCTCATTTTATTGTTGATTTAATTACAATATCGCCATTATAGGGACATGTGTTTTACCGTATGGATACACCATGTACTGTAACAAGTTGACTGCCTGGTATGGGATTGTTACGTGGACAATAAAAGTTGTTATTACTGAATAATAACACGCTCGCCTGTGGTGAATGGCAATGTATCTGACGTATTTATTCTGCACAGCATCCAATGCTGGATGGAAAATCTAGGACTGTGCGTACCCGGTGCACTCAGATTACTGTCGACTCAACGCTCATAGGACGTCATGTGATCACCCATAAAGTGCTAAGCCGCATAAATTTGAAGTTGAAGTTGTGTCTCGCTACCGCGATCCACAACTTCAAGTGGGGGAAAATTATTGATATTTAGATAATTAAAAATCCCCATAATTATGTCAATCTAACAATTTTATTGTTCATTTCTTCTTCAAATTGTCTTGTGTGAAAATAAAAAGTCCCACTTAACAACAAATTTTAATCTGTTAATTAAATTGACTGTTAAAGCTCTGACTACTTTATCGCAACTATCCATGACACATCCAAGACTCGGCCGTCGTGGGCGGTTGAGTCACAGTATGATCAGAACTGTATAGGACTGACCCTGTGTATTATAGAATGACCCACGACATCATGGAACGATACGTTGTCGTGAAGAAATTCACAGCGACTATATTCGAAAGCATTTGTTGTCGTGTAAAACTGTGCTATCTGTGAATTTGGGATTTAGACTTGAGATTACATTTGGTGCTATTATAGTCTTCTATTTGTTGCAATCAGTAAGAATCAGAGATACAACACCACAAGTATTCACGACCATCGCGAGTAGGCGTCTGATTTTGACCGGGCCATCGAATTGAACATTTTCAACAATCACTACGGCTCACAACACAGAGAAAAAATGAAATAATCGTGGTTGTTATAATCGTGACAGTTTGCGCCTCAACGATTAGTCAGTTGACATGGAAAATGCTACATTGATTTCACTATTTCGTAGATTCAATCTTTACAGGTGTACATCTCATCCAACTTTATTCACCCTTACACAATGAGCTTCAATGGTTTCAATCGCTACTGCGAATAAACATATAGTGGTGTCACAGACCCATTCGTCATATCGGCTGACTCAGTTTCTTTAATATCTATAATGTGTCTTTCCCCACAGCAAGTCTTGACTGAGACAGTCGTAGACCAAGTTTGGTCCACGACCGTCTCAATCAGGACTTGATGTGGAGAAAATGGGTCTCTCAAGCCTCTTGAAGTGGATGGGCGATTCCTGATAACCAGACAAAAATCCCCGCAAGCACGGCACATTGGTACTGCTTTAAAGATTGGTCAGCGTCACAGACGGTATGCCGATATTAAAGCAAACACTCAACATCCTGTTTTTGCTGTGATCCATGTTTGCTTTGCTCCGTGATGTCTGTTCCACTACACGCCTTTATTGGAAAAAGCACTAGGAAGGCCGACTTCAAAAGACGTAACAAAGGTGGGAGTTTCCAAGAAATTAAAACCCCTCAGAATAAAAGTAAGAATAGCAGATGCCACGATGTAGGTGCTGTATCGACTAAGAGAGCACCTTAGTATTTTGCGACAACTAGCACGATTCTGACATAATATAAGATAATTTTTGTATATTATGCCAGATCATTTGTGCCATTAGAATATTTAACCTATTACCGTCTGTCCAAGTTAACACAGCTTTCGTTAAATGTCTTGCGTTGATTGTCACGCATATACCTTTAAAATTTAATTAAAATAAATGAGGCGTTAATGTTTTCGATGTGTCAGCATTTGTGGAATATCAATTTATTGCGTCATAGTTTATAAATGAGTCAAATTAAATTAAAATTTGGATGGCCTAATGTTTTAAAATGTTTTTCCTTATTTATAGTGAAGTTTTAGAGGTTTCACGCAGCTAACACAGCCAAGGTACAAAGCAATCAAGTTCATAAAAATGCGGACAAGTTTATTTTGGAAGGGCCGGGATTCGATTTAATTGCCTCAGTTCCCTTTAATATAACATAATGTAAAATCAAAAGAACATGTTAAGTTATCGCTACATTGCGTGGATAAAACAATAAATGTGGCACGACAGTCTTTAGAAGGCCGCAATAAATGCTGCCTAAATCGTTGGTACGGCGTTCGTGAAGTACCCGAAGGTGTGATTTTTTATGAATAGATAATATAGATGTGTTGTGTTGTTGTAACTCGATATTTTCCTCATTCACTTTCTTGAATTTACAGTAGACCCTAAACTTCAATTGCATTTATCTCAAAACGGATTTTTAGGGGGTTGGTCCAGTTGTGCTTAATCCCTAAAGCGCGGGGTTCGACTTTAGTCGTCAGGATCTGACGTCTGTAGACGTCAGATCCTGACGACTAAAGTCGATCCCCGCGCTGTAAGAGTAAAAATATTTCTAATGACCGTAGACCTATAACATAGGTATTCAGAGGAATAATTTAGTGCTTTAAGGGATAAAGGCGTCTAATTGCAATACAGTGTGTACGATTTTTGTAGCGATAAACTATCAGTGTTTTGTCATCATGGTCCTGCCATGTCGTGAGAAATGTATTATATGTGCCATCTGCAGGTGTGAATGTATATGATATCAGTTTTGCAATGCCAAACAGCAGTAACTGCTGATTTGAAAAGTAAGCAGTTACTGCTGTTTGGCATTGCACTGCAGAGTTAGACAGGTAAACAGCCCTGATAACAATGATATTATCTAGTGATAGGAGAACAACACATGTTTAGTCACAAAGCAATACTGATTAAATAATTGTTTTACATTTACAAAATTTAAATATGATTCATATAAAAAACGGCTGCGCAGATATTTGTAAAATAAAATCATATTCACAATAAAATATAGCCATTATTATTTTGCTGCTGCGTGCGTGTTTGCTTAGTTTTTGCTAGTTTTCCAGCTGTCTTATTTCTTGACATTAAAATGTAATGACATTAATTAAATATAAAACTGTATATCCTATAAATAAAACACATGGTTATTTTATAAACACAGGGGTGTATATTTCCAAACTTATTTGAATCTGACAATTTATTCTACATTGTCACCTTTTTCTGAACCAAAAATCAATCAAATTATTATCACTTTAAATATTTGTCAGGTGTTTGAAGTACAGCAACCCGCACTTCCAATGCGATGACCATGGGAATAATGCGATCACATACCTACCTACTACAGCTATAACCATGGTAATCAATCAGAGTTTATAGGGCTTGCATTATACATCCCCATAAAGGTTTTGTCTTGCCTCATGTATATGGAGATAGATAGGCGTAATTGCTCAGACGAGTAATAATACATCAGGATATATGACACAATAAACTGGATCATTGGATGATTTACCAATTAATCAGATGCAGCTTTGTCACGACAAACACGACCAATCTACTTATATACTAGTATCTGGTTTTCACTCAGCTTGAAGTAAAGGCCAGACGAACACATTATTATTTAAGAGCTGCTATCTGGCCAATATATTTTAATTAAATATACGAATAATGCCACAAAAAGTATTATTTACTTTTTAACCCCTTCACTACTAAGTTATCTGATTTAATTAACCCTTTCAAGCCTGAATTTACCATTGTAATCGTCATCCACTACAAGCCGCGAATTGCTGTCGCAATTCTCGACTTGTAGTGGATGAAGGTGATTTGATGTGGGTTAAAATTAAAGAACATTACTATGTATTGGTAAGCCAGTGTCATGGAAATTTTCGTTCCAGAACCCTTAGTTGTAGGAAAATTAAATCTGTTTCCAGGAATGTAAAATGATGCTTTAATGAGGCTCTACTAAATTGCATGGGTAAATTTACTTGAACCCGTATCCTGCTGATCACGACTGTTGTAGTTTTTCATCTGTTTTATTGGTCGACCAAATCACTCTTATCTGGAATAAATTATGTGTCTAAACATCAAGATTTCCAAATATTTGTGCTCAAATTAAACAAATATTATGAGTAATTTCAAGCTACTTGAAGTTGTGACTCGCGGTAGCGAGCCACAACTTTAAGTGGGTGGAAATTTAAATAAATTACCTTAGCGGGACAAGGGTTAATGTAAAAACCAGTGTTAAATCAAAAGAACATGTGCAGTTATGGCTGAATTGCGTGGATAAAACAATATTCTTGACATTTACAATCCACAATGGTAATACAGATAAACGACTTGTTAACCCTTTACCCCCTACGTTATGTTAATTTTTCATCACCTGACGTTGTGTCTCGCTGGCGGGACCCAGCTCTTCAAGTTGGTGGATTTTTTTTTCATACTGGTTAAATTTGAGACCAAGAACTTAGAAATAATCTTGATGCTTCGCGAGAAATGTAGTATATTTGGTATATCCATCCACAGCATTGCATTCCCAATAACAGTGATTTGATCAGCTAGTGAGACGGATTATAAACTATTTTAGTCTCGCTCAGCGCTTCAAGGGTTAAGTACTGCGCAGACAGGTTTTATTAACCCTTTAACCGCCAAATTATTCAATCTGAATTTTCACCCACCTGAAGTTGTGTCTCGCTGACGCGATCCACAACTTCAAGTGAGTGAAAATTATTCAGATTTGACAAAATGGAGGACAACTGCTTTCAAATATTGCTGATATATGTCACATTTTATCTTTAACATGTTTAATAGGTGGTACTCAATGTGCTAATAAAAAAAATGAAAACCCGAATATATGCGACACCGGCTATTAAAGGGTTAATGCTGATGCAATTTCATCATGAATATCTTAGTTAGCTTTTACCGTTTCATTTGAATACCTATGTTATGGGTCTCCATTATGCATTTGTAATCCTTTCATTGCGTGGGTCGACGTTAGAAGTCTGAATCTGACGTCTATGGATAACAGATTCTGACGTTTAAATTCGGTCCCAGCGATGAAAGGGTAAAGCTATAATACATTTTATATTCCATTTTAAATAAACACATCACTTCTTGATTAATAGACTGCTTGCACGAGTTTGCGCAGTGAACAATGGTCTGATTAAAATAGTTCCGAGTTGCTCACCGTGCTGCGTGTTGTCATTGAAATGTGTGTAACAGTTGTCTGATTAAAACAGTTCAGCGTTGCTCACCGTGTGGCGTGTTGTTATTGAAAAAAGTGTATTGCAATCATTATTTATGTTGTAAAGAAACAATTGTAGAACGCTTAGAGGCATCGCACGTATTGAAAAGGTTAGAACTTCGATCGCGCCAGGGCCATCTCTGTTGCCTCTGAGCTCGGATCACCGAGAATTAAGGCGTCATGGAAGTGTACTTGTCCATAGATATTCCATTCTACAAATGAACTAACAATCAATGAATCTTTCTTTCCATCCTTATAGCTTGTTATTTTTCAGCAGCTATAAGTTGAATAGTATATTCTTTCCTCGTTTGATGCGTCTCCTAATTCACTTCCTGTCATATTTGATAGCCACTCAGAATAACGCCCATGTTTTGCGGACACCCACATCACTCGTCACTTCCGTTCTGCACACCCTGGGAGAACGGGTCGTAACCGGGGAGCACTAAAACCGGGAATGGAGCGACCTTCAGCACAGCGGTAGACTTAACCCACTTTACAGTGCGACTTGTATTTGTTCAGTTGTTTTTATATCGTGCACTTGTAGAATGCTGAATGGAAAACCTTGACATACACGAGCTCTTGTTTCATTCTCTAAAAAACAAGGTATCCGTATTCAATTGTTTATATCAAGATATATACAGCGGCTTAAATCAGTACAATCAATATTGTTTGTGTAGGCATAAGCAGGGCGGCTTGATAAGTATATATGTATCTGATATTTCTAAAACAATAGTGTTTTTGGTAGGAAGAGATGGACTCGATTATTTTATCTTGTTCAAATTTGAAAAAATTATAAGCAATTTCAGTTTCAAACAGAATAAAAAATAAATAAACAATGCGGCATTTGGTGGTTAATTTAATTTAATCCCAGTCGTTGTGCCATTTGTATATAATCAGAAACCATTAATACTTAAATAACGAATGTATCCAAAAAAAATCGATGCTTTACAATGCTTTAATTATAATTATATAATCAAAACAGTTACATAAACAAAGTATATTGCTTATCATTTCAGCGCGATATTTTAGTGGGTGTTTATGAAATAGCTACGAATAACCCACGACTTGACATGTCAATTAAAGTAAATTTCTAACACAAAATAATCTTGTAAATAAAATTGTATTTGATGCAACTAAAAACCCATCACTTGCAGCTTCCTTGAAATCTTGAAATATACACAATAATACAAAATGGTTGAGTGAATGCAATTTGATTCTACCTTGCCAGCAAACACAAAACATTTGTATAACATTTATACAACGTCGGCCCAACGTCTTCGACGTTGGTCCAACATTGTATAAATGGTATACAAATGTTTTGTGTTTGCTGGGTTTGTGCAGTGGTCAGGTAATTTACGGCATATCACATATTGTGCATTTCTTCGCAAAAAAACATGCATATTTTACAGTGTGGATTGTTACTGTCTGCTCTGACAGTACGTGTAGGTGGTGCTCAAGCAGCAAGAGACATTGACCCGATTTTCACCTAAAGCTGTGTCAATGTCAGAGATTCACAGCGTTGGGTGAGCGTTAGTCTGCTGCCACGGTGTTTTTTCAGGGGTTTGACTTCTGGCAACTCTCCGGGGATTTCCTGGTTTACTGCTAAGTGCATGGTGACGTTCTCACGTGATCTGTTTTAGTGGACCACACGACACTACCTCTATCACCTGAATAAGCTAACTTAGAAAACACGTCAACCATGTCACATGTCAGTCAGTCAGTCAGTCAGTCAGTCAGTCAGTCAGTCAGTCAGTCAGTCAGTCAGTCAGTCAGTCAGTCAGTCAGTCAGTCAGTCAGTCAGTCAGTCAGTCAGTCAGTCAGTCAGTCAGTCAGTCAGTCAGTCTTCAGTCTTCAATCAAATACTTTCAGTTACAATTTATTTTAAAAAGCTCTGTAGATAGAAATACAAATACAACCTTACCCAAAATAACACATAAATACATCACTATGTCCGGCTCAGTGATCTTTTACTGTTGGGTCAACGCCCGGTAGATTGCCGTCCCAGCAAACACAAAATATTTGTACAACATTTGTATAACGTTTGCCCAACGTCTTCGACGTTAAATACGGGGTTAGCATTGGTGATATAGATCAGCCTTGAACAGTGCTTCACCTAGTTTCCATTTCAGTTGTCACACGCATGTCCAAACAAGCATAAATCATTCATTTGGCACATGCATATTTCCACGAAAGTTTCGTCTATCACGTATCACGTAAAAGTGGGATGGATATTCGTTTTGCTTCACTTATGCAATTTCGCCAGAAGCCAGTGTTTTTAAGGACGGACTGATGGCGTGCATAAAAAAACACGTGGAAAAAAAGAAACACCAAGAACATCTCAATAACAAAAATCCCCCAATGTTCATAAATGACTATTAATGGCGACCTAATCATGTATTAGTGCCTGTTGATCTGTTTCCATACTACCGTTGTTTACAGTAACTGCCAAATTCAAGTTACAGAAAAGCGAAATTACCTGTCAAAACGCAAAAGGCTTTTGTATTGAGCTCCTGCTGTCCTTGGACCACTCTTCTTACACAGCAAGTCTTGTCTTGTGCCATTTGACTTTATGGCTAAAAAAATTCCCCAAATGGACGACCACCTGGGCTTGTCTCATATCACTGGAGCATAAGGAATGAGATAAATAGAGTTGCTTGCTTTCAACCATTCAGTTTATCAGAACTGATTTCCAGACCAATAATTGGATATGGCCTCTAGTCTAATATTTTACCCAGCGAACACAAAACATCTGCAAATATTTTGTACTCACTGAATACTGCATACGTTTCAGGCATAGGGCCTATCGCCTGTGCGTGTGATCAGGTGATACCTGGGATGGTCACTCTTGGTCATCCAGCTTTACCGCGCCCTCAATTGAAAGTGTTCAATTAATCAGACCTTATTTCTTGATGATGGTTTGGCGTGTAATTTAGGAAGGTCTGTGCAACGTCAACCCAACATCAATCCATTATTGGATCAGTGTCTGTGATGTGAGGGTACACAGCGAACAAACTCAACCTTGAATCGTCGCAATTATAATACACAACATCAGAATCTATTTGGGCATCACAACCAAGTCACGTATAAGTACACTATAGGCCTACGTATACTGTCTTATACATGGATTAATACCAATGCTCAAGTAACTTCCAAGAAGTAGCTGCGATTCGTGAGCCATAACGATGCTCAAATAACTGCCAAGTAGTGGCTACGATTCGTAGGCGACTGACCGAAGAGATGCTGTATTCCCTCACAATGAGACGTTGGCCAAACGCGGGTGTTCAACGTCGGCACATCGTCGTTGATCCAGTGTAGATTCATTGTCCTGTCGTATGGTCCCTTATTTAGATGGGATAAAACTCACCAACATTGAATGCACAATGGACCAATGGTTGCAGCTCGACGTTGACTCAGTTCTCAATTATCGTTGCATTTATGTTTGGCCTGCTTTCACCAGAGTTCACTAGGTGGCACACAATTCAGGATTACCTACCATCTCGCTCACCAGTAAGCACCATTCCAGCCAGCACAATACACTAAACCAATGTTTGGCCAATGTTGGCCCATCGTCTACGACGTTGGGCTACCATTGGACAAACATTGTTTCAATGTATCGTGTTAACTGGGCAGACGTTGTCGACAGTGTTGCTTTGCTGCTGGGCCAGAGTCGCATGGCATCGGGTGATGTCTGCGACGGCTTCAATATGGCCGCCAAGTGTAGTAAAAAGAGACAAGAGCCCATTATGAGAAAACGCCTTATTTACAGAGGCAAACGTTAACCAGCACTTGTACAAGAACACAACAGACATATTATGAGTGTTGCTTTAACAATGAACCGACGTCGAATACATTGAACCAATGGTTAATTATCACTTGCCCAATGTATCTCACAGATCATGGACGAGGTGACCCAGCCAATCTGTGATATTATGTTGTGCAAAAGTAAACAGTTGTATCTGCTTAGTGTTCAAGTAAGCAGTTGCCTCTGTTTGCCTTCACATGGCAGTATAACCTGATAACATAGGATTTAAATCCATTCCGTCTGAATTCCGAAATTAAAAGTGACCTAATATTTTTTATGCAGACAGCTCCAGCTGAAAGAAGCTCGGTTTACCACTGTCACAGTGGAAATAGTCCAGCAAACACATTATATTGAACCAATGTTGTTTTAATGTTTGTACAAGATTGGCAAACTTTAAATCAGATAGTCTAGATAGTGTTTTCTGGGACGTTATAATTATAATATGGAACATAAAAAAATATTATACCGTGTATAGCTACACTGTCTTGCTTATCAAATTAAACTAATGTGCACCATGGAATAAGAAGTATTTTTATGATGGGTATAAACTGACAGCCCAATAATTATTAGTCTAAAGACGACCCCCGGACTGAAATAATTAACAAATTATAATGGCCGTTAACACATAACATAGGTAGCCTACTAGTATTCAAATGAGTCAACTGGAACATTTATGATGATTTCAAATTGAAAAAAACTTACTGAAATAATTCACTTGATTATGCTCAGTCGTCTCGATTCAATAATTAATAATATTCACGATATGACACGATTTGATACCTCTATAGCACCCAAATTCTCGGGTACCCGAGCTCAGAGGTTTTGTAGTACTATCAGAGGTTACAAGAATGCTTGTCAAGGTTTGAGGGAAACGGTCGTTAGTCAGGTCGAAGTAGTGGTCAGATGAGTTAGGAAGATGATATCTAATGATAAGGTGTACATTAAAGTTACGCCGAAAACTGATCAAAATACATATGGTGCAGAAACAGAAAAAAACGGAGTTGGTCATCGTCTTAACTTCAGGAATTTTGACGCTTTTTTTACTCGTTACTCGTTTTTACAATGCGGGTTGGCCGACAACGAAACAAATTTATGCTGACATTGTACTCATTGACTCGATACGACCCAACTACATTAAGGTATTGATTACTGCATGGTTAGTTATATAAACCACAACATTGACATAAAAAGGCCAGAAACTAATTTCCCGTCTACAGGTTGTGATTAGAGGGTTGTCCTGGGGTTGCATGGTAATAGTACTGAAGGGTTCCTTTCAAATAACCTATATTGTTTAGAGTGTAACGCTGGAGATATACTGCGCTGTCAGTGGCAATAAACCCAAACATTAAATATTTTTATGCGAGTTTATTTGTCTTCTAACATTGTCACGCAACGTGCAAAACACAAGGTGAAGTGACAGTTTCAATACATAATGCATTTGGCCTCCGGGCAGACATTTTGTCGTCAGAAATGGCCAAATGGCTCAGTCGCATAAACGGAATAATTGATTGATATTGTCAGCGAAATTGCCAGAGGGTTTTGCTGACAATGGCAACTCGCGGAGGGTGAGGTCTTACCGGGATTTGCTGTAAGTTTTCTCCACAGGAGACGGTGATTACGTGAGGGGAAAATTCTCTCTGATTGGCCGAATAGAAATTGCTGGGCTGTTAGATCTTGTCCGGCATGGCCAAGGTCAAAATGGCAATCGCTATGCAAAATTATTCTCAATCTACCTCGATTCAAGATTCAAGTGGTTAGATAATAATGTGTGGATGTAGCCAAGCAATCTGAATATCTATTTAGATTCCTTGATGTGACAGACTAATACCCCATCCCAAAAATCAACCTACTAAATTATTTCACAGGGGAGTATACATGGATCAGTGCCCCCTGGGATCTAGAGGGCCAGACTAACAATTGGTCTCGGTCAGTTAATTATCTTTGCCTACATAATGGGGGCCGCTTTGGCATTAGGGCTAAGCAGAGCCGCCATTGCTGTGGTATTGCAGAAGGTTTGTTCACATAACGGGCTGTTCTTCAACACGACGGCACGCTGCATCCACTCCCGTAAAATTATTTTCCCCGCTGCTTTTGTTATAGAATTTTGCATTAATTGCATACAAATGTATTCAACGCGGATTAAGTTTTAACAAACAGTCGTGTGCGGGATCAGGTATCGCAGAACTGTCTGCGAGCTGTAGCAATTTCTAGTTTGAAAGAGCAATGGAATGCTGTTCAAAACGATTACGTTTGAATGAATGAATGAGGTTTCAGGCCACCATGTGTACATATAGGCTAAACTGGGCCAGGAGAAACTTCTTAGGATGGTGGAATGAATAAGATGACGCTTACCTCCAGACACAGGATTCGAAATTCGAGCCCTGACGGTCTCAGGCTGTGCACACTACCTCTCGGTCACGGAGGCTCCACACAATATTGAATCTTTACGAGTGAATGGGGAAGAAACGTATGTTTCTTTGGTACCTGAGTGCCAGAGCGGGCCACGAACCCACGATCTCCGATTTTCCAGGCAGGCAGCTTTAACCATTGCAGTGTACCACTGATTGGACGACAGAAACCCAACAAACACAAAACATTTTTTATAAAATATGTGCAACGTCGACCCAACGTCGTCGACGTTAGTCCAACATTGTACAAACGTTATAAAAATGTTTTGTGTTCACTGGAAAGTCCAAAATAAATCAGCCCACTGGACTAATTGCACCGGTATGATTGGCAATTGTGTGGCTCTCGGACACCATCGCCCAGCGATAATTCAATGTTGGGGCAATGTCAGTAACGTTGGCCCAACATTGAATCATTGCTGGGCACCGAAAAGAAATGTGGACCGATTTCAGAGCGGAAGGTTCTACGCTCAAGTCGGGCGGGGGCCCTAGGGTAGTGGTTAGCACCGCTGCCTTTCACGCCAGAGTCCGGGGTTCGGTTCCCGGTCTCGGCGGTTTGAAAGAAACAAAAATGTTTCTTCCCCATCCACGTGTGAAAGTTAGTATTGTGGGGAGCTTCCGTGACCGAGAGGTAGCGTGCTCGGCCTCAGACCGCCAGGGTTCGAATTTCGAATCCTGTGTCTGGAGGACAGTGTCATCTCAATCATCTCACCATCCTCAGGAGGTTCTCCTGGCCCAGTTTAGCCTATATGTGCACAAAGGTGGCCTAAAGCCCGATTCATTTCATTTTCATTTCTACGCTCAAGTCAAATCCACCATAGCACATCACCAGAAGCTTTCACGAGTCATGTTCAGCCCATAGAAATGTATGTTCTGTGTATTAAGCCTACCCTGCCATTAGTTTATTGACTGCGAGGCTAGACAGAATATTCATATCACCGCTTTTTCAAAATAAATTTAATTAACTTTAATTAACATGAACGTGTGGAAATAATATTTCAAAATTTCTTTTCGATATCTTCGTTTTCACCGCCCGCAGATAATCAAGTCACAAAAATGAGGGTTTCAGCGAATTTAATAATATCGCTACCCCCCCCCCTTCCAGCAGCCAGAGTACTGATGATGACAACGAAGTATTTCATGATGGAAGTGTGCTACGAATAACCTGATTATACTAAAATAATCTGATAGTATTGATTATTTTGTATTGATTACTTACTATTTAGTACTTTGTTATTATATTAGTTTTCTACTCTTAATGGTTGGAATTATTACATTTAGGCCCTATGGTATTAGATATCTAATAATGTATTTAACATATCAGATTAAATTAAACATTTGAGCCGCCTTGTCGCATTTAGGGATCACATAGTAGGCCTACATGTAATTTATTTTGACTGAATTTCATTGAATGAATGATTAATTGTCCAATACATGTACATCGCATGCAAGAAAGACTGTCTGAGCTTTAACTGAGAAATACTTAGATAGCATTATACGTGTCCTATATATTCACTTCGAGGTGAAAATAGCAGCGGCATTCACATTTTAAGGTAAATAATAAATAACTGCGTTTTAACCATTTCACCGCTAATGACGACTATACTCGTTTTAACCTTTAAAGCGCTTGAATTAATTTGTAAAAAAACATCGCAACCAAAGGTTTTTTTCAATTTGAAATCATCATAAATGGCTTAGTTAGCTCTTTCTGATTCATTTGAATACCTATGTTATGGGTCTATGATTATTATAAATATGCTTAACCTTACGCTTACAGTGCGGGGATCGACTTTAGTCGTCAGAATCTGACGTCTACAGACGTCAGATTCTGTCGACTAAAGTCGATCCCCGCGCTGTAAAGGTTAATCCGTTTTACTAGCTGATTAAATCACTGTTATTGGGAATGAAATGTGTGTTTAAACATCAAAATTTACAAATTAAACAAATATCGCGACACACAACTACAAGTGGGTGAAATTTAAATTCGATAACTCGGTGGAAATCGGGTTAAAGCGGTCCAACGAAACTAATAAAATAGGCCCACATTTATTCCACAACTGGATTTATATTGTTTATTCGATCAACATCAACGTATTTTATTGACTTTCAGTTTGCAATACCCAGCAATACCATTATACTCCTTACCCGTGTCAACAATATGACAGTGAAGCCATCGCTCTCAAAGATAATTCTATTGTGTCCTGTCAACCTGAAAGCATGAGATGCGATCAACAGAATTTGGTTACTGTAATGAAGTAGGTCTAACTCGGAATGAGCCAGACAGCGACTCCATAAACGCCCGGTCACGTCGACACACGTCGTAGGCTCTTCATACGTGAGTATTTATGAGACGTTAACCCTACGAATATATATTGTTTCAACCCTTACAGCGCGGGGATCGACTTTAGACGTCCGAATCTGACGTCTTTAGACGGCAGATTCGGACGTCTAAAGTCGATCCCCGCTCTGTAAGAAATCTTTTTTTTATAATGGCCGTAGACCCATAATATAGGTGTTCAAATGAATCAGAAAGAGCTAACGAAGACATTGATGATGATTTCAATTAATAAAAACTTTTGGTATTCATGGTTTATATGAAAGTATTTAAGCGCTTTAAAGGGTAATTTTGGTGAACCGTCTGCAACGTTGGCCCGAAATGAAAACGACTGAAGGTATGGTGTCTGCGTCTTATTTGTCTGCGATCGAACAGTAAACAGTAGAGTGATCAGAGTGAATCGCAGAATAATTGCACAATATCTCGGATAAATTGTACAGCTTAATAATATTCAGTGTAAGGAAGGCCCTGTTATTTCAGGTTACAACAGGCGACACACAGGTGGTATCGACGCACACTGACGTAAGTGTACAGTTCTCCTACAAAGACTCCACGATGGGCTACGACTGCTTGCGATTGTATGCGGTCGATGATATTTGGCTGACACCAATATTCATTATCAAAACATCCGATAGATAAACGTAATTCTATTGACGAAATAGAAAGATAGAGTTGCTCTTTCCGATCTATGGCAAACTTGTCAAAGTATATCTCTATTTTATAATTCAATATAAATATGTGCGTTCCTACATACTTATTGTTATCATCCCAAATTACCCGCATATTGAGTTCATTTGCAAATCGAGTTGTTCAGCTCTCAATCCTCGCTAGCGACCGATACATTATCAAGCAAATATGTGTTGACCAGGTGATCACGTTAATGACGGTCTCATCCCTGTACACTGTCTCACTGTGCAGAGGGTGACATTTAACCCTTAAAGTGCGGGGATCGACTTTAGTCGACAGAATCTGACGTCTGTAGACGTCAGATTCTGACGACTAATGTCGATCCCTGCACTGTAAGAGTAAAAAATATTTCTAATGGCCGTATACGTACACCCATAACATAGGTATTCAGGTATTCAAATGAATCAGAAAGAGATGACTAATACATTTATGTGAAAAAACCCTTTGGTTTTCATGATTTTCATAAAAAAATTCAACGTTTTAAGGGTTAACCGCAGTTCAATCACGCACATTTAACTCATCACTACATTACTTTCTTATTTTAATATAACAAATGAGAATTTGAAGAGTCATTTTTGTGATGAACTATACCATGCAGTCAGTGATTTTGGCCATGTACCTAGCTAACACTAGCATCTGATCCAATGTTGATATGATCAATATATTTTATTTGTTTTCAATCGTTCTCAATCAACCCGCTATTTGACCAAAATATTTCATGTGATTTTAATCTTAATCAAATCGCAATTAATTCGCTAAATAATACAGTATGGAATTAATAAGAATTACATTTAAATTATGCCAACATCATCAATTGTTTTAATAGAAAAAAGTCGCTGTTATCGCTTAGTGGCACATTATATTTATTGTTTATTTTTTGTCATACTTATCGTGATTATTCAGCAGAATAAACCCAATTATCAACAATACCATCGTGTGCTATGCTACTAATAATTATGCAGCTTAATTGATTTTAAAAAAAAGTTGACATTATTTCACGTTACTAATGGTACAATTACATAATTATCATGATTACATAACCACTAATAACGAGTGGAGGTTCTGAAGATGAGGAAATGTATTTTAAGTACAATAATGATTAGGGATTCACCAATAAATTACCAGGGGGGGGGGGTATAGTATTTTTAAAAAAACTAAATTTGTGTGAAATGAATAATAGCCTGACAGACATGCTGTGAAAAATATTTTAACTATAAAAAAAATTGAAAGTAATAATTATATTATAATATGGACAACATCATGGCCCTTAAAATTTGTTGAGCCTCGCTTACTTCGCCTCTCTTTCACCCAGGTCAATGCTATATGCCTAGTTCTGAATTCCAACAATAGCAAAGTTCTCAAGTACAGTTACACGTACAAGCGGTGTCACCTGTCCCTATATAGACACCCCAGCAGAGACAAAACATTTGCATAGCATTCGTATAACGTCGGCCCAACGTCTTCGACAGGGACTGCTACTGTTTTGCCATAACTTGTATAATTGGAGATTGGCCAATACCATTTCAGTGAAAATCCCCTCACATATCCCCCAAAACGATGTCAGGAGTTTTCAGATCCTACAAAAGCTGATGGCTGCGTCGACCGGCAACGAGCCAACACCTTGGGTTGGTACGTTGCCATTATCCAGAGACGCTTCTAACATCCCTTATCCCAGTGCTTGTACTGAATGAGAGAGCTGTGATACGGTGTCGAGTATCACTATGGTAGATGTCCTTTATCGTGTGACGGAATCCTTACTTTCCTCACATTTTAGAGGCAAATCCTCACATTCCTCATGTTTCTTTTTGCTTTGTTTTTCCTCATTTTTGGCCCATCAGTTTCATCTTTTTACTTCTAGAATATGTCCAGGTTACATATAGTACCAGGGACACATCCCACAAAAAATTTTAAATTAATTTTATCTTAGCTTTCTCTTATTTGAATTAGAAAATCTCAGATCATCTATGTTAGACTACTGTCATGGCTCATTTTGATCTTCGTATTCAGGCTTACAATGTCATTCTCAAGTCCTCCATCTTCAGTTTTAACCCTTTGACCGCTAAATTATTCAATTTGAATTTCAACCCACTTGAAGTTGTGTCTCGCTGACGCGATCCACAACTTTAAGTGAGTGAAAATTATTTAGATTTGAAAAAACGGAAGTCTACTATTTTCAAATCTTGTTGATTGATGTAACGTTTTATTTTCAACATGTTTAAAAACTGAAAGGCAATGTGCTAATAAAAAATGTTAAAAACGAATATAATCGGTACCGGCGGTTGAAGGGGTAATAATTGGCGGACAACCTACATGCAATGTATCAGCGAAATGTGAAAGACCAAGCCCATTCAGCCTATTTAACTCTTTTGTCGAATATATTTTACCCCTTTAAGCCCTCACGATAAATTAAAGCATCATTTTACATCCCTGAAAACAGATTTAACTTTCCTATAACCAAGGGTTTTAGAACGAAAATTCCCATGAAACTGGTTCACCAATACATAGTAATTTTCTTTTAAACCACATCGAATCATCTTCATCCACTACAAGTCGAGAATTGCGACAGCAATTCGCGGCTTGTAGTGGATGAAGATGACTATGGTAAATTCAGGCTTGAAAGGGTTAAATACATTTGTTGAATGAAATATCTTCAACAACAATAAGGACATACTGAGCTTTAAATTCAATCCTTGGCTATTGTATTGTCATTATTGGATCAGATGTACAAAATATGTACAGTTTTAACCCTTAAATAAAAAACGTTGGGTAAATGACTGGTTGGCCTATCGACATAACCATGTCAAACTATCTAGATACACACTGTAACACGTGGACAAAAGTAACTTAAACCTTTCCAGCCCGAGTTTTTTATTGAAATTTAAATAAAAATAATAACTCAATACAAATATTACAATATCTTTTAAACGGTTATTTCAATGCACATGAAATTTTTTACGCACATGGAGAACACTTGGAGGATCAACACAAGCTTCTTATCATACCCCTCGAAGACGCACCCTTACTCCCTAAAAACGGTTTCCATGGAAACAGTACCCAATTTTATGTATTGTGTATTTTCAAGACGCACGAAATCAAATAATTATCAAATAATTATCTATTTATATGTTAATAGAATTGTAAGATGTCCGTGGAACATGTTACACAAAGAATCCTCAATATAATATCAGTAGCTGTTGTTGCTATGGGTATATACGTCAACAACCATTAACCCTATCCATGAGAAGTATTTCATTATTTCGAAATAAAATGTAAAAAAAGGAGTAATTTCAGTAGATAACGCTAGGCTTGCAAGACATTTTGAGGATATCAAAATGGGTACCATTATTAGTATGGGATGTGGTTAGACTATTCAGGTACTCAGGGCCCGTTCAAGGTCACTTCACATGATTCTGGGGAACGGCCACACATATGTTTCTATATATTGCACGCCTATCCAGAAGTGAACAATATGGCTTGGCTTGTATAATTTTTTTATTTGAATTTATAAAACTTTGACCTTGCAATGACCTTGAGGCATGCTCACAAAGGCCCGCCCCTGCCGAATCCCACATGTGTACATATGGTAAATACACCTTGTAGATCCACAGTTACAGCCATTATACCAAAACACGTGCATTTCCATTAAATGACCACCATTATCCCTGGGTCCTGGCATGAACTTGAGAGTCAAAGGGTTAGCACAATCAAAGTTGAGATATGAATGGAATAGAAGGTAAATATATATTTTTTTATTTTTATCGAGCTAATTAAACATTGCACAATGTATTCTGGCCGAAATTATACAATTTTAAATGTATTGTGGCAATCTAAAGGCCATGGGAATGCAAAATACGGGCATTTTAAAAATGACGTCATATTTCACTGGCCCTCAGGGGCCGTATGGGCGTGAAAGGGTTAAATTTAAAAATGTGACTCTCAGTAAGTCATGTATGTTGTTGTTTTATATTTGCAAATGTGTTTGATTGTTTAATAAAATGTTATTCTACTAATCTTATTCGCAAAAACAATCCCCAATTATAACATTTACTTTTACATTGGCAACATTTTACGGGCTTCATCTGAACACGAATTTCACATCCGAGCAAAGACAACACTGTTGACTCAACGCTGGGCCGACGTTACAGAAGGCAGATCAGCGTTGAGTCATCATTTGATAAACGTGTCATGTTTTCTGAAAACTGAACAGATTTGCATCAGGGTGTGTTTGACACGACCGACCTTATACTTGAAAATCGTGATATTCATACGCCATTATAGAAGCCGGGTATGCATGAAACAATATATTGTCCAATGCGGTTTCAATGCTGGGCCAATCGCTGTGATATTGTACCGGCATTCTGGGGACGCACCACATTTTTATCACCGATATCCCAGTAAACACAAAACCTTTGTATAACATTTATACAATGTCGGCCCAACGCCTTCGACGTTGGTCCAGCATTGTATAAATATTATACAAATGTTTTGGGATACCTTCTAATAATACATGTTTACATTGCGAAAAACTACTTTCTCATCCCGAAAACTTTGGTGTCCTATTCCAGGTGATATTTTTCAAGTACGGTAAAAATCATTGAAGCTGATAAACTAAACACCGGGCGTGTCAGAAAACTAGTGTTTTAAGCACGAATCACGAACGAATCATGAATCACGAACGCTTTGAGAACCAAGGCCTAAAAGCCTATGATTTTATAAATCTAATTTAAAATCACTCTCTTAACCCTTTAACCGCCGGTGTCGCATATATTCGGGTTTTTATTTTTTATTAGCTCATTAAGTACCACCTTTCAAACATGTGACAAAGATAAAATGTGACATCAATCAGTAATATTTGAAAAGAGTTGACCTCCATTTTGTCAAATCTGAATAATTTTCACTCACTTGAAGTTGTGGATCGCGTCAGCGAGACACAACTTCAAGTGGGTGAAATTTCAGATTGAATAATTTGGCGGTTAAAGGGTTAAGGTTGTGTATCGCCTGAGCGTGACGCGATCAACATATTCAAGCGAGTGAATATTCACTTACTAGGTCTCTTAGCGTTCAAAGTGTTTAGAAATTGTGGGCGGATCGTTTTCATGCGTCACTTATTAAACAGCTGATGTAAAATAACACTTGCATTTTCTGTAGGCGGAGTTGCCCGTAAAGAATTAGAGTTTTTACATTTTTTTAAACTTCAAATGATATAATTTAATTTACAGTAGCTTTAAATCCTATGCATAACCAAGAACAGTAGCGAATTTGTATTACGTACAAGATCGCTCTTGTTTAGCATTAACAATATATCTACTGTGCGAGGTGGGATGATAAAAGGCTAAAAATACAATGGTTTGATATCAGATGGCAGCGTTTCTTATGACAGTGGATGACAATATATCTTGATCTCAGTTTACCCCAGCAAGCACGAGACGTTAATTCAGTGTTGGTTTAAAGTTGGGCCACCGTTTTCGACGCTGGCCCAACTTTAAACCAACACTGGATAAGCGTCTCGTGTCAGCTGTGTCATAAGCTGAAACAATCACGCTGCTTTCATCTCACATGACAGCATTGAAGTTGTAGACTGATCAACTGTGCTCTGAAAAGCTAAAAGACTGAGCGGATACCGACTTTTGGCTTTACATGGCATCTCCGCAACGATCAATACCACAATTTAATAAAATGACGGCTCCAAAATTAGTGAGAACGGATCAGAAATGAAATGTTTTTAAAATATTTACATGGAAATTTGTCAAAATCATTTAGGAATGGTGATTGATTTCTCTTTTCTAATACATGTATCACGATTGATTAGTCATGTATTCTATGAAGCGCCATCCACACCTATAATAAAGGAGTATTAAATATTTACAGCGCTATACTCCGAGAATGACCAGTTGATCTGAATATAAATACATTTATCACTTTTATAGTGGGCACTTTCTGCTCGAAATAGACTGTTCATCATGGCACAGTAAGGGCGTGCATAATTTACAACCTCCACATCTGCAGAAGTGCGAGACAGCACTTTTACCATGTATACGAGAATTGCTCGATTCAGAGCCCATGCCATTTTAAACCTTTAATCGCCGGTGTCGCATATATTAGGGTTTTCAATTTTCATAAGCACATTAAGTACCACCATTGAAACATGTGACAAAGATAAAATGTGACACCAATCAGCAATATTTGAAAACAGTTGACCTCTATTTCGCCAAATGTGAATAATTTTCACTCACTTGAAGTTGTGGATCGCGTCAGCGAGACACAATTTCAAGTGGGTGAAAATTCAGATTGAATAATTTGGCGGTTTAAGGGTTAAGACCACGCTCTCTCATCGTCAAAGCAGATCTGGGAAGCCAAAAGGCAATAACTAAAGTAAGCAATTAACACCGTTTGGTTTTACACGACGGACGAGACGTTGAATGCAACGACTGTATAGCGCTGGTGAAAACGCTTTGTAATCAGAATGAATGAATGACCATCTTTGTATGCCACCTGTATGGGCTGTTAGATGAATCTAGGCATCACCTTTGGGATATGAATAATTAGACGGGAATCAGACACCGACAGAATATCTTGGTACATTTTTTTATGAATTGGCACCGACGTCTACCTTCTGGAAAGTGACATTGGCTGTAATCGGTAATAGCGTTGACAGCAGCTGCTTATTTATCTAGTTGCATCACGATTCCAGGCGAAGGGCGGCTCACAAAGCTCAAATACCATGCGTGTGCAATCGTTCAATATAGTGAAACAACAGGGATTTTGAACATGACTACACTACCTTATCCTGCTGATCACGACGTTTTTAACCTGTTTTATTAGTCGATCAAATCACTGATATTGGTAAACGAAATGTGTGTTTAAACATCAGGATTTGCAACTGTTTGGTCTCAAATTGAACAAAAAGTGACTAATTGGCACCCATTCAAAGTTGTGGGTCGCGGTAGCGAGACACAACTTCAAGTGGGGGCATCAACTTGTGCCCCAATGCTGTGCTAGTATTCAACCATCTTAATAGGCGAACACACTGTATGTATGGGTTCCTCACGAATTGTTTCAACTATTGCTAAGAAATGTTTTTAAAAATCTGATTTTTTTCATGATCTGCGGGATACACTACATCATGACAAACTTAAAACCAGAGTTGATGTTGACAAATTGTCAACATAAGCAGTTTTAAATAAATTAGCAGGATAAGGGTTGATTGTTTTTTCTGTGCTGTCCACAAGTAAGTTATTGAACAATATACATAGACTTTTGAAACAAGGGGTTCTTTGCAGCTCCTCATACTTATTCACAATGTGTTGTTTTTTAGCATCGAGTTCTTTCAAGACGACACTCTCAGTACATACATGTTTCTGTGGACGGGACATTTTAAAAAATGTACTTTTTATGAGGTCACATAACACGAGTTATCTCGGGCTCCGTCTTGTACCTTCGAAGTAGCTTGCCCGAGATATCTCGGCCTTCGTCTGGAATGAGTTACAACAATAATGGCAGTATTTTAACAATGCCCGGCCTTAGCCTGTTAGCCTTAATGACTGTCGCTCAAAGGTTAAAAACCGGACTGTATTTTTCCACAATTTATTGAGACAGGTGGATCACAAAATGAAACATAGATGCGATGGTTTGCACTAGCACTATCGCAGACTTTCATCGACGAAAAGTTTTCATATTTAATACTTATATTTCATCGACCAAGCAAGTCCATTTTACAACTCGATGCCTGCATGACAAAATGACGTTGCAAACAAATGCATTTTCTCTAGGTAAGACCCGCTTAGCCCTAGTGGCTGAAACACGCTTCAGTCACAGATTGACCTCGTACAAAATCATGGGACATTTCTTTGGACGGTCATATCTAAAACTAGCTAACGAAAAATCATGCCGAAAAAAGTTTTTTAGAATCAGTAACATTTCAGTTACATGCCCGAATGTTCAGCTCACAGCTAGCACAGTCATTAAAAAGTTATGAACATTTTTCGGACCTTGGGGTGAAGAATGCTCTCGATCACAGGCATATTGATTTTTTTCGGGTAAAACGTATAGAGCAATCCACGGCCTCGGAGAGGACGACGCGGCTAAGACCCACTCTGCGAGCCGCAGGTGACGTTCACAAAGTGGGAAGATGGCAAAATGCGGGTCTGTCCAGCAAACATGAGACGTTGGCCCAATGTCGGGTTAGGTTGACCCATCGTCTTCGACGCTGGCCCAACACTAACCCAACATCGGGCCAACGTCTCGTGTTTGCTGGGCTGTTCATCAACTGGAATCTGTTGATGGAGGTAGGGATCAACAGCGTGGAGTAGGAGGGCGTTCTGGAGTAGTTCGCCTCCCGGGAGACCGCCAAGTGTGGCACTCTACCGGAAGCCAGCTGGTCAGCGCCGCCGCAAATCTGCGCGCGACGACTCGCCGATATTGCTTTTCCGGCCGAAGGTGGCAGAGGTGATGGCTGAGAAATTGGCAAGGGGGTCTCGAGGTTCCACAGACAATCCAGGATGCGGGATGTCCCGAGTTTGCAGAGCAAATCTGCGTATATTCTGGCAGAACAATTATGCCAGATCGTCTTGACGTTGAATCGTTGCCTCGAGGTTATGACGATTATTGCAAAAAGATCAAGAGCAACATTATGCTTTGAACCATTGTTGACTTTGTGTAGGGCCAGCGTGGAAGACGGTGTACCATCATCAAATCAACAATGGGTCAACGTCTTGTACTTGCATATATTATAGACTAGCGCTATGACATTTTTCAATTTTTTTCAATATATTTTTTAGAAAGATAACGAGCACCGCAATATGTTGATTCATTGTTGATTTGATGCTGCTAAGACGCTGGACCAGCATCAAATAAACAATGAATCAACGTCTTGTACTTTCCGGGCATGGATGGGAAATCAGGAGCAAGTGGTGGTTTTGCGGCGGTCGTAAGTGAGGCTTGTCTCTAGTGTCTGTATCTCGAGGGGTACTTGTGGACTATAGGACGTTCTTAATCTGTCACACAGACCACGTTTCCGTTTTAGCCCGCCTGTAATGGAGAGCCAATATTCGGCCAATCTCTATGCTAATATCACACAAGATCGCTAGGTGGCGGTTGTTTGTTGACCGTTCTCTCTGATGGACGTGGGTGTTGTTGCTATTAATAGACACCCTGCCATAACAGCATGTTAGGGAACATGGCTGGGGCGGATTATCCGACCCGTAACAACCCACGCGGGTCATTACCATTTATGTTTACATCAATTGCTTTCTGGGCTATCAAGCACACATAATAATATGGTGATTCAATGCTTAGCCAGCGTTATCGTTGGGATAAATTATTACCTGTACACAACACAAGAAATGAATCATTGAAAAAATTAGCAAATTATTTTCAGTTACCAATTTATAAGTATCCATTGTGCATAGAAACATAACTACGGAAATAATTTGAAATGACTGGCAGTTTTTACCATTCCTTGAAATCATTTAGAATGTTTCAACTACTGTTCGGTTGCTGTAAAAAGTGTTTCGAAGACAGTCAGTATGTAACACTTCTAATGGTATTTGGTATTATGTAACTCGATAGTTTTTGAGCATGCTATCACATTTATTTTCTTTATATTTAGACATGCCGTTGTCTAATATGTATGTATACCTTATCTGCTATAAATTTTTATTAATCTGAATGTTGAATGTTGAATGTTCACGCAGCTAAATAACAGTGTTATAAATAGGCCTACCGACTATTATTTTGTTAATGATAAACACCGCAAATTGACCATTACTAAATTCCATCTAGCTAGAAAAACAAAAATAATAACAACCATGATGCAAAAAACAACCAACGTTCTCATGGTTAGTCATTCCCATTGATTCCTCTGATGAGATTAATCCGTGTTTTTATATTTTATATCTCTATATTTGTTTACAGACACCGAGTGTACAGAGTGACGCCCCAGAAAGCTCATCATATGAAATGGCTGATGCAACTCCCCGACCAAGGTCTTAAGGTACGATATGAAGCAATTTCAAAAGCAAAAACAAATTTTAACAAAAACTGTTTTGTTGGATTCATATGATGTTTGTTTTCATTACGAAAAATGTAAATTGTATGTCATTGGTATTCTCTTTCGCTAATGCTGCCCGGCATTTAAAGCTGTATTTCTGTTTTGTTAACGTGACGTGAGACTAAAATAATATATCAAATTAACAAGATGAACTTAGAAATAAGCGAAAAACCAGCTGATTAATATTTTGGTTAGCTATTTAAGAATTTACAATCGTAGAGATTATTAAACGATCTCCAGCCTCTGTACGGCTATTTTTTAAATAATTTTATTCAATATCAAGATAATATTCTCATAAAGTCTAAAACTATGCTTTTAAATTGTTTAACGCTTTTAGCGTGGGGACCGTCTTTATACGTTAGAATCTGACGTTTGTAGAAGTCAGATTCTGATGTATAAAGACGGTCCCCCAACTGAATTAATTTAAATATGTCTAATCGCCGTAGACCCATGACATAGGTATTCAAATGAAAAAGAAAGAGCCAACTAAGACATTTCTGATGATTTCAAATTCATGAAATTGACAAAAAAACTTTGGTTTCCATGATTTTCACAAAATACTTCAGCGTTGTAAGTATTAGAGCGATAGGTGGTCATATGCCTACACATGGCTACACATATGCCTACACATGACCCACCAGACACAAGACGTTGAATCAATATTGGTTTAACGTTGTTCCACCGTCTACGACGTTGGACCAACGCTAAACCAACATTAATTCAACGTCTTGTGTCTGCTGAGGAATGATTCACAATCTCGACACATCCCTGTGTCAGGGGACGTTTCTCATCACGGAGTCGTCTGTCATCAAGGAATACGCTAGTTATTATTACTGACACCTGGCGTGACACCACGCATCCAGTGTTTAATAATGAAAATATAGGACGTGACTAAATTGCTGCTACACGAGATTGCTGCATCGGGTTGCATTTGCAGCACGAAACACCGTCCTAATATTGTGTCAATGTTATAACAATGTTGTCTTAGTGTACAGGCATTATCCCAACTTTGAGGCAATATTGTTCCAATTATTTGTGTATACCATACACTCGATATCAAACATGGCAAATGGCATATATACATACAGTAACGAGGGATAAATTGAGAGAGACATTATTTTAGTTGATGGATGCTCAGATTTCAGAAGCATATGCCCCAATATGCGAAACAACTGCATCATCTACCATTTGCCTACATAATACATTTTGCATGTACCTGGAAGTGAAATCGAAAATGTAGCAAATATATACAATTGCGTTAGATTATAATAATTTTTTCAATACTTTGAAAAATTAGCGGAAACATTAGTATTATGAACAACATTCTAAGCCCGGGGATCGAACAACCGACCAGGTGATCGTGAGGCGTGGCCATACACAAACCCGGCTACATAAGTTGAAATGGCTCATTGGGATGGAGGATTTTCATTTTTTCAATTTTACGGTATTTTTTACGTTCTTTGTATGGAGTTAAATACAATTTTGTTGAAATGCTTACGATCACTCTAAACCACCAAGCATTATTGAAGCTATTTTTGAGTTTCCATACATTCATGTACTAGTAAGTTCAGAGCGTGTGCGGTTCATATCAACATTATAGTTATTTACATGTATATATATAGCTCATTTATCATGATTGAAAAATAATTTCTTAAAATTCATAAAGCTGACCATTATTTATAATAATAGAAAGTATTTTTTAGTATTAGAACATAACTCTTTCGTACCTTCTTAGAATAATCTAATCACGTGCCATACTACTGTCTGTCAGGGTCGGGGTCCATTACAATTTGTACATCCGATTACGATTTTGATTACAGTTGATTTATGTCATCAATTAAGATTAAAATTACGATTTCCTGTCATGAAAAAAAATCACTTGCAAGTCCGATTACATATCATAAATAAATATTGATAGGCCTACCATTACAATTATTTTCTATTTTTACGATTACGATTGCGATTACTTTAATACTGTTTCTTCATCAAAGTCGCGATTACAGGTCATAAGTAAACCTGCTATTTAATGATATTTCCATTAAACATGCATTTTTAGCATCATCAGTTAAAACTATAACAAAAGCGATTTATAAGGAAATATTTAGGCTTTATTATTTATGATTAATTCAATTGACTGATGAACGGGTACCGGTATTTAAACCTAACCCCAGTCACTAGATAAAATATAATAAACGTCAAACAGTGACATATTTCACCCTTTCAGAGTATGTCGCAAAACAAGAGTTTTAATTATTTAATTAGCACACTACATAACGGTTCTTGAAGATAAAAGGTGTTTTAATAAGCAACTATTGCAAATAAATTATTGTCAAATTGAACGAAACTAGTAACGTACCTTTATACAAAGATCAGAAATACTGTAAAACTGATGGTTAGGGTGGATACAACATTTTTTTCGGAAGATTTTTGTCGATATAAAACGTAATTTCGCAGTAAAATCGTTGTTTCAGCTGTATTTTTTGGTGTGAGCCGCGCCAGGCCACGCTTATCCCGACATGAGTGTAATGACAATTTCTTGTTTCAGGTGGATTGTTGGCGTGAGCCGCGCCCTTATGCCGACGTGAGTGTAATATAATGGTAATCTATTGTTTCAGGTGGATTTTTGGCGTGAGCCCCGCCCAGGCCACCCTTATGCTGATATGAGTGTACATCCTATTCATCAGCAGCTGTTCACAGATTCACTGGACGATCTGCGTATTGACTACGAGATGGTGGTGGAGGATGTGCAGAGGTTTGTAAATTAACAGTCAATATTGAAAAAAAGATAAAGGAGAGAGCACATCTTAATGCTATAGACCTTGTAATAAATTCAGTACAATTTCTTTGGTCAAGATATATGCTTAGTGAAAGATTATCTAGTTCTTGATTTAATCATGTTAATCAGGTTTTTCAGGGTATTTTTGTTACTATAGCCAGCTCTGACACCTAAATTTATATTATTATGTGTAAATATTATGCTTACGAAAACGTGTAAATGTAACATTTTTGATACACCTGCCACTTTAATATATGTTTCTACAAAAAATATGTCAGCCAACTCTCTGCCACTTAGCACAGAATACTGAAAATGGCTGAAACGTAAGAGTGCGAGAACATTGTATATTGTAGTCAGCTTCATTTGCAAATTCTGTGGGATTGAAATATCACATTCTTGAGCCTCCAATTCATCAGCGAGGTGAAATCTTAATAATGGGTATCATTGGGTTTTCAACAGAAACCAATTGCAAATATCCTTAAAAGAACGCCACAGTCAGTTCACCAATAGCATTATGCAATCTATTTAATAATGTATCAAGTATTTTACATGATTATATCCTGAAAACAAACATGTGTTAATGGGATTTCGTATTTTTTTTATGTAGGACGCAAATTAGATTAAATAAACAGTATAAACATAATAACTGTATAACATGTATGAAAACCCTCATGTGTGTTATTTTCAGGGTGGTAGAAGAGAACCTATTGAAGCACGAGCTGGCCCGTGCACGTGCTCTTATCGACAGACAAACAGGCTCAAATAGATATGACTACACTTACTACAAGACATATGACGAGGTGAGATGATGTATAGGATAAAGCCCGAGGAGCTCTACATTCTTACCTAAGAATGTAGATAGCCCAACATTTAGCTAACATTGGATAAGCATATTGTGTTTTTTAGTACTGGCTGAGAAGGTTTGGATATTAATGTAGAACATTTGGTATTTTACCACCCTGCACAAAAAGTTAGGAGTGCAAATAATTTATCTAAGAGTCTAGCCGAGCAATGTGCCTCCCGTCACTGGGACAAACTAATTATCTTAACACGACCGACCTGTGATATTATCTGTAATCTCACAGAAATAAACTTTCTACTTGTCTAGAAGACCAGAAAATAATGACCTTCACAAGGCACAAACTCTCTAATTACTAAAATGAAATAGTGTTGAAAAGCCACCATCTTTGACATTTATAGCCTTACGCAAGTTATTATAATTGTATTTTATCATTAATCATTATTGACCACGCAAACAAGGTGATGGTGCAAAGTTGACTTTTTGTCGTACCAGCGTCTAATGGGCCGTCGGACTTACGGGCCGTCGGACTATAAAGCGGTTCCCCCAGCGTCGTAGACGCTAGTACGACAATAATCCAACTTTTATCTTGTAAGTTGGGAATCGCACCTACTGTCGGACGTGCGCAGAATTGGGGATCAGGGGCTGTCGGAATTGACGGCACAATCTGTAATAGGGTCATGTCTCTAATCAGTTTGGCTGACCGGACTGTGACTAATGTAGGCCGCCACGATCAGCCAGCCTCTGTCAGACCAGCAGTATTGTTACGTCGAACACGTATATATTATCACACACAAACATCCAAGCCATAATTCAAATTCATCGCTTATTGTTACTCACATGTAACAAAGCAGAACAAAACATGTACCAAAGTCCTTGATCTCTCAGATATTAGGCCCTAAGCCTATATGTGAGGCAAATTGTCATGATTGTAGAAAGGTTGCTTCTATATTTTATTTCACCAACAAATAGGACGGATGTTTCAAGACATTGTACAAACAATAATTATTGTCAGGTTGAGATTCTGATTTACTAAAATAAGCCAACGTTGTTGAGAGAGTTTCCCATCACCAGACTGACTCATCTCTGGCGACATGTTTGACTCCAAGCACAAAACTGCTTCATCTCTTACTCCGTTTTGACTCACAGACAGACAAACAGACAGACAGACAGACAGAACACCAAATTACATCACGAGACTTGTTTATGTTTGAATCATTGTGAGTTCCGCTGCTAGACTGGCTTCTCTCTTACTACGTTTCAACTTCTACCACCAGATTGGCTCCTCTTTTACTACTTCCCAACTTCCCCCACGATAATCGTCTTCTCTAGACTACTACGTTTTGACTCTCGCCACCAGACTGACTCATTGCTTACTCCTCCAGATAAATGTAGAACGTGATATTCTCAACACAAATTATCATGTATAGTGTATCCGACCTGAATAATTAAAATCTAGCATTTTGAATCAGAACAGATCTTCTGCCACGGCAGACTCATTGTGACGTGGGCAAATCACACCATTTTGCAGAGCACATGCATTGGTGGATAATAACGCTGTTCTTAATGCAGTTTGCAGGAACCCCGTAACGTGACACTGTGCTAAATATGATAATTGAGACCCGGGAGACGTGCAGCCAATTCCAAAAATTCTCACACGATCAGTCAGCAATTCGTACACTGGTTTAATGTCGTCAGACGATGGCCCAACATTGAACCAATGTTTCTTCGCACTAGTTATCGTCAAGGATCCATTCGGACAAATTTAGGGATCTCCAGATGTTTGGCAAGGGCAACAGGAGTCCTCGTTTGGTTGCCGAGGAAATCTCAGGTGACCGCCGAGATCGTATGTCAGAATTATCATACATATTGGGGGAAGCGCTGTTGCTGTTGATCGCCGCGTGTACCCAGCAAACTCAAAACATTTGTATAACATTTGTACAACGTCGGCCCAACGTCTTCGACGTTGGTCCAACGTTGTACAAATGTTATTCAAATGTTTTGTGTTTGCTGGGACATTAAGACCTACCGTGTGGGTCATCTGGCAGTCGTAGATTCACTACACAACCAGTACCAGGTACCGATTACTCCAAACAGAAATACTACCACATACTGACTTAGGCCACTATTAATGAATATTTTTTAGATGAGCAAGATCAAAAATCTATTGAGCTAAATATTTCGGAAAAAACTTCGGACATTTTTTCTGAAAAAGGTATCGAGGACCTTTTTTTTCATTTTAAAATAATTTGGTTTGAATTAAATACACTAATATATTTAAAGTTTCAGTGCCTTATAAAAAAAACGGACATTTTAAAAACGGACGATAATTAAATGTTTAATTATCAGTAAGCCCATTGATAGATTATGACAATTTGTTTTCTTTTCTAATTATGGACCTCTATTTATAATTGGAATAATTATTTATACATGTTGGTATATATTTATACATGTAGTTTTAATTTGTAGTGGACAACTGCAATATCTATGTATATCTATAAATAAAATTGATAGATATTTTATTTCCTAAATAAAGTTTTACTATTTATTGTTCCTATAGCTGGAAGAATGGCTGGGCGAGATGGCGCAGTTTTGTGGGACAAGGTGTGAATTGATGACAGACTGGGGAAGATCTTATGAGGACAGAGTTCTTTACATCATGAAAGTAAGTGTGCAACAAGGATTCTTAAGCGCTGAATTATTTTTGTTTAAACCATGGAGACTAAAGGGTTTTTCCAATTTGAAATCATCAAAGTTAGCTCTTTATGAATAATTTGAATACCTGTGTTATTGGTCTACGACCATTATACATATTTTTATTCTTACAGTACGAGGATAGACTTTAGTCGTCAGAATCTTACGTCTACATACGTCAGATTCTGACGACTAAAGTCTATCCCCGCACTGAAAGGGTTAGGTTACAATATTAACGTTTACATGACAATATCTAGGAGTATTATGATGGAAATAACATTTTGACATTCATTAATACTAATATCAGTGATGTTATAAATATACCAATATTGTGTGAATGCAAATATAAAATATTCAATTTTTGTGTGAATAATTATTTACTTCAACGTTTGATATTTAACAGCAAAATAAGCGATGCTACTGCATATCGTCATCGTCTATCATTATATAAACAAGTTGCTTTTATGGTATTGCTTTGTATAGCAAAGTGTTAACATATACTACTCCATTTAAATTTAGGTAAAAGTCCATACTTTCGTCAGCATTTCTTTTCAAATTATTTCAAATAAAATAAAAATACCTTATAAGTATTTTACACGTTCTTTTTTCGCATACAAAGATGATAATTATATTGCTTTTGACACATGCTTCACCTTTTTCCGATATCTACATTTCCACCCACCTGACTTTATGGTATAATTATTATGAACAAGAGTAGATTAAACCATTTTGTATTCTATTGTTTTTAAATACGCATAACACCTACATATTGTCCTCATAACATTTGCCGCCACAATTCTGCCCCAAGGTGAATAGACATGGCATGATTTGATCAAATACAGAACTTCCATATATGAAATAATTATTGCGATGAGTCACATTTTCTTATTAGCGGGCCGCCATTTAATTGCCAGGGCAGGGGGGACGGGGGCTGGGCTGGAGTTTCTGAACTGGACAAATAATTTCACTTTATTTCACCTCCCATCTGCAATTCTTTATTTCTTTTACACTCTGCCTCAAGCACAATTTATATTTTACTTTCTTTTTTCTGTCTACAAAGTTGGATCCCGAGTTAGACTTAGTAATGATGTAGGGGATACAGGGACAAACAAAGCGAGGCTTCACAAATTGAAGTGTTGGCTCTGCAAATCTTTTTCAAGTTCAATAAATAGTTATTTACATCATTTCCTTCAGATAATTATTTAATTCATGAGAATTCAGTCTCAAAATATTTATTTCAAAAGTATTCCACCCCCCCCCCCTTCCTGGATATTGAATGGTGGCCCTCTTATCACAATTTTGTCTGGACTCTATTAACCAGTTTTTACACTTTCACGACAATGCGGAGGTTTTCAAAACTTCACTATTAAATTTAACCCTTTCAAGCCTGAGCTTACCATTGTCATCTTCATCCACTACAAGCCGCGAATTTGCTGTCGCAATTCTCGACTTGTAGTGGATGAAGATGATTTGATGTGGTTTAAAAATTGAAGAAAATTGCCATGTATTAGAAAGCCAGTTTCATGGAAATTTTCATTCTAAAGCCCTTATTTGTAGGAAAATTAAACTAGTTTTCAGGGATGTAAAATGATGCTTTAATGCATCGTGAGGGCTTAAAGGGTTAATTGACATGAATCAAGGCGTTACACTTTCGCGTCGTGCCACCGATTCGTTGGGTATGTTAATTTGGCGATACGCATATTTCCAATGATATGATATGAAGATCCCTATTCTATAGTATTATCCCTGTGATTTTTTTCAGATTACCAATGGCTCTGACGGCGGCAAGAGGGATCTCTGGATAGACGGAGGCATACACGCCCGTGAATGGATCTCTCCAGCGGTAGCCCAGTGGGCAATTGAACACGTAAGACGTCCCATGGAAATGGAAAGGCTGTATCTCCCACTGCGCAAAGTGGAAAATACAACCTTACAAAGACAAATACAAATTGTTCCCATCTTAAGGAGTGGTGTGCGTTTACTTCAATGAGGGCGGGACGTTATTAACCCAATTAAGGCGCTGAATTATTTTTATGCAAACCAAGGAGTTCAAACGTTTTTTGTCAATTTGAAATTATCATAAATCTCTTAGTTGTCTCTTTTCGCTTCAATTGATTACCTATGTTATTGGTCTACGGCCATTATAAATATTTTCTTAAAATATTTAAAATATTTTCGACTTTAGACGTCAGAATCTGACGTCTATGGACGTCAGATTCGGACGTCTAAAGTCGGTCTCCGCGCCGAAATGGTGTACCAGTTTTTAAACTTTAATGTTTTCAAAACTTAATGATATGATTATGAACACTAATTTCAAATTTGTGAATAAAATGGAACATTCAGAAAAAACTACGAGGCATGTGTATTAAAAGTGTACGTACTTTTGTTTCTGGTACAGTTTATTGCTGATTACGGTACCGATCCAGAAGTGACAGATATTTTGAACAACTACAATGTGTACATTATGCCTTCTTTAAATCCCGATGGATATGTCTATACACATGAAGAGGTGAGTATCAATTTAGGTCTTTATGATGTGAAAGAAGTGAAGATCTATAACGCGTTACGGTCTTCACTTCTTTCACATCTGTAACTTTTGTTAAAAAATAAATTGTAACTGAAAGTGTTTAATTGAAGACCGACCGACCGACCGACCGACCGACCGACCGACCGACCGACCGACCGACCGACCGACCGACCGACCGACCGACCGACCGACCGACCGACCGACCGACCGACCGACCGACCGACCGACCGACCGACCGACCGACCGACCGACCGACCGACCGACCGACCGACCGACCGACCGAACGAACGACCGACCGACCGACCGACCGACCGACCGACCGACCGACCGACCGACCGACCGACCGACCGACCGACCGACCGACCGACCGACCGACCGACCGACCGACCGACCGACCGACCGACCGACCGACCGACCGACCGAACGACCGACCGACCGACCGACCGACCGACCGACCGACCGATTGATTGATTCATTCATTGATTTCATTGCTTCATTGGTTAGATTCAATTTTCATATCGAAGTATTCAGTAAGATGGTAATTGTATAGATTCATATCTATTATTTTATCATTATCAGGATAGATTATGGAGAAAAACGAGAAAGCCCAATGAACAGGGAGTTGGCAATTGCATCGGTACCGATGCCAACCGCAATTATGACTTTAAATGGCATAGTGAGTAGCATTCTAACTTATAATATAATAATAATAAAAATAATAGCCTGTTTTGCAAGGAGAGTAGTATGCGTTATTATCCACAATTTAGGTGTGATGTCAATTAAGTGTGAAAGGGTTTTCCAAATGGGTGTAGTGTGCCGAAAAACAATAAAATAAAATGGTTTTACGCCATATATTTACTGTTGTTAGAGATAAAAAATATTAAATACATTTGTAATTGGGTATTACAATGAAAGGGCTAAAGCAACAGTTGAGCAAACAACTTTAAATATATACTATATTTTTAAAAGATACTGTACAACTCATAATGGGTGGTTAATGATAACATCTATCGCCTATTTTAATATGCTTAAAGGGCGTTGTAGTGTTTTGAAAATATTTACCAAGGAGTTTAAAAAAAGATAGAAATGTAAAATACCAGTTTGAATTGTCATAATAACGATTCAAACGGGAATATTTTATTTTTAACTATTTACAAAACTGTTATATTTTACAATAAAGTGACACAATCAGGCTGAAATCATCAAAAAATCGGTATTTTTATTTTGACTTCTTAATATGACCATATAATATAAGCATGTCCATAGACTAGAACTGCAAAGGTTTTTTATTTTTTGCGTTGCGCATTCATCAGCTAAGCGAGATATAAAGACGAAATTCCCGTATTTCTGAAATGTCTGAAATAAGAAATCTGGAATTTCGTCTTTATATCTCGCTTAACAGGTTAATGCGCAACACAAAAATTCAATACTTTTGCTGTTCTAGTCTATGGACATGTTTACATCATAATGTTCATATCGATTTTTTGATGATTTTAGCCTGATTGTGTGGCATTAAGTAACCATGATAAGTGAATTATGTCTGAAAAGGATAGGACAGTAGATAAAAAAATAGGCCTGTAATATAGGCCTGTAATAAATCGTGTGTTTGTCTTGTTTAGCAATTGGTACCAGTAACAGCACGTGTGCCAGCACCTATCCTGGGGACTACGCCTTCTCTGAGCCGGAGACCAAGGCTCACTCAGATTTTATGTTAACTAAGGAGGGTGACTGGGCACTGTTCTTCACCATGCATTCTTACGGCCAGCTGTGGATGACTCCATATGGCTACACTACAGATACTCCAGAAAACTACGACGAACTCGTGAGTTAACTCTCTGACCGCCAATTTTTTTTTAATTGGAATTTTCACCCACTTGAAGTTGTGTCTCGCGTCTTCAAATGAGTGAAAAAGATTCAGATTTCACGAAATGGAAAAAATGAAATGAATCGGGCTTTAGGCCACCTTTGTGCACATAAAGGCTAAACTGGGCCAGGAGAACCTCCTGAGGATGGTGAGATGATTTAGATGTCCTCCCGACACAGGATTCGAAATTCGAACCCTGGCGGTCTGAGGCCGAGCACGCTACCTCTCGGTCACGGAGGCTCCCCACTATACTGACTTTCACACGTGGATGGGGAAGATACATTTATTGTTTCTTTCAAACCACCGAAAGCGGGAACCGAACCCCGGACTCTGGCGTGAAAGGCGGTGGTGCTAACCACTACCCTAGAGGATAGGACAGCCCACGCCCTTTCACGAAATGGAGGTCCACTCTTTTCAATTATTGCTAATTGATGCCACATTTTATCTTTAGCATGTGTAAAAGGTAATGCGGTAGTAAAAATTGATAAGAAACGATGATATTCGGTACTGGCGGTTAAAAGGGACCGGATTCACCACTATCTTGTATAGCTTTATACAGCGCTGATATATTTGTCTGTAAAACATGGAGACCAACGGTTTTTTCAATTTGAAATCATTATAAATATCTTAGTTAGTTCTTTCCGCCTCGATTTACGGTCAATATAAATCCCCGCGCTGAAAGGGTTCAGAGGCTGGAATGGGAATATTTTATGTTATTACTTGAATGCAAAATATGGCAGTTTTGGTAAATTACAAAATACCAGAGACATACAATACAACACGTTTACATAAAATAAAATAAGTTAACAAAACATTAATCCAACAAGAATAGGTCTAGTGTATAGTGGCCGTAGCGTACAGTTCGTGGGCTGCTGATCTGTCGGCACATGTTGTAATATAATTATTATATTCTGAGCTCGATTGTCAAATAATGTTACACTCTGCCATGGACATTTTCGACTTGACACGGTTACATTTATAAAGAAGCAAACTTATGAGAATTGAACACAACGCATATCTCGCCTCCTTCAAGAGAATAATTTTCTTATAATCTGCCACACATTGGAGTTGCAGATAGAGGATTATCTCCTGAGGTACGTTCTGACCAGTATGGAATGCATAACAGTAACACCACCCTTATTTATTTTCAGATGCGTGTAGGACAAATAGCCGCGGATGCGCTAACAGCGGTACACGGTACACAATACGAGGTGGGACAAGCATCACACATCTTATGTAAGTATAACAACGTGTCCGCTTATTGTGTTGTTCCAGCGTCGAGGAACAACATTATAACTACATAACGGTATCAACATAATTATGTAGTAAGTAGAGCTCAAAATTATTTATACAATAAGACACAAATTCAGAGTTTCAATATTTTGTCAAAGCAATGTTGCAGTTTAGATCTTAAAATTAATATCTAGCTGATCACTGATTCATTCATTCAGATTAGAATAACATCAAAAACAAAACAAATGAAGTATAATTTATACTAAAAAAGAGGGAGGGGGCATTGGGAAGGGCAATTGGTGGATGCTCGCTTCTTCCTGCCAAGGTACCCCACAAGGGATAGGAGGCATGGAGGAGTTGGTAGCCCTGCATGGCAGGTTTCCACAGCACAGGCGGCTACAAACTTATCTTGTACATTGAGTACGAAGTACGAGAAGATGCGGTCACTCGTCTTCATCTGACCATTGTTTCCCAGCATCATCAGCATCACCATAGCGATCTGAGACTCTTCGAAGTTGAGTCTGGGGGTGTACTGAGGAGAAGTAGGTTGAAATTCAGTCACTCCAAAATGCACGTATTATATACACATCTTGGTGTTATGTGCACAATTTGTAGACAATCAGACGAATAGTTTCTGAGATATGGTCCGGAAATATATCTCAAACCACTAATTAAGCCATAGTACTGAATCAAATGTACCGTACAGTTACCCCAAAATGCACATCTAGATCCCCTGGAAGTGTTTGAAAAATTTGAAGGCAATCAGACAAGTAGTAGGTCAAAATGCATACTGAACCAAAAGTAGGTCAAAGTACAGTTATTCCTAATTGCACATATGGACCCCCTAGAGGTGTTGTATGGAAAATACGAAGACAATCAGATCAGTAGTTTCTGAGCTATGCTCCAGAAATGTATTTAAAAACAAAAAAATCGACCATAGTACTGAACCAAAAGTACGCCAATGTACAGTTACCCCAAAATGCACATGTAGACCAACTATGTGCAAAATTTGAACAATCAGAACAAGTAGTTTTCGAGATTTAGTGAGGAAACATATGTCAAGAACACTGATTATGCCATAGTACTGAACCAAAGTATGCCAAACTACAGTTATCCCGAAATGCACATCTAGACCCCCCCCCCCGGGGTGTTGTGTGCAAGTTTGAAGACAATCAGACAGGTAGGCCTAGTTCCTGACATATTGGGAAGTCAAAATGTGCACGCCAAAGTGCACGCCTACTTAAAACAATTGATTAGGCCATAGTACTGAACCAATAGTAGGCCAAAGTACAGTTACCACAAAATGCTCATCTACACCTCCTTGAGGTGTTGTGTGCAAAATTTGAAGACAATCAGTCCAGTAGTTTCTGACACATTGGGAAGTCAAAATGTGCACGCCAATGTGTATGCCGACTTAAAATAACTAATTAGGCCATGTATAGTATAGTCAGGCAGAATAATGGCAAAATTTACCCTAACCTTGATATTCATACAGAAGTTTATATATATATATGGCATATCTCTTGCATCATCGCCCTCAGCTGTGCTGGACCTGTCATACATTCGGACACAAACCTACATGACATTTCCATTAGGCCAAGGCACATTTACATCAAAATGCACATCTAGACCTCTGAGACATATTGTGTGCAAAATTTGAAGACACACAGACTAGTGGTTCCTGACATATTGGGAAGTCAAAATATGCACACCGACGCCGACAGAAGGAATATGTCTTCCCAATATGGGGAGAAAAATGATGAGGGAAAAAATCTGTATACATATATGATATTTATAATTTGGATCAAAACATAATGCCAATCTATAATTGCATGCTCCTTCAAATTTTTTTTTGACGGTAAAAAAATGCTGATCAGAGCTAAGGGTGACCATTAAAGTGCTAAATTAAATTAATTAAATTTTCTACTGCGACCCACAAATGGTTGTAAATTACTAACATAAAATTATTTTTGGTTTAATTTTAGATCAAACGTTTGCAAATCTTGATGTTTATACACTCATTTCCTTCCCGAAAACAGTGATTTCATTAAAAACGACTATTGTCGCCCTTAGCGGTTCAAGGCTTAATTAATATTGTATTTGTTGCAGATGAGTCATCAGGTACGTCTCGTGATTGGGGTCAAGGGGTGCTGAACTCTGACTACGTCTACACGATAGAGCTCCGTGACGAGGGAGAATATGGATTCCTTCTGCCTCCAGAACAGATAGAGGACACCTGCGTGGAGACGTGGGAAGGCATCCAGACCATGATCATGGAGATGGTACCCAGAGCTAAATAGACCAATAAATCTGTTATAATACCATCAAAGTTAACAATGTCTTTCTCGTGAGTGTCGGGAGTGGCGTACAGGTACAGGAAGTGTACCACCACACCACGGTACGTCTTCCTGTAGGTCATACAATACCTCACTGACCACTTGACCATCGTGGTCAGCCACAGGTCCGTCGTGTTCTTGATCTCAGAGACACTCGTAAAGCCCAGAAAATGAGGTTTCCAGGGAAACGACCACTCTGAATATTTTATTCCAAGCTCTAATAGAAAAAGTTCAAGCGTACCATAAAACTTGAAATTTCACCGGGAAATCTAAATGTAGGATTTCTCCACGTTTGGCCCATCGCCACTTGCTCTTAGGGCAGGTCAGTCGTTTCGCTTGACTGATTCATAATATTTGCTTATGACGGACCCCACTCCTTAGAACTTTGATCTACTACAAGCCCAATGAATTATGACGATACACCTAATTTTATCGTCCATGCATTATAATTTTTGAACACATCACTCTGGCTGCTAGGAAAACATAAGGTCCTCCACTCCCAGAATTATTACGATAATACGCAAAACGTGGCTACCAGCAATTGAGCCAGCCTGAAGACTAAGCGTTTGTGTGGCGTGCAATTATTGGCTCCAATGGCTCCAAATACGTGTGTATATGACACAAACAAAAATGACCATTGTAAGCTCTTATTAAAAAAATAATATAATCCGCATTATCAAGCCCCAAAAAAGTTAACTTTTCCAAATAGCTTCTCCCTCGGTGAAGCTCTTCGGATTGTTTTTTTTTTGTCAATTGGGCCTACTTCAGTGAATCGTTGCCTTGTAATTCTATTATCGATGAGCTGATCAAATTATATAAATTTATTGATCAGTATTGATAGAAATAAAATAAATGGTATTTATTTATAAATCACTCATGCATAGGGTCCAGAACTTACCTGACACCAGAACATGCATGATCATTTCCACCACTGCCACGGTAGACCTCATTTAACCGAATGCGATGAAGAGTCGCATCAACCCGTCCGTCCTTGTCTGTCACTAACAGTACACGCGAGATGTTTAATAAACGTCCCTTAAATGCTGGTTCCACAGCTTTTACGATTTCAATTCATTCAGTGAAAATTAACTCACACGTTGTCGGAGTGATAACGTTGCATATAAATAGTAATTTTCATATAATTATCAGTTCGTATAATCATCAAATAATGCGTCTGCTAAAGATCATGATGATACTTATGCACTATTTTTCTTGACACAAAATTTGTAAATGTCATCTATAGGCCACCACGCAAAAAAGTATGTTCATGATGCTGATTGTCCTTACCATTCTGCGATATTTAACTTTCAGCTTGTACGTTTTTACTTCAGTAGCCTTCATCGTTAGATACGTTTTAAGCAAAATATACAAACTTTTCATGTCATTTTGGGACACATCTGCAAATTTACAAAATGGAAGATGTGTCCATTTAATTTCAAGGGAATAATATCGTCACCTTGGTATTGAAGAGTCGTATCTGGCAGATACCTCTAATACCCTCTAATACCCAGGTGAAGGTATATTAAAACTGATGCTAACATTTTAAGAATCTATATCGAGTCAGTTCGGCAGCAAAATTCGAAAATACATCGATATTGTGCGTTTGAAGGTTTTGAGAGCTAATCCTGTAAATTTTCCTGTCTAATGTCGCTGTTCAGTGTATGTGATAAAACTCAACCAAATAAATAACTGAATACCAGCCATATGACTGAGAGTCTCACAAGAACAGTTATTGATTATAATACTTATACAATATTAAAAATTATTTTAGTCATGACTGGTGCGCAAAGGGTTGAGATTATTACTGCATGTGAAAAACAATGCTGTTGCATAACGTGTGATTGGGAGTAAACGACATGGTACAAAGAACGGATAGTGTGAATGATGTATTTTTAGAAGAAAACGAAGTTAAGAGACAAAACTCAACTTATTGCTCAAGGCATGTATGTTTAATGCACATGCAAATAAACTATACTTAAATATCAGTTTTTTTGTTTCCTTTTGTCAATTACGTCTTTGTCTTTGTCATTTGGTGATATCTGCGAGGATCTACTGAGATTATACTTCACGAGTTAAAAATATAATACATCAACGGAAAAATTGTGTTTGCTTCCTAAAATGTAAGTGCATGAATATTTGCCCATGATATAAACGTTTTCCCACCAAAGAGTCTTGCTGTACACGTAAGAAAAAAACTGATAAAGTTACGTATTTTTATTATCGTCAACAATGTAAAGTCTCGTTGAATCAATAGCATAATTCGTCGCCTCGGAGCTAAAGGATCCTATCTGACACTCGTCAGAGTGGCAGATAGGATCCTTTAGCTCCGAGGCGACGAATTACTAGTCAGGTTTTCAGAATAGAACTATACTCATTACAAATAATTCTATGCTATATTTTAAATACAGTTTAATTTTAATATAGTGTGTGATAAAAGTAATTATATTTTAAATAAAAAAAATAATGAGTGCTTGATAGGTACGCTTTAGCCCTGAACCTGAAATAGTAGTCGGAGTGGACTGACTGGTTTTAGCACATTTCATGTACATGTACGTGTAGTATTTTTAAATATTTCGATTTCGATCCCAGTCAACAAGAATGCCGGATAAACGCTATCGGAAGCAGTATATCGGTCCAAAGCCGCAACAGCTACTGGCCATCGTTACACATAATTAAAAGCCATAAAAATGCTAATTTATGCTAATCAGACGGCTCTGGGGTATTCAAAATATTTTTACAGAATTCAAGTAGGTCAGAAATATTGGTCCAGATAATAAAATCAACATTTGATGTGAAATATTTAATAGATTATAAAAAAATGGCAATTTTGTGATTAATTATGGAGCCGTCTGATTAGCATAAATTAGCATTTTCATCATATGCTAATTAGCATAATTATCCTAAATTATTTGGGAAAAACTTGAAAATGCTATAACTTTTGAAATAATTTTAAACTTAGAAAGCTAATTTTTGTGTCTACATCTATGTTTACCACTCCGTAGAATTCGAATAAGTCGGTATTGAATACTCCAGACCTTCATAATTAGCATAAATTTGCAAAAAAATGCATAACTAATTATGAAATTGCTAAAAATTCGATAATTTATCAAATAGTTCACTTCATTTGTTCCACGTTCACTTGGAACGGTTTATATGCCTACAGCCATGTAATCCATCCTGCTAAGTTCGTTTAAGTTCATGATGAACTTAACAAGGTATTTTAACCTTATATGGCTCCTGCTGAGCAAATTCTGATCAGTGAGCTCATAATTCGCCTAATTTGTGTAATTAATTAGGAAAAACTTGAAAGTGCTGTAACATTAGAAATTCTGAGCAGTAGGCTCCTTGTATCAATCTGATATGCCAATTAGCGAAATGTGCCAAATTTGCATAATCAATTAGGAACAAGCTCTAACTTTGCTAATTTAATTAACTTGTCCAGCCCGTATAATTCAATCAAGTTGATATTAAATACTCCAAATCTTTCTAATCAGCATACATGTGCATAATTAATATTGGTAAAAATTATATAATATTTTAAATAAGTTCACTTTAAATGTTGATTTTGATGTCTTGACATTATCATATGTTTATCACTCCGCTAAATCCCTGCAAAGTACCCTGGATCTGTCTAATTATAATAAACTAGCTTTAACCCATGCTCCGCACGACCAAAGCTAGTAAGTAACAAACACCGAAACAATGCAGCCTGTGCACAAATAACATAAATATTCTCAGGGGTCATACCAGAAATGCATAAAATATTGTCTGACATCGGCTTAAAAAAATGATGTCGGATGAAAAAAACTAATTCTATGCGTTTTACAATTTTAGATATTTTTAGATATTGACAATGTATAAGGAACTGAATCAATGAGTTAGTAACATGTTTTCCATCCGATGTAAATATGTTTGCCAGGCCCCAAAAGCCACTGTGTGAATAATTAAACACTGGCATATAAATCTGTGTAGCTAGGGCCTGAAACAGAAAAGTTTATGAATCAAGCCTGTACCTTATAATCATACTAACGATGTGAATTGTAAAAACACCATTCAATTATCAAGGGGGGGGGGGGAGGGGCTGGAGTATTTTTAAAATAAATATTTTGGACTGATTTTTTATGAAATAAATAATTGTCTGAAGGACATGTTGTAAAGAAATATCTAATGGCACTTGAAAAAAAGTATCCTTGCTTCGCTCGGCAACATTAAATGACTCTTACATTTGTGAAGTCCCGCTTCGCTTGTCTCTTTAACCCCCTACAGCAATGCTAAATCTAGTTTGGGATCCAAATTTGTGCTAGTGCCATTGCTTGCACGGCTTCCCAAATATTAACCCAATCTTGGGATTGAAAACCTCGTGGTTTTGGGCGCGCTGAAGACAACCTGGGCGGGGGCCCTAGGGTAGTGGTTACCACCACTGCTTTTACCACCACTGCCTTTCACGCCAGAGTCCGGGGTTCGGTTCCCGGTTCCGGCGGTTTGAAAGAAACAAAAAATGTTTCTTCCCCATCTACGTGTGAAAGTCAGTATTGTGGGGAGCCTCTGTGACCGAGAGGTAGCGTGCTCGGCCTCAGACCGCCAGGGTTCGAATTTCGCATCCTGTGTCTGGAGTACAGTATCATCTCAATCATCTCACCATCCTCAGAAGGTTCTCCTGGCCCAGTTTAGCCTATATGTGCACAAAGGTGGCCTAAAGCCCGATTCATTTCATTTCATTTTTTTTTGAAGACAACCTACAACATTCATCGGCACAACTCCCTGTTGGTGGACACACTGTGTGGCACAATGCTGGATCGGGGCTGTACCGGCGCATTGTAGTCACGTTGCACCTATATATAGCCAGCAAAATGCACTGCCAAGTGGATGTTGGCCAGCGCTGCAGATTGTGGTCTAGCATTGACCTGGCATTGGGTTTGTATTGTGCTGACTTGTAGTGGACGGAAACATTATCTGAAAATTGTGATGGAAATTGAATAAAAGCCAAATAAAGGTACAAAAACAACTCCTAAAACGTTATTATATACGTTGCAACCCAGGCTAATAGTCAAAGCTGTGTGTGAGGTATATATAGTGGGTGCCGTGACGAAAATATATATGTGTCCTGGGTGCACGTTCAACGAAGGACGAAACCTAAAAACTCGTGTTCTATTAAGTATAGATTGGCATAATTTATTAAAAAGACACAACCTTATAAATTTGATATAAATTCACTTGGAAGCAAATTAATTGTAATTGCACGGTAGTTCAAAACATTACACTATATCCTTATAAATTAATTAATTCACTGAGGACCTGAACCAGGGAATTTAATCAAATTCACTTTGAGGCCTTTAACAATGACATTTTAAATTCTGATTTACTAAATAAGCCATATCATGATCTGAATTGCATACGTGAGTAAATTGAATTCGGGGTGTTTCTAGACATGCTCCTATTCGAACAAAAAGAGTAAAAACATGTCTATGGTATAGGCTTCTACACTGGAAATTAAAATGACTGAAAAACTTAGACATGCTCTTGAAATAATCTGGCATAATCCCACAACACGTGTAGTTGACGTTACAGGGCACAGCGTAATGGACTGTTTTCAGAGAATATATCTGAGTAGGCTACTACAATAAAACCATATAAAATACAGCTTGACACCCTTACATCAATAGGCCTCTATTTCGGAAAAATGGAAGACACATTTATTTGCCTCGTGCTTTCCAACTCAGTGGGCATATTAGTGAATCAGACATTAGGCTGCTTATCAAATGACGACTTCTGACTGACAATGGAGAATATTTTTTTTGTGGAAAGGTTTTGGGGTGCCTATGAGAGATATCAGACCATAAATTGGCTAGGAATTTGAATATGATCCATTGCCTTTAATTAAGTCATACATTTAATTTCTGTCACATTAGATGCCCTAGTTCACGTATACAGAGAGACAATTTGGGGATATTTCATTCACACGAAAACCCCACCAGCTTATGGATTAGTTCTGGTAATGCTTTATAGATGTGAACACTTCCGACAACATGGGTATAGACAAAAAAAATAACATTCCAACTTAAATATTTTTGAAGTTTTAGCTATTTTACTTTTTCCTCATTAAATATGCAAATTTTGCTACGTATGCTATTTGGTATATGATTAAAATGGTTTCCAGGTGGTTGCTGCTCAGAATTTTATAAATATACTATAGACGAATAAGGAGGCGTAGAAAAGATAGGTTTACACGCAAAAATCAACTTCTCAAGTAAACTAATTTAAAACCTATGGCAATTTTTCTTACATTTTTTTATGAGTTATGCAAATTTATGCTAATTAGGACGATTTGAGGTATTCAATATCAACTTAATCTAATTCTACGGGGTGGAAAACATGGGTGTAGACACAAAAATTAATTATCTAGCCTAATTATTTTTGAAGTTATAGCGATTTTACCCTCTCCTCAATTATTATGCAAATTATGCTAATTAGCATATGACCAAAATGGTTTTCAGGTGCCTGCTGCTCAGAATTTGATAAATAGACTTCAAGCGAATAAAGAGGGGTAGAAAATGCAGCTTAAGACGCAAAAATCAACTTCTCAAGTAAATTGATTTAAAAGCTATGTATTTTTTTCATTTTTTTTGAAAGAATTATGCAAATTTATGCTAATTAGGAAGCTGTGAGGGATTCAATATCAACTTAATCAAATTCTGCGGTGTGGAAAACATGGATGTAGACACAAAAATTACCTTTCTAAGGTAATTATTTAAAAAGTGATTTTAATCTGGTGATTTTAATCCATTTTACTTTTTCCTCATTAATTATGCATATTATGCTAAGTATGCTAATTAACATATGTTTAACATTGCTGCCAAGTGTTTTCTGCTCAGAATTTGCTAAAGATACTTCAATCAAATAAAGAGGGGTAGAAAATAATAAGTTCAGACGCAAAAATCAACTGGTCAAGTAAACTGATTCAAAAGCTATGTCAATTTTTTCCAATTTCCGAATTAATTTTGCAAATTTATGCTAATTAGGTAGTTCTGAAGAATTCAATATCAACTTAATCAAATTCTACGGGGTGGAAAACATAGGTGTGGACACAAAAATTAACTTTCTAGCTTGATTATTTTTGAAGTTATTTCGCTTTTACGTTTACCTCATTAATTATGCAAATTATGCTAATTAGCATATGAATAAAATGGTTGCCAGGTGGTTGCTGCTCAGAATTGATGCACCAGGGTCTTCTGAACCATAAAAACTCGAAATACCTCTGTTAACAATTTATTCCAGGTTGAGCTAATTTTGAAGCTAGATTTCCTGGACTATAGATATAGAGACGAAATTTCTGATTTCTTATTTTAGACAACCGTGTCAAAAATAAGAAATACGGGAATTTCGTCTCTATATCTAGCCTAACTGGTAAATGCGCAGCACAAAAATTAAAAACACTTTTGCAGTTCTAGTCTATGGACATGTTTAGGCCTACATCATATAGTCATATTAATAAGCCAAAATAAAATCACCGATTTTGTTATGATTTTAGCCTGAGTTAGTCCCTTTATTGTTATGTAGAAATAAAATAGTTCCAGTCAATTTAAGCCAACACGTGACGTCGACCCAATGTCGTTTAATGTTGGGCCAATGTCGCAGATTGTGATTCAACATTAAGCCAAAGTGAGTCTATCGTTTGCTGGGATCTCTGGTTTTTCATGCTTTTCGAATTTTTAGTTTAAGGATGGGGTACTCTCATCACTTACATTTTCTCGACCCCGTGTAATAACAGTTATAAACAGGGTAATTTTCTCACTACGGGTTAAGACAGGCTACATCACGTATGGAAACATATCCTCATGCTATTATCAGTTTGCCTCCACTGGAATACATCAATAACCAACATAAATCAACCGCCAGCTGAGCTTAAATAGCTATTGTAACAGATTTGCAGCCAAAGGAAATATAGGACTCAATGCAGCATTTTACAACTTAGGATTTTCACCAGGTCACGTGGTACTGAGCAGACGCCGATCTGTTGTAATGGAAGTGTCAAGGAAAAAGCAATAGAAAAGCATAAAATGATGTATGTACTGATGGAAGGTTGCAATGCGAGACACTGATTGCAGCAAAAACGTGACGGAGTTGTAAGATTTGTGACGGAGCTGTAAATACAACATATTCATGAACAAATTCATGGAATCGCCAGGAATTGCATTTGTTATTAAGAGTAGAAGTATTTTTGTTTATTTAAAAAGTATCATTGCCCTCTTCAGAAATCTGCATGGTGGCTAGCGTGACCTTTCTACAGCTCCGTCACAAAATGAGTGTGACGGAGTTGTATGTGACGGAGTGGTAATTTACTCTCATTTTCTGGATAATGACAATGTTGTTTTGTGTTTCCACATAGAAGTCAGTGGCCTAACTGCAAAGGTTTATATTTTAACGACCGTGACAAAGTTGTAAGATAAAGATATACTTTTGAAGTTCTAACGGCAAATTCTTTCAAGAAATCTTGATATAGCACACTAATGTCACACTTTCTTTTTATATGATTTAGGCCACTATAGCTCCGTTGTATATCTTAATATTGCTTAGTATTTATTCGTTTTGAGGCTACCTTCCCAACATAAGTGCATGACGGAGTTGTAAATTATATTAGGGACATAAACCGGCCCTCTGTTCTACATACTGGGATAGCAAATATATATATTTCTCAAAAAAATGCTGAAAATTAATATAAACTGTTGATTTAAAGAAAATGGTAAAAAATGGAAGGCCGATACATATCATAGGTTTGAAAAAGAACCGGAAAGTCTGAAAACTAAGCTGGATCACGTTGTTTTTCATAGATTTGGGTTATTTAATCCTTGTATTTTTCCAAAAATATTGTTTGTGATAATTTCAACCATTTAAATATGTCACATGACATGTGTTGCATCATATTATATAGCAGGTTTGGTATCCTATTTAGTAGCTTGTGGACACACTTTATTTTAAATTGACCCATTGTGAGAAAATTACCCATATTTTCGCAGTTTTGACATTGGTATCGACATTGAAGGTGACCTTGAGTCATCATGATAATATCATAAATATATTCTGTAGTCTAAATCACACCAAAAAATAGTTATTACAATTGTTCCTAATTATGTTTGTTGAAAATGACATTTTCAACAATTCTACCTTGAAATTGACCTTTGACCTTAAATAGGACCTTAAATCATTAAAATAATACAACAAATGACTTTGTCAGTGAAAATTGAACTTTGACCTTGAACTTTTGCAAAATAAAAGCAGATAAAAAAAATCCGCTGCTTAATTTGTTTGCACTTGGTCAAAGTATCATTCGTGCAAACTGGCATAATTCAAAATGCAGTGGGGGTTCATTTTGTGCAGTTAGCCTGTCTACTAAATACATGTATATCGTTAAAGTAGTTGTAAATTGCAGCCATGAAAAGAAGCAATGTCTTTGTAATAGCTGATTGGTGCATGCAATAAAACTATTGTCTATTGAGCAGTGTTGAGTACTATTTTTTTTTTGAAAATGTTGATTCACAGTGCCCTCTGGTGAGAAGTGCTAATAAGTGTTTGCTTATTGTGAAGTATATTACTCACCAGAGGGGTCTGTTCATTGAAAACTAATACTGGCATATCACCAGTCCATACACTTTCAAATTAAAGTGGACTACCCCTTGTCCAACATAAATGGTGGAATTCATTTGATGAAATATATTTATAGCCAGAGGATAGCCCAGAATGTTGACAAAACAGTGTTGGGTCGTTTACATAAGGATTATGTCTATATGGCTGCCCCCTTTGCAAATAACATAACTTGTGGATACCACTGATATGAGACACTATACCCAGCAAACACAAAACATTTGTATAATATTTGTACAATGTTGGACCAACGTCGAAGACGTTGTCCGACGTTGTACAAATATTATATAAATGTGTTTTTTTGTGGTCGCTGGGTATAAGCGTTATGGTAATAGCACATTTGGTTAATCTATGGTAATAGCGAACATACAAATTAATCTTACTTTGGATATAAAATGCAGTACAGAGATGGTTGGACGGTGTTATAGAGAGGGGTGTAACTGTTAAGGCCAAAATATTTACTATGCTACGCCCCCAATGTTCACTAAGCGAATTATGACAACACGCCTACTTCAACGTTACCTCCTTGTCACACCGATTTCGTCTGTCGCTCTTGTTTTCAGGTGGTATGGAAACAATATGTCCCCCACCCACTCCTTAAAATTCAGTATTATTTTGACCTCAGACCGCCATGGCTGAAATGTCAAACTATATATAGTATGGGTGGAGCGTAATCTGATTTATTTGTGTTCACTGAAGATGATATCCTGTACCATTTGAGGCAATGTTCACAAGAATAGTCTAAAGCCACATTCATCCAATCAAACATTCTTTCATTGCATTTATGCATGAGTCTACACTCGTACCCAATGGTTCCCCAGGGAAGACACCGAACTGCAAGGTCAATGAGCTAGTATTTTGAATCCACCGGTATTTCACCTTAATTTGTGCATAAGCCATGCTCACCTCCTGGGATTATAAGACGAATCTGAATTTAGCTTATCAGTACTAATATAAACAACATTGATTGATTGATTGATTGATTGATTGATTGATTGATTGATTGATTGATTGATTGATTGATTAATTGATTGATTGATTGATTGATTGATTGATTAATTGATTGATTGATTGATTGATTGATTGATTGATTGATTGATTGATTGATTGATTGATTGATTGAATGATTAATTGATTGATTGATTGATTGATTGATTGATTGATTGATTGATTGATTGATTGATTGATTGATTGATTGATTGATTGATTGATTGATTGATTGATTGATTGATTGATTGATTGATTGATTGATTGATTGATTGATTGATTGATTGATTGATTGATTGATTGATTGATTGATTGATTGATTGATTGATTGATTGATTGATTGATTGATTGGTTCGTTCGTTCGTTCGTTCATTCATTCATTCATTCATTCATTCATTCATTCATTCATTCATTCTTTCTTTCACTCATTCATTCATTCATTTATTCATTCATTCATTCATTTATTCATTCATTCATTCATTCATTCATTCATTCATTCATTCATTCATTCATTCATTCATTTATTTATTCATTCATGTATTTATTTATTTATTTATGCATTGATTCATTCATTATGTCTCCCCTCTGTGCACAGAGGTGGGACATGTTGGTTTACCTTTGTCCGCTCAGTGCACTGTCCTGTCCGTCTGTCCAGCGGTTTCCATTGTGCAGTCGGGGGCCGCCCCAGCAAACACGAGACAAGTTCAAATATATCTTCGACGTGTATTCCTTCCACCACCATCGCCGGTGCTGGCCAACATTCCTTCAATACTTGCCTACGATCAGAAATGCATAATACAGATGTTTTATGCATTTCTGCTACGATGTACCTCGTACAGAGGATGTAGGCCTACCCACCAAATTCCGGTTCAATGTTGAGCCAGCGTCGCAGCCCATTGCTGGTTCAATGCCGGTCAAGCGGCCACGACTCTGGCCCAATGCTAATCCATCACTGGGTCTGCTGTATACTTCGCGCAAACACGTGGCATTCACCTAATGCTGTTTCAATGTTGACCCACAGTCTTCGACGCTGGCCTGTCATTGAAACAGCTTTGGGTGATTGTACCGTGTTTTTGACTGCTGCATTATGCGGGTGACGCTTTCCATCCCGGCGCCAGAAACACCAGACAACACGATACATTGGCCCAATGCTGATGTAATGCTGGGCCACCGTCTGCGACGCTGGGCCAACATTGTTCCAATCAACACCCGTTAAGCTCTTAACCACAAATATAATCGTGAATGATTTGAAGTGTTTCATATGTCCCAAGTGTCTCATATATATCCCAAGTGTCCCAAATGTCCCAAATGGTCTATGTGTCCCAATTGTCCCATATCTCCCAAGTGTCCCATATGTCCAAGTGTCCCAAATGCTCCAAATGTTCTATGTGTCCTAAATGTCCCATATGTCCCGGATTTTCCATGTGTCCCGAATGCCCCATGTGTCCCAAATGTCCCAGGTGGCCCAAATGTATCAGGTGTTCCATGTGTCCCAAATTTCCAATGTGTCCCATATGTCCAAAATGTCACTATGTGTCAAAAAAAAACAATGCCCTACATATTCTGATGGAAAATATTTCTACAATGGCAAATATAAATCACATTGGAGGTCAGAGCCATTGATTAACATTAATTACAAAATCCTTTGACACTACATCTATTAGCTATCAACCTTTATGCTGCGGGAGGGGAGGCATCTTCAGTTTTTGTTTACAAAAACGGTGACCCTTCTAGTTCATTCATTTATTCATTTATCCATTATTCAATCATTCATTTATTCATTTGTCCGTTAGATCGGTCATTCATCCTTTCGTTATCTGTTATTATATCCATATATAAATACCGTTTCTGGTAGATTGTAGCATTGCCATTAGGCCCCATATTTTATCATTGATATGCTATTCTGTAACTTAGAACCTCAATGCTTCAAAGACCCTCTAATTTTGATGTCGTAAATAAATATTCTGATTATTTCGGGCACGTATCGCCAATTGGGACGCTAAAACTAGATATTGGCATCCACCCTAATCACAGAAAAAGTGTTATTTTTCAGTAAATTAATCTATATGTCTGTTTGTAACACAAGCTATCTTATGTAGTCAACATAATATAATATATCCGGTCGTCTACAAGATGTAGATATATGCCTGTGACAAAGGATACAACACTTTTTGGTGTTATGGTGTTGTTTCTTATTCAGTTCAAAATACCGATACTGGAATAATAATATAATGCAACTTACTGGCCCCAATAATGACGCCATATTTCACTTTTGTCACTATAGTGTTTTTTCTCATGGTTGACGTTAACACCGAATGTCTGAAAACGGATTAATGATAACTACACACATTGCCATATTGGTATTAGTGTTAATAGATGCATGGTACGCTGTCAGAGCAAAGTACCGGTGTTGGTCTCTAACAATCGGATCAAATTCAGTTGATGCTGTCCTTTTTATATAATTTTAAAAATAAATAACGAAGACTATAAAGCACAATGCATGACAATGATTGTGTTGCTGATAAGATACATACCGTCCCCTTGGATATGAAAGGGTGTATCTGCCACTTTTCAAAGTGGCAGATACACCCTTTCATATCCAAGGGGACGATACGTTTGTGAGCGACAGGGTTACGGATAAGGGGTGATAGGCCTGATACATGAAAAAGTTAGATCAATTTTGAATAATCATGATAATCATTTCACGGTGACAACATTTGTTTCTGAAAAATACATTTCGCGAACTGGGATGGTTTTTAGACATGACATATAAAAAAGATATTCGGTCCCATGTACAATGAAATGCAATTTTGAAATAACTGTGCACAAAAAAAAAGAGAAAATAACTGTTGTATAAGTTAAATTTTAAAGATAATTTATTATCCGTTGAAAAGCTGGATGCTGTTTAGTGTTTGTACCTGCTAACGTGCAGGTTGTGGATCAATCTGCTTTGCGTTTCTGATTGTTTACATTACTACAATGGGTAAACACAGGACAGCTGTGAATGATCAATGCCACTATGTCGTTTGTAATACCCACCATATACAAGGCACAAATACTGAGGTAAGTTTTTTTACTTTTAGATTCAAAATGTGGATACTTTTATGTGGACCTTAAACATATAAAAAGAAATAAATTAGGATTTTCGCCTCTCTCGCAGTACGGGCAAACTACATGGGGTTTGTTTCCATGTATTTTAAAGGGACCGAGACCGCCAGAACTACATTACGGTAGGCTATGAGTAAAACATGGGGGTCTTTGTGTACATTGGTGGGTATGAGCGGGCAGCGCGTGGACCTGCGCGAAATTACCGTCGATGTACTGGTACTAACCTTAATTCAGCGAGCCCGCCATTAACGTAATCACCTAGTCTCTTTAAACCAGGGACGCCTGTACTCTTTTCATCTTTTTTTTTGTGTGGGAGCTACTACAAATATCATTCCATAGACATACATAGGCCTACCTATCAGATCAGTTTTTCAGCTCAGTTATTGTATTTGACATATAAATAACACAATTATACATAACTTTTTGCTACATAGTAATTATATTTTCATTTTATTTACTCATATGAAAAATCGTAGTACAGGGTGGACGGTAAATGGTTCTGAAATGACATCAATCATTATTTAAATTTATTAGGAGATTTTATTTGAAATCATATAAGATTTTTTGTCATTAGTAAACCTACTAAAATGTATTTTATATGTAATTAATGTTGAGAGTTACATATATTAGACAGGGCAGCTGATATCGAATACACTTTTTGCAAATTCATTTTTCACTCTCACTGTTAATATGACATGATGTCGTTTTCTAGTGTTGTGCAGGTGAATATCTCAAGTTTTATCAGAAACACAATATATAATATTATGCATTTCTGGTTTTATCCATATGTCGAATGAATGACAATATTCTGGAAGTAACTGTTTAGTTAGTTTAAAATTAATTTAAATTGAGAAAATTGTATATATATTAATAGTAGAAAAAATAGGATTAATGTGGCTTAACGTTAAATAACCTTTTCGTGTTTGTTCCCCAGGCTGGTGTACAGTAATTTATATGTTGGAGTATCGATGAACAATAAAGCAATGCTAGAGCACTTTGTGGAATTACATATTTTAATTTGTTCTTTATACATAGTGATGAAAAATCATGACGATATATTTACATTGAGTCTGATTGAGGACAAGCGGGTAGTTACGTTAATAGCAAGTACGCAGCCGGTTATATTAAACATTAACCCTTGTCCTGCTAGACCCGGATATATACGGTTTTAGGCATATTATAAACCAAATAATATGTCACTGAAATGGATAATATAGTTGGTGGTAGATGTTCAGTTAGTCTAATAACTCAATTAAGAAGATGTATATTTTTAAAAAATAAAAATATTTTTCCTCATTTGAAGCTGGAAATTGCGTTAGCAATTCCAGCTTCAAATGACGAAAAATACAATTCAACAAATTCAGCAGGACAAGGGTTAACCCTTTAACCGCCGGTGTCGCATATATTGGGTTTTTTATTTTTTATTAGCACATTAAGTACCACCTTTTAAACATGTGACAAAGATAAAATGTGACATCAATCCACAATATTT